>JAVJIF010004512.1:0-83582 GCA_038442645.1 Agave tequilana
AAGACAACAATCACAGAACTTAAAAATTTTCTGAAAGCGAAATACACAACTGTAAGTTGTACGCTGGGTAAAAAGCATCTCACCTTAACAAAGGGTCCACTTTGTGGGTTAACTTGGCCCACGTTCTCAGGAGATTGCAAGAATCCTGATTCTTCTATGCAACTCGAACTTGTCAATGCCTGATTCAATTGGAAATCAGTCCCCGTGGTTCCCAGAAAATTTCCACTAGCAAATGACATGGTTGTTGAATCAGTCTCACTGCCAACACTCCTAAGGCTAGGCATGCCATTCTGCATCAAGAGAGACGAGGAATCTATATTGACGCCAAAAAAGAAGATGGCTCTGAGGATCAGTGCTACCCTCCTGGCCTAGTGAGCATTCTCTTCCCGGAAATGGTGGCAATGCAAAGGAGTTGTTAGAAGTATTAGGTTGGGGAGGAGCTAACTGTTCAACGGGGCCTGAATTGATTGAGGCCCGGAAGGAAGCAAGGACTCAACAGCTAATCGCTTAGATGGCCACATGCCAGAGTTCATTAATGGGCTACTTCTTGGTATACTAAGAATGTTTGATGTTTCCTCTGGTGAATATGACCGCAAAATATGCAGGGCGGAAGCACCAGATGTGGATACTGGGTTACCATTGGTGTCTGGAAAACACTGCTGAGCAAATGAAGACACTATGGCAAGGTTGAAGGTTGGGAATGAGATGCTGAAGTTAACTGAGACAGGGCTGAAACTGCATTAGGAATTTGCTGATGATTAGATGTTCGCTGCCGCTGCAATTGGCTCTGCTGCTGGCTGCTGCTGCTGCTGTTGCAATTGGCTCTGGCTCTGCTGCTGCTGCTGCTGCTGCTGCAATTGGCTCTGGCTCTGCTGCTGCTGCTGCTGCTGCTGCTGTAATTGTTGCTGCTGATGCTGTTGTAACTGTTGCAGTCGCTGCTGCTGCTGCTGTAATTGTTGGGGCTCATGATGCTGCTGTGATGATGCTGACTGCAGCTGCTGCTGACCATCATTAAATGAGTGACAGTGCTGCAACTGATGCTGAAGTAATTGTGACTGACTTTGGCTCTGAGCCTGGCTTTCCTGGATGGAGTGAAGGAGGGCTTGCTGAGATTGAGGCTGCATTTGCTGCAGAATCTGGCTAGGCAATAAAGAAGTGGATCTGTTGGGTATTGCTTGAGGTTGCTGGAATTGCATTATTGCAGAAGCTGCCTGTTTTGAAGGATCCACAGTCTCATTTCCTGAAGTGCTGCAGCAGCCATTGCTTGATACACGGCAGGCTGTAAGCCAAGCATAGAAGCATCCAGTCTGGGCTGCATCCACGGTGCCATTCCCAGTCCCTGGAAGTTAATGACGCATTCCTCGGTCACCATTTTGAAGCCACATGAGTGGAGAATTCAAACCAAGTTCATCGTCCTTTCCACCTGCATGGATCAATGGGAAATTTAGGATAAGTATATAGAGCATTTTAACACAAAGAAGCTGGCTCGCTACATCAGGAAGCAATCCCAATCGTACCATGCAGAGTGGGTAGTCCTGATGGCCAGGGACGCTTTAGTCTGAGAGGGAAAGGCGATGGATACATTGGGAATGTTGTGAGCGGCTCAATTTCCCAGAGTGATACCCTTGGCTGCCTTTCTCCAGCAGTAGACTCATCCCAACCAACCTGCATGAGTAGAACGAGTTGAGGCATTTATATATAACTCAAACCAGACAACATAATCTAAATTTTCCAAAACAACATAATGTAAAGGATCACAACAGGCAAATGAATGCTCTTGCACCATAAATACCTTCACAGAACGCCAATGTGAATTTGGCCAACGGGCTGGATCCAGATCACTTATACCTGTTATTGTTCCCATGTAACTGAAAACAAAACAAGTCATTTTTTATGATATAGCCCAACAGAATGTGGTACATGTAATATTGACCACAAGCACCCCAAAATGAAATGTATCGGTAATGTAATTTCCCATATAACGCAACATCATTATGCCTAACAAAAACTTTTCGCTACAAGTTTAAAAAAGAGAGAATAAAAAATGAATAAAAAAAAATCAAGGGGGTAAGAAAGAGTGGGTGTGAACCTACCGGCGAACACTTGATTCTTCAGTTTCAAAAGCATCCGAAAACGCATTCCAACAGAAACACGAATGTGATAAACTGCTTTTGCATACTTGGCCAGTGGAATGACAAACTCCGTAGGGCTCGCCCTAAAAGTATATGACACTTATGTCAAAAAATATTTTAAATTTTGAGAGCACATTTACTGCAACAACAGTTACCTTGGATTGTAAAATATAATGAAACGGCTATTTGTAGCAGCGGCATGAGCTGCTGCAGCAAGCAGGCCTATGTGCATGCTATCACTGGATAGAACTGATGAAGGCATAACTGTTTGAGGCCGACAAGCACGCCGGATACCCAGAAGCAACTGATTATTTTCATTCCTGAGGCAAGAAGCACACTTAGCATCATAAATAACAGAAACAAATTACAATAACATGAGAAGAATGCTGTAGAAACAAGGTCCAGAAGCGACATACCAGATGAAAAGGACTGAATCCCCCGCGACCAGTCTCTTTGCAGTTACAAACACACTCCATCCTGTTGTAAGAAGGTGCCTCTTTGGCTGACCTGCACATTATGAATTTACTGAATTGCACAGAAAAGTGTATAGAATAGAAACAAATCAACTATTTGCATTCCTATACATTATTACATATGATAATAGGATTGAAAGTTTGAAATATTAGGCATGACCATGAAGTAAAATATGCGGTATAGTCCAATTCTCCAAGGAAAAAAGGGGGAAACCCAAGATGCACGTATCATTCATGTGCTACCCAACCATGTGATGTGCAATTTATAAACATGTGATGTGCAATTTATTACCATATAATGAACCAAACTAATACAATGAAAGTAATATAAAAATGTAAGAGAATATCACAACTCTACAGATTATCCACCAAGCCCCGTTTAATGCAGAGAGAAATTAACATAACTGCCTTCCATTCAATATATCACAATTCCCTCACAGTGACTACATAGTTTATATTATAAAAAATGATACTACAACGACCCATAAACGTTAGTGTTACAAAAAGAAACTAAAGTTAGAATCTTGTTATATACAGATCAATTGAAAATTTTGACTTCATGCCTGTTTGGTTGGGAGGAAAAGGTGTAAGTGGGAAATGAGGAGGAAATTGTAAGGAAAATATAGGAAATTGAGATTTGTGCAAGTAAGTTTTTCGGAGTTTGGTTGTAATGTGAAAATGTAAGTGGAAAAGAATATTGTGTTTTCTGATGTTTAGTTAGTAATGTGGAAGTGAAAGTGAGAAAGTCAATTACAAAATAATATTAAAATAAATATTAATTATCAATTATTTTTTGGACTGTACTGCAAATAGGATTTACATGACCACAAAATTAACTGTTCTGAGCTATAAGTTATTAAAAGTGAGCTTTATATTACCACAAAATTAACTGTAGCAACCTGCAAGTGAGAAATGATAGTGTAAAAAGTGAGGATAAAAGAGAAACGGGAAAAGAAGAGATTTTCCAATTTTCTTTTCCAGTTTCAAACAAACACCGGAAGTGCGAAATGTGAAATGAATTTTCCCACTTCCGCTTTCCCCCACTTCAGCGCCAAACCAAACACGCTTGAACCCTGGAAAGAACTATTACTTCTTCTATAACTTCATCTTATAGAACTAAGAAATAATAAATGCATATGAAGCAAAGAGTGACACGAGACTAGAACTTCCAGAAACTAAGAGACTAACCAAAAAATGGATTTAATGACCAAAAAAGCGAGAGAACAATATGTGATGAGTCCTGTGATGAAATCATAATGACAGTTCCATCTGCACAGCCATAGTATGCATGGTGTATCATATATATCCCATGCAAATGTCTTCTTTATTAATCATTATCCAACAGTAGGCTAATTTCTTAAATAACATATAGCATTACCGTCAATAATGTACAGTGTTCTTAGATTATTTCCAATCATAAATATTTCCTATGGAATCCCAAAAACTAAATAGTGCAAAATAAAATTTGATAAGTCATGAATCTAACCAATATTGCAGCTACGTGTTAGACAACATCATATTTATAGACAAAATATATGTGCATATAACACCATACCTGTTATACTAGACAACCTACACCATAACTATTACTACAGACTATTGAGAAACACAGCTATTGCCTATTTTTGCTCACAACCAACATCTCTCTCTCTCTCTCTCTCTCTCTCTCTCTCTCACACACACACACACACACACACACACACACACACACACACACAGAGGAGAAGAAGGAAGAGGAGAAGGAGCCACTCATTTTCTTTCTCCAAATGCTTTCTTCTTTATACTCAGTTTGGACTGGTATGCTAAGTCATTTCCAGGGCTATGTGTCTCTCCAACTTTTCTGTATTCCGGTAAATGGCTTTCCCACTTGTTGACTATCCAGTCTTCAGAATTCAAGAAAGATTACGCATCAGGAATCCAACACTTTGTTGATACAACTCATATCTATGTACTTACAGATACATGCAGAGCAGATATACGCATTTATCTAATTTGTATTAAAATTCTTTCGGGGACATGAAACCAGATAATTATACACTCAATATATTTGGCAAAAAAATTTATTAATCATATTGAATGCAGATAATGGCTGGATATTAATTGGATACTAAAAATAGGACCAAGAAGTTACAGAAAAAAACATGTTAGACCCTAATTTTAGCCTGCTCTTGTATTAAAATAATAAAAATATATAGGATTTGCCTCGTTTTCAATCAAAATATGGCATCATATACTATTGGATAGACTTTAAACATATCTGTGTTCCAATATATTTCATACATCTGGATGTATTTGGATATTTCAGCCAGTTTATCACTACCACTAACCACGTGATAATCAAACAATGGTGGATATACATAACTGAAAACTTCCAGCATAATATTTTTTTTCAATCTCATTCTATCCTAAGGTGATACATTGCCTAATCCTTGGAATCATAAACATAACTATAATGATTGTAATTACCTTATCTTTCTATTCTTATAACTAACTACATCATTATTATAGTGTATATATCAGTGTCTAACTTGGACTAGAACCAAGCAGAAATAAAACACTACAAAGTTCATGTCTACTTCTTTCACAACTACAATTATGCAAGGACTTCCAAAACTACACCACATCATTTCGATGGCAGTAAAAACACTGGACTACATTAAAACACCTTTAAGCTTAAAACCATACAAATGCTAAAATTTAACAATTAACACATTGACATTCATGCCTCCAAATCAGATGAACCAATTAGAAAACAATCCCATAAAAAATTAGGCTAGCCATTCATATCAAAACAAAAAAAAAAGGTTGTACATTAAAATATTTGTATACTTCCACAAAAAAAAATCACAATAAAGCAGGGGTGTTTCACAATAAAGTAAGGGTATACATTATAGATTGTGATTGACGGAAAAGTAGAAGTTTGAATAGTTGAATCAACTTGCCTCGAAAAATGTGGCGAAATTTCCATTCATTATCATGAAGATCCTTTGCAATCAACTCTTGTGCAGGAGGTGTCTGGGAAAAGTCCTAAGATACACCACAAAGCAACAAGGTGAAAAACGATCAACATGTTACTTCCATAGACTCTTTTGACCAAACTAGAAAGCAAACATCCTGTGATTTTAAGCTAGCAAACTAAACCCACCAATGGAGGGAACACTTTTTCGGCCGCCCGGCGAGGAACAGAGAACCCACCATGCGTACTAGTGTCACTTGCAGTCAGTGTCTTACAAAAATAGTTGGTTGGCTGTTTACTAGGAGTGCCCAATTCAGCTGGGAGGTAGGGATCCTTTTGTTCTTGCTGCGGACATATGAGGAGGGGAAAAAAATGATATTAAAGAAATCTAAAGGATGATTATACTGATGTATCAAACATAAAGATGTTATTGATTACCGGGCTCAATGGTTGCAATGTCATTTGGGCATAAACCTCATCAGTCTCTATATCTGCCTGAAATATGAGATTTTGTCAGGCTTGCACCTTAGACTGTTACCATATATTCAAGTTAAACTAAGTCACAATGTGAAGCTTACATGCATGGTCATGTTGTGAAGCTGACAAAACAGCTGAGGAGGCAGGCTTGGGTAATTGGGGATGTGCGCATCAATTTCCTTGTTGGTTGATGCAGACACCTGCAAAAAGCAGCATTGTAAAATTTATTTACTGGGGATGCTGAGAAGACATAGGAACGTCTACAGCACCACAACTATCTCTACCAAGCATAACTGCATAAGGTCATCTAAATTGGATGCTGCACTAAGGTTACCTCACAAGGGACACCAGCACATTTCCTCTATTGTATATCCAGGTCAATATCACATTTTTAACGACTCATGATTAGTAGGTTTTGTATCAACTACTGTAGTCTACTACAAAAGTCCAATAATAATCTGCAAGATACTTCACAAATAACCTTTTTCATCAAAATGCTGTAGCTACAGAATATATATAGTACAGTATGGAGTACAGATTAGGAAGGATAATAATGTGGAGGGAAGGAAGGTATCTGCATTCATCTATTCAGCACAATATATACCAAATGCCGAAGTGAAATATACTTCCATGGAACACACCAATCACCAAATATAATTCGTTGGTCAGCAAGGAAAAAAAAAAAACCCTTAAATCATCTTGGAATAATTTAATGAAAGCAACTGACCTGCTCGCTGTGACCCTGAGGAAAATACACAACACGACTGCCTACCGCAGGTAGCGACACAAGTGGACCAGCACAAGCATGCCATAGTTCAGAATTCAGACACCTCTGTTCTACTGTGAAATTTCAACACAAAAGCATAGTTTAGAAGAATCAATTTCGCATTATTTGAGGAAAAAAGACAGACAAACAGTGGTTTTAAAAGTACTATGCTTTCACCAGGGACCCTTGTGATGAATCTTTAAATTTTTTTCATCAGATAAAACATCAGAATTTTTTCTCCAGAAACAAATTATTTTCCAACCAATCTAGCCTCAACCCTCAAATCTCTTAAAAAAAAAGCGAAAAAAATATCATGTAAAAGAAAAATAAAAAGTATACCATTAATTCCAACTACAGCACTTGAAAACTTCACAACTCAGTAAATAGCTGTATTTGATCAAAATCTATTATATATTATTTTTGGATGCTTGTTTTATTTTTCATGGGGGAAAACTTACTAAAATCGAAAAAAAAGAGGCGACAATGAAAGGTGGGAGATACGTACTGCACGAATGGGGAAGTTGCATGTTTCAGTTGAAAGCATACAATTGACTGCGGACAAGAACAGAGGATTACGGCCATTAAAAGAAGATTTAAAGCCTAAGACTTTAAATATTTAAGAAAAGTTTCAAATCATTCCAACTGCTTAGAAATGATTTTAATTTTTAGGAACAACCGAAGTACAGCCAAAGACCCAAAATTTCACAAGCCCAAATCATCCTTTGAGAACTTTGAGAAATGGAAGAGATCTTCTCAAAAAACATTGAAATGATTACAAATTACAATCAGTAAGATATTATTATAAGAATAGAGCCTATAGAATCTCACCCTCCGGTGCCTGATTAATGATTCCCGTTGAAGAGAGCATCCTTGAAGAATCTGAGAAGGCTTTAATGGAAAATAAAACCCAACCCACAACCAAAGTAGTTCCCTTACTTCAACAGATGACTGAAATCTTTAATAGAAGTCCATATAACGCAGAGCCGCAATTTTTTTCCTCCCCTTAAACAAAGATGCAATCATGCTCTTCCAAATTAGTACCTGCAGAATCTAATACTTCCATTTTAGACACACCAAATATGGTCAACCAAAGCCCGTACCACTGCAGTAAGCACTAGTTTCTTCCTCATCAAGGCCTCGATTCTTCTATAATTACAGCAATTTCTCGCCTTTTTCAGCAAAAAAAACCGGTGCTCAGACTTCAAGAACAGACTTTGTGGAGAAACAGTAGAAGCGAGCTACAAGAAACAGCTACTCTTGGCAAACATTTCACAAACTACACAAAAGAAATCCCTCACCAGGTCAAAGGACGATCTTTCCAGTGACTGATCTTTCCAGTGACTAAAGCTTCCACAGCACATAGAAACCAGCTCGCACAGAGAACTGAAGCATTTGAGCATAAACCTCAACCAACCAAGAAAACCCACCAGATCTCACCTCAGGAGCTCAATAACCTTAAAAATCACCACAACGGCCTCTTCCCTCCAAACGATCCTCGATCCAAACACTAGATCCTCAGATCTCAGTGTAAAGCACCTCAACCAAACTCCCGCCACTGAAAACAAGAACAACGCTCTCAGAACCCTTTTCGAGCTCTTCCATCAGAGAACCACCAAATCAAGCCCTAAACACTGCAGATCCCCACCTCAGAAGCAGCGGAGGAGCTCCAGAAAAACTACAGAAATCGAGCATTTCGCAGGCAAATTCTACACCAGAGAAGGGATTTCTATAGACCTAGGTGGGAGCAAGCGAGTGAATCTATGGAGCTTGAAGAAAGAGAGGAAGAAGAGCTCTCCCCTTAGGCTTGGTTTCTCTCTCTCACTTTCGCACTTTCTCTCTCTTCTGCTTCTCGGTTTATTTCAATCAATCAGTAAAAAAAACTGCCACTATTATTAGTTTTTTCGTCCTGTTTTCTCCGCTTACCTTTATACCTGACGACCGGAATAAGAATGGTTGGACGAAATGACTAATTCGACCCCGTTACGCGACCGGATTTACGGGACGTAGCCGCTTCGGAGAAGGCCTCATGATGCCGGTGCCTCCTTTTGAATTTACGGAAATTACTGCGCCTGCCTAAAAGTGCCCGTTGATAAGTGACACCCGAGATATCCCGCAGATTCGCCCGGGAATAGAGAGAAAGTGGTGCGATAACCAGAATGGGGAGTGCACGTATCAAGGGTAATTTTGTCATTACATAGACTCTCCTTTCTTCGTCCGAGGTATCACTCGCTTTCCAAAAGAAACTGGGAGCAATTTTGTTATGATTTTAGACTAGGGGTAGACCCGACCTTGTTTCAGAACCGGACCCTTGTAGTCCGGTTCCGATTTCGGTTCTGTTTCCGGAACCGATTGACCCGGGGGACATAGATGCTTTTTTTCCACAATTTTTTATAATAGTTAGAAATAGGGATTATTCTTTATCATTAATTAATTTTTAAAATATAACAAAATAATTAAAAAATTAAAAAAAAACGGGCTTGAACTTAATTTTTACCATAATTAAGTTGCATGCGTATTCTCTTAGGGTTTAGAGAAATCAAAGCCCACGTACCTTACTCCCCGTACTTTACCTCAATCACTTACTTCCTTTCCGGGAATCGTCATTTGTATAAAATCTTCACTTTGTTCCCGCACGATTTCTTGTTATCTTAACGATGGCTTTTGTCCAATCATCAAGACATGCAAGGGCTTCCGCTGAGCCAGGGGACATACTAGAATGGTTTGGTACAAGTTACTACCCCTGCACTGAATGCTTACTCTACAGTTACTGTTGACACCAGCATTGCTAAAATTTATTTAGCGATAATTATCATGATTGAAAATTGTGTTGAATGCTCCTTCCACTATTGTCGGATTGAAAATTTTATATCTTGAAAATTTTCACCAAACTCAAGTGAAGTGGTTAGATAACTATCAATCTCGGAGTTCGAGTTTGATGAAGACCCTTGTGGTTTTTTCGCTTACTGCAATAGTAGTTGTTGTCATCTATTAAGTTTAGAGGTATCCTCAACTTTGCTACTAGTGTAACACCTCGATTTTTTCCCCTAAAGAATATTTTAATTTTCAGCTAAGAGATAATACTGGATAATTCGAACTGATAACTATAACTATATGTTAGATTACATTAATCATGAATTAGTGTTACAGAATGCAAATTTTGACTTATACCATGATAATTTATTCGGTTATCTATATGATCAAAATTTTGATGATTAAGTGGGAAAGTGATGTAAATAAAATTTTATAAGTAAGTGACATGTAAATATATCAATGATTGTATTTAAATAATGGATATAAAAATAATATAATAATAACAATGTAAGTGATAACCATGTATGCATAATGTTACACATATTCAAGTGCACAAGAATTTCATACATGGAATGTAACCCCCTGATCCCTGGTGTACGTATCACCGTATCAGTACGCGATACGACGTACAAAATTGATTTGACCTCCATAGTAGTCCGATTGAGCTGATTTCAGTTTCAAAAATCATTTTCTAATATTTTAGATTTTTCAGGATTTTCTGGAATTTTTTGGATTATTTTGGAAAATCTCTGTAGTCGGTGTCGACCGATACCGATAACCGGCTCTACGATTTTTATTTCACAAACGGAGTTGTATTTTGAGAATCCGCTTTACCATATGTCTTAGAATCATATGATCTACGCTAGGAAATTTTTGGAGATTTTTCTGAATTTATCGAAAATCCGACCAACCGGTGTCGCCCGGTATCGGCGAGACACTCCGGGATTTTTAATTGGCAAACCAGATTGAATTTCGTCAAACCATTTTCATATTACGTCTCAGGGTAATATTCTCTATTTTCTGTAATTTTTGGGCACTGTTCGGAGCTGATCAAATCTTAGGCCAATGTTATAATAATAAAATATTATTTTTTTAAATCTTTCTTTTTCTTTTCTTTCTTCTTCCATCTTTCTTCCACACACTTCTCCCCCACCGCCTTTTTCAATCAAACCCAGCCGCCTCTTTCTCTCTCCTCTTAATAAAACCCCTTCTCCTTCCCACTCCCTCTCAATTTCTCCTCTCTCTCTCTCTCTAAATCTCTCTCTCTTAAACCCTTCTCTCTCTTTCTCTCCTCTATAAAAACTCTCTCACTCTCTCTCTGGGGATTTGATTCTAGTTCTGATTCTCTCAAGGGGCTGAGAACACCTTCTCTTCTCTCTCTTTGAAAGCCGGTGATTCTTTAATCTCTCCATGTCTCCCTTTCTCTTCCCCGGCGGCCTGACCGGCGGCCAGGCGCCGGCGGTCGGGTGCCGGCGGCGCCTAGGCCGGCCGGCGCAGGGCCGGCAGTGGGGAGGGGGGAAGCACCACACCCCCCATCTCTCTCCCCCTTGGTTGGTTGACAGGGCGGAGCGCGCGCCGGAGCACCGCCGGAGCGGCGCCGGCGCCGGGGAGGTGGCCGTGCCGTCGCGCGGCTGGGCGGCGGTGGCCGCAGCGGCGGGCAGCAGCAGCAGCTGCTGCTGCCGCCGCCTGCAAGGGGAAAGGAAACCAAAACGGGTTTTGGGTTTAACCCAAACCCGTCCCGTTTACACCCAAACCCGACCCCTTAAAGGTAAAATTGCACTTTATCCCCTATGAGATTTTAATTTACTTTGGGGCTCCTGAAAAATTACAAATAGCCTCCTGAATATTTGCAGTTATTACATATCTAACCTTTTATATCGGTTTTGGTTTTCGAGCGATATCGGGAGCATCCGGACTCCGATTTGGACGATTCTGGATCCGTTGCGATCGTGGGAAAGAGAGCTACCTTCTCATGACCAGTTTGTGAGTGATTTTCTTTTCTAAATTATATTTTTATCATATTTAGTGAAAATGCTTGATTGCTTCCGTAATAAAACGTGATTAATGCATTTGGGAAATCCTTGTAATTAAAACATAATAAAACCTGATACGGGATGATTGGTCAGTTAACGAGATTTCTGAAGTTAATCATATTCCTGAGTAAAACGTACTACTAGACACTGTTACCTCATGGATCACTATTATGGTTCCACAATACAGCTACATGTCCACTGATACTCGTTTGGTTATACCACACGGCTACATGTACACCAAGACACGCGTACTTCATTATACGGGATCTTGTCACTATTCCACTATCACCCTTACGACCCACTGGTACACTAAGTACTGTAGTGCATGTAGATATCAGTTACACTGAATATCGGTATTTCCTGTAGTATTTCATGTAGTTTCATGTACATGTCTCACCATTACGTACTGCATGTTTGTGACCTACTGATGTACTAGTACACTGGATACCGTCATGTTATATTGATATCCTCGTTACATGGATGCACTGATCACTGTTATTACATAGACATTACATGGATTATTGCTACACATATACATTCCACTGGTACACGGAGAGACCAAAGCACGGACTACCGCATTTCATATTATTGTTACAGTTATATCATGATTACATATCACTGTTTACACCTGCATGTCATGTTTCATATCCCTGTTACACATGCAATACATGTTCCATGTTACCGTATTCATGTTATATGATTGTTTCCCGTTACTGATATTGGGACATGTTACCGTATTCATGTTATATGATTGTTTCCCGTTACTGATATTGGGACATGTTACCGTATTCATGTTATATGATGTTTCCCGTTACTGATATTGTTATCCCCGTTACCAGATACATGAGCTGTTGATATGCGATGTGTGGAATCCCACATCTATTGTTTCCCGTTTCCCGTTATCATGTTTGTGCTATCAACAGAGCTCATGTTATGTTATCGTGTTACATGTACCATATCATGTACTTGTTCCTGATATACTATATAGTGAAAGATAATAAAGAGAACTTGGGTATGGGGAGACTTGACGGTTGACTAGATCTTGTCGGGTGGATGTCTGGATCCATTGTTTGTCCCACTGCAGGGGACGGGGTAGTGCTGGCTACCATCTGTTACTCATGAGCTCCCGTTTCCCGTTATTATTTTAGCTCATTGAGATCCTGTTACATGTTACAGCCTTAGCGGGCTGGCCCTGGTCTCAGCAGCCAGGGATCTGTTTAAGGCCGTTGTCCCGGATATGCACGGGATACACCCACCTGACTAGAGCTCCTCGACCATGGGTTTCCAATTAACATAATAAAATAGTATACACAATAGTGACGTCGGGAACACTTGTTATTTGGTCACTCTCTCGTTTGGATAATGGTACCCGTAGGCCATGTCCGGATGGGTTCGACTGGAGTGCGGGCTCCAGTATGAACTGCCAGTGGTATGGGACACTGGAAGATATTGATTAAAATACCAGGTGGTACTGATTGCTACTATTGTCTAAATGACATGACTTGCCCGATACATGTATGCTATCTTGTTACTGGTCCTGATAATTTATCCGCTATCATGTTACATGGATATTTGTTACTTTACCTGGTACATGTTACTCTTTCTGTGGTGGCATACTATGCATGTTCTGCATTGCATCTATCTGTTTTCTGTATACCTTGCAGACATCATTACTGTATGCACAGCCCACCTGCATGTTCATATTGCATTTGCCCACCTGCATGTTCACTTCTATCACGTCATCACCAGACAACAGTATTTATGATATAACCTAACTATAGACATGACCCGATGATAACCGGCTTAGTGATGGTATTAAACGATGACATGTTTATATATTTCTACTGCTTATTATATCTTTATTATATGGTATCACTAGTACAACATTATGTATTATATATTATTATCGTGCTTGTATTACTATTGTATATATTACTGCCTCCTTCATTTTACCACTCACTAGGTCGCTTTCTGACGACCCTGGGTTTGCGTGCCCAGGTTGGAGATCCGCGTTACCATCTCATCAGATAGTGCCTTGGAATCATATAGGTGATTCCTCAACGAGACTATTCATAGGTATCTTTATGATTTATTGCTGTTATCTTATTTGTCCCTGTTTTATCTGTTATGATCACTCACCTTTTTCTGCAGGTATTCTTGTACTTATTTCCGGCTGGAACTCTTATAACTAGGAGGTGATTCCCTGTACTGCGGCTTAACGTACGCGTGAGGTTGTTTTCACCTCGCGTATGTACGTCACCATAACGTCTCCGTATCCTTGGGATCGGGGCGTTACATGGAATATATATACTCCACTAACCATACCCATTAAATTAATCAAAGTGAAAGTCAGTGGAAGGGAGTAGGTGAGTATGAGAGAGGTTGATGAAGGGCTAGGATGCCCTTGATTTGTGCAAAGGCCACTTGAAGAGAATTGGAGTTGTGACAAACTTGTAATTATACCTGAATTGAGATCTCTAATTCAGCCCAACCTTTTCCATCTCCCGTTTTCTTCATCCTCTTAAACTCCCCATGGTAAAACCCCAGAATCCATATTCTCTATAGATGAACTCAAAATTTCTCTCTCTCTTTCTCTTCCTTGCTTCCCTTCTTTCTCTTCCTTCAAGAGAGACCAAGAGAGGAGGGGACACACCGAGCTCGCCAATAGGGGGTCACGTCAGGCTGCGGCCACGTCGCCGGCGGCGCCGCCTAGGAAGCAGGGGCCGCACCCAGGATGCAGGGGGAGATCAAGATAGGAGTGGGGTGTTCCTGTAAGTACACAAAGATGGGGGTGAATAGGTATACAAGCTAATTTAGGACAAATGATGCGAAATTTAAAACTTAATTGTTAACACACTATGTGTAACCAAGAGTGAACCTGAATTTCCCGTGAAGGCTCTGAAACTACTCCTCTAGATTCCTCTAGACTAAGAGTTGAGGTGTTTTAAAAGCTCTTTTGGGTGACCACAAGTGTGGCACACAAACAATATCTAGCATATGAATATGAACAAAAAAGCAATGCAAGATATAAAGAGAGAGAGTTAAGAGATAGTGGATCAAACACAAACACCAAGATATATTTCGAGGTTCGAGTCACTGCTCTACGTCTCAGCCTTCACACAGAAGGATTTCAACTATCCACTATATGATCTTTCACACGGAGACCTCCACTGAGGAATTACAACTCAACACCAAAGTACAACTCCTTCTCTCCACAACACAAGCCTCTGCACAAGAGGTGACACTAAGCCTAGCACAATGATTGAGTTTTTACCTACGCAACAAAATAATGAAGTTTAGATTTAAGAAATAACAGTGCGAGGTTCTCAATACTATCCGCTGTAGCAGTGGCTATGCGGGTCGTGATCCTCAGGGAGGGACTAGCGATGGAAGCTTTGTCAATAAGTTATCTCTAAAAAAATTATTCTTTAAGTTAACAAAAAGAATAGTTAAAGTTAAGTTAGGAAGAAGACGGTAGATTATGAAGATGGAGGATTAGAGGCGGTATTTATAATGAGATGAGAAAGAAAGAATTGGGAGATGATGATTTAATCTACAAAAAATAAAAGAAAAGAAAAGAAATAAACACTAACCTTAGTTTGGTTGAAGAAAAACGTGAAATCCTAACACTTTCTACCTTACTTTGGAGGCGTTGAACGCATAAACCATAGGATCGATCTCAGTCCCCTGTTCGCATTATATCATCAAGCTTGGGCAAGTATGAAGTGATACGTACCTTGAGGAGGAGAACATCACCATGAAGTATCGTTGGCACCCACCAAGATTCGTTATACTTGTGCTTTGGAAATCACTTGCATGCTCATCATAAACCAACAGAGATAAAATAGAAAAAGAGAAGAAAACAAAAAGGAAAATAAAGCAATGACATAAAAAGAAAAGTTACCTTTATTACTTGATACAATGGAAGAGAAGAGAAGCATACATCGGTGTCACTCTCAACATAGCCCTCTCCCTCACTTACATAAAGAAATTACAAAAAGCAAAGAAAACCTAAACTACAGGCCTAAGAAACCCTAATTTTTGGCCCTGTATTTCGCTGGACGCTCTTCTCGATTGCACTGCAGGGGGTATTTATAGGAGCAGAAGGAGGTAGAGTCCCAACACAACTCTTCCACGAAAACGGGTCCCCAGATAACACTGGATTGCCGCGAAAACGCGGCTTGGGCCGCATTCCGCGGCCTGGTAGTGGCGGCTGGCCACGCGCTTTGGCGCGTGGCCTCCCCTGGTCCGTCCATCTGGTCGTTTCCTTCTAGAAGCTTGATCCTGGCTCTTAATCTTTGGATTTGGATATAACTTGGGAAGCAAGTTACCTAAATCCCAAATCTTTTATCCACGAATTTGTGATCTTAAATTCTCCTTCTTTAGCTTTTATCCTCATCCCGCAAGTGTTTAGGGTTGAATAGAAGTCTATCCTTCCCTCTTCTTTAATATTTGCAACTTTGGCCCTTGTGTATTTGCAATTTTGACAATTAATATTTGCACTTTTGCACTTGGGCTTGAATATGGGCTTTGGGCTTCTTTTAGGCTTTATTTATTATTAAAATAAGAACTCAAGGCCTGCACACAATAAATCATAAAAATTAGTAAATGTGCAGAATTATATGAATAAATATGAAAATGTGATGGTAAATGTCATGATAAAAATGCACTTTTCACTATCAATCACACCCCCACACTTATCTTTTTGCTCGTCCTCGAGTAAAAAAAAAATCAAGAAAAGAAAAGAAAAGAAAAATTAATCTAACCTAACTCACTTTCGTAGAAATCACGGTTGCACTTAGCATGTGCAACAAGCCGTTAAACCCGTAGGTTACCCTAGAGGACGAGTGTTGTCTCGTGAGGGTTTTCAGCGGATTACACCCACAAAATCCATAAAAGGAAACTATTTGAAATATTTTTGAAAAGACTAAGTAGTCTATAAGTTTTAGGATTATCATTTTATTCATTCTTAGATTTAGTCTTTATAAAGTAAATTGTTTTCATTTTAAGTAAGGATCAAAATTGAATTTTGTGTATAGTCTTTTTCGTTACCAAAAATCATATGCATCCTTATAAATTTTTACTAGGAATTCCTTAACTTGGACTCTCATGCCTATATATATATATATATATATATATATATATATATATATACATATATATATATATATATACATACATATATATAATATATATATATAATATATATACATACATATATATATATATATATAATACATACATATATATATATATATATATATATATATATATATATATCATACATATATATATACATATATATATATATATATATATATATACATATATATATATATATATATATATATAGATATATATATACATATATATATATATATAATATGTATAACTCATCTAATTCTCTTTCGTGTAAGCATCAAGGCTTCTTGAGGCCTCATACCTAACTAATTGACTATTAGATGTGTTAATACATATATAATATTTCTCAGTTTTCTTTGGCTTTCTAATCCACCCATGTAGCGAACCTAAAGTCGGTGGCTCCCAAACCGGTTGACTTTAGGGCACCAGGTGAGAGAAAACACCCCGCGGACTCAAATTCGAGTGAACTAGGCCACAAAACTAAGGACTTTATTTTATTTAGAACTCACCTTTAGGCGTGAATACTTATGCTTCTTGAGGCACATGTATCCAGCTTAATTGGTGAAAAATTTTTTTTTAAATAATTTTTTATGAGGCACAAGGGTCTTTGTCTTAGAATCCTAGATATGCATTAAGTATGCAATTTCATTAAGGTAAAAATCAAGACTAATTAATTATTCAATTTCTCCTCCTATACCTAAAATTTAAACAATTTATTTATTTTGACCAAGTTTTTAGAAATCCTAATCATGATTTTCCTAATTCTTAAGATTAACTTAGATTTCTTTCAAAAGATAAGTCAAAATATTGTCCTTTTTATAATTATTATTTATTTTATTTTTTTAGAATTTTTTTTATTAGCGAATTTTTGTTAGTTTCTAACTATGTTAGTATGTTAGTAAAGCTCACCCCCACACTTATCTCATGCATTGTCCTCAATGTATGAATGAATGCATATATGCATGAAAAAGAAGAAGGGAAGGCAGAAGTTACCTTAAGGTGGTGGTTCGGTGGTGGTCTAATTGGTCCACGAAATGCAGCCCAATCTACTTTTTGTGGAATTCGAGGGAACCCACCAGAAATTACTCTAATATAACCCACTAAAAAGATGTGTCCATTAAGAATTTTTATTAAATATTTGACCCCATCTGATTTCCAAATTTCATAATTATTTTCAGAGTCAATTGTGTCAACCGCCTTGTCCCAAAATGGAGTGTGAAAAGATGGAATGATTGACTTGGACGTCATAAGTGCGGGAACGAATACCGACTCAGGAAAGAAACTTAAATCAAGTAAGGGTTCAGGAGTCGGGCTAGGTTCAGGAAGTGGGTCCAAATCAATAAGTTGAAGCTTAAGTCCACAATAATCTTCCCACAATGGAATGTGACTTAATATTGGTGATTCAAGTTCAGGAATAATAGGTGTGGGAATCAAGACTGACTCTAAAAGATTACCTAAGTCGGGTAACAAAACATGAGTCAATAATGATTCGGGAATTTGAACTTGATCACAGATTTGAGAATCTAGGTCACATATCTCATTGAGTTCAATTTCATAAAAATGAGAACTTGCCAATTTATCCATGGGACTTTCAAAATTGCAAATTGATCAAGTCAATATGATCATCAAAAATGGGTGATTCAATTTCATGATGAATTAGAACATGATCCAATGTTGACTCGGAAAAAGTGAAATCAGGTGGGACACCGGAGTCATTATTGAATCAGGAAGCAAAATTGAATCATCAAGTTGGGGTTCATGATCATATTCATGCTCAAGATCTATTTCAGGAAAGGAAAACTTACCAAACTATCAAAATTGGAGTTTCAGCAAGTTCAAATGATGGTACTGAAGTAGAATCTTGTTGTCCAAAGCAACATGGTTCGTCGGCTCTAAGAGGGTGGTCAGCGAAAGCAGAATTGGCCGGACGGTGAGAACGTAAAGATTGAACCATCATATCTATTTCACGATCATGGGCTAATCTAGCCTGAGTCATGGCTGCAAGCATCCTTTCATAGTTGATAGGTACATCATGTTGTGATTGGACTTGAAAGGATGAAGTGTAATCGTGATGAAGTTGTGAGTCGGTGGACTCACGCATAATCATGTCTGCGATTGATGGTAATTTTTGCTTGGACTCATGCATACTCATCATTTCCTAGATAGATGGTAGTCTATTCTGACTGGGTGGATCTAAGTATGAATCTTGGGAATATTGTGGACAAGGTGGAGACGGAGGACAAGTCAGTTGAAAATTGGACTCGGGGAATCGAAACCCCATGAACTCTGTAAAGAGTTGAAAGTATGAAAATTGTGGTCATAAGATGGGGGGTATGGGTTATATTCATTCGGATAAGACCATTCCGGCACACTAGGTTGATCAAAGTTGTGATATGCCGGGTTGGTAATATCCGAAAAATAGTTAGGTGTATAATATGGATTAAATTGGAAAAAATTATTATATGCCATATCACACCAACACAAACAAAGAAAAAGAAAACAAACAAATAAACAAATTAAAAAGAAAAAATTCTAACCTAAGTTAGGGTAGACCTATGACCTAGACGACTCCTAACTGGTTAGATTGTCCACGGGAGGTAGGGTGCAGACTTTGACCACAAGTTAATCAGCCAGGTCAGGACAAGAGTGGTGGGAGGTTTTCCGTCAAAGACGTTCCTTAATTAAATAACCACCAATCTTCGGGCTTTCGGCCCTCAATCCCCTTCCTAGACACTGATTTGGCAGGAGTCAATTTCAAACACCGTTCCCCCTTAGGATAATCTCCTAATTGAGTCCGAGATGTCCCTAGGGCCAACGTCTACTAATTTTAAGTTAGGCTTGGGTTAGTGAGTGCTTGGGATATGATTTTTGGGCTAAGGAAGGGTGATGAAATCCCACCTTATCTTGTTAATGGGTTATGCCCTTAAAATAAATTTGTGCAAGTGTACAAAATATGTAAATAAGATTCACTCAAAGCATCAACCAAGAGATGAGTCCTATTCTACATGCAATGCGAACGTACCTTGCTCCAGCACTCTTCAACAGTAAAAATAAAGGAATTGAAAAGACATGTGCCTAATATGCAAACGTCTAATCAATTTTTATCTTTAACAACAAGTATTTTACTGTTGATTAATTAGCAGTAAGCAGGGTTATCACAGAACAAAGTTTAATGGAGCAGTAGACAGATATTGCAATTTGCAGCAACCTGCAAAAAGATGGATCAGTAGGGAACTACTCAAGCCGCGATTTCGCGGCAATTGCCGCGTTTTCGCGGCTCTGAAGTAGGCTCTTGTGCTCTGCCTTCGAGGGCAGAGGCACAGAGTTGCTATATATCCACTTCTGCTGTCAGTTTCCCTGTTCCCCAAACCTGCAAACATAAAGAATAAAAGAATTAGTTAAAAAAATTTTTATTTTAGAGAAAAACTTTCTGTCCCTCCCCGGCAACGGCGCCAAAATTTTGATTGAGTTTTTACCTATGCAACAAAATAATGAAGTTTAGATTTAAGACATAATAGTGCGAGGTTCTCAATACTATCCGCTGTAGCAGTGGCTATGCGGGTCGTTCCTCAGGGAGGGACTAGCGATGGAAGCTTTGTCAATAAGTTATCTCTAAAAATTATTTTCTTTAAGTTAACAAAAAGAATAGTTAAAGTTAAGTTAGGAAGAAGGCGGTAGATTATGAAGATGGAGGATTAGAGGCGGTATTTATAATGAGATGAGAAAGAAAGAATTGGGAGATGTTGATTTAATCTACAAAAAAATAAAAGAAAAGAAATAAACACTAACCTTAGTTTGGTTGAAGAAAAACGTGAAATCCTAACACTTTCTACCTTGCTTTGGAGGCGTTGAACGCATAAACCATAGGATCGATCTCAGTCCCCTGTTCGCATTATATCATCAAGCTTGGGCAAGTATGAAGTGATACGTACCTTGAGGAGGAGAACATCACTATGAAGTATCGTTGGCACCCACCAAGATTCGTTATACTTGTGCTTTGGAAATCACTTGCATGCTCATCATAAACCAACAGAGATAAAAATAGAAAAAGAGAAGAAAACAAAAAGGAAAATAAAGCAATGACATAAAAAGAAAAGTTACCTTTATTACTTGATACAATGGAAGAGAAGAGAAGCATACATCGGTGTCACTCTCAACATAGCCCTCTCCCTCACTTACATAAAGAAATTACAAAAAGCAAAGAAAAACCTAAACTACAAGCCTAAGAAAACCCTAATTTTTGGCCCTGTATTTCACTGGACGCTCTTCTCGGTTGCACTGCAGGGGTATTTATAGGAGCAGAAGGAGATAGAGTCCCAACACAACTCTCCCACGAAAACGGGTCCCCAGATAACACTGGATTGCCGCGGAAACGCGGCTTGGGCCGCATTTTCGCGGCCTGGTAGTGGCGGCTGGCCACGCGCTTTGGCGCGTGGCCTCCCCTGGTCCGTCCATCTGGTCGTTTCCTTCTAGAAGCTTGATCCTGGCTCTTAATCTTTGGATTTGGATATAACTTGGGAAGCAAGTTACCTAGATCCCAAATCTTTTATCCACGAATTTGTGATCTTAAATTCTCCTTCTTTGGCTTTTATCCTCATCCCGCAAGTGTTTAGGGTTGAATAGAAGTCTATCCTTCCCTTTTCTTTAATATTTGCAACTTTGGCCCTTGTGTATTTGCAATTTTGACAATTAATATTTTCACTTTTGCACTTGGGCTTGAATATGGGCTTTTGGGCTTCTTTTAGGCTTTATTTATTATTAAAATAAGAACTCAAGGCCTGCACACAATAAATCATAAAATATTAGTAAATGTGCAGAATTATATGAATAAATATGAAAATGTGATGGTAAATGTCATGATAAAAATGCACTTTTCACTACCAATCACACAAAGCAAAGAAGAAATAAAACTTAGTGATCCAATGATCAGAAACTCTCTCTTGAAGATCTCAAAGGATCACAAATATTTTCTCACAAAAAAAGATCCTAAAGGTAGGAATAGAATTGATAGCTCAAGTGTGAGAAATTAAAGTGTTTTGGAAAACAAACACAAAGAAATTACTTAAAAAACTCTAAATAAGATATAGAAATTTGGACAAGAACTAGAATCTCAAAACTTGTTTTCTTTTGATTTTCTAAAAACTTTGAAACTAAATAAAGATAGAGAGATTAAAGCTCTAAAACTTGTTTAAACACTTGCTTAAAAACTCTTGAGAAGATGGAAAAAATTGCTCTAGAAAATCTTGGTTAAAACAACCCTCAAAGACCCATATTTATAGGTGTCTGAAATATAGCCGCTGGAGTCCAGAACATGTGAGAAATGACCTTTCGGTCGAGCACTCGGCCGACCGACCAACGGTTAGATTTCTGATCGTTGGGGTTACCGATCGACCGCCCCAGGCAAACTTGCCTAATGGTCGACCGCCCTGTCGACCAAGGCTAGCACCAGAGAGCTAACTCTCCGACCGGTTGATCGACTGGTCGATCGAGGCCAGGTCCAGAGAGCAAGCTCTCTGGATCGGTCGACTGTACGTCGACCGCCCAAGGCCAAGGCAAGGCAGTGTGCACGTATCTGCACACATCGGTCGACCGAGCTCTGGTCCGGTCGACCGATCGGTCGACCGTCAGCAGGCTCAGGACTAGGATTATAGGGTTTAAAATGTGGCTTTTAATTACCTATAAAATCTCATAAAATCACATAAATTTCACAAAAATAAGTTCTTATAAATATTTGAAGTATAAATATGTATGATCAAAATTCAACACATATTACAAACTATTTGAACTATTTTTTAGGCATGAAAATTAAGCTTCAAACCAAAAACGATATTTTTCAAAAATCAAACTTCTAAAGAAAAATACGATTTTTCTTTAAACTTGTATAAATACAAAAACATGATATAGAAACACATTTGAAGCATAGTGTGTATGGATAGAATTCAATACACATATAAAAGATATATCTATGTTTTTGACAATAAATCCAAAACTGAGTTTTGATAAAACTTAACTTAAAACACATGACTAGATATACATCAAAATAAGTTTTTAGACAATATGAAACATCAATGTATATAGATGAATTCACTATACATATAAACCATGTAAAACTTGTTTTGATCTTATCTATTCATGAAAACCATCTATGTATTCTTGAAATTCAAAAACGGTTAAACAGAAACCAAAAACTATTGAACTTATGTGTGTGTACTTGAGCATATCAAGACTAAGCTATCCTCACACAAGATCTGAACTAAACAAACTAAACAAACCTAGATGCAAGTTTTCTTGTCGATCTCTGTCTCCAAGCCGACTCGATCGAATCTTGATCCATAGAGCTTGACTCCAACCGAGTGCTAGATGCGATCTTGACGCGCGAGCTCTTAAATCCACACGTGTTTGCTCCAAAACTGGTTTTGAATCCTTTATTGAAGCTAAACACCTACTAAGATCTTGATCAATATCTGAAACTATATAAACACAGGATCATTAGAAAACTAACCTTCATAAGTTAGTCATCATCAAAACTAAGATAAAGGGCCTCTGGGCCACCAGTTCCATCTAAGGCAAATCCAAGTTTTTGGGATGAATTTCAGCCCAAGATCTGAACTTCGAGAGATATTTGCACCAATGATTCAGGCGGGGCAGCTGGGCCAGGCGCCTAGGCCCGCCTGGGCTCCAAAAAAAGAGATTAAAGATCGGGCCGAACAACCTATTAAAAAAGAAAAAAAAAGGAGGTTCGAATCGGGAACCACCGGTTTCCAATTCTGGATCTCATCAATTAGAACCGGCCCAAGAGCAACTGCTTCCGGTTCGGTTTAGAATCGGCAAATTGGCCGCCCGAGCCAATTTTGGTTCCAGTTCTAGCAAACTGGTTCCCGGTTCGGCTCGCCTGTTCGAATCGAACCAGGGTCGGGTCTAAGTAAAGGTGGGCATCAGTCAGTTTCGGTCCGATTTTCATCAAAAAAAAATTGGACCTAATCACACCGCATAAATTTTCAAATCAAACCGAGTCGAAACTTTCAGTTCAGTTGCGGCTTCGTAGTTCGGTTCTGAGAGAGGAAGAAAGAGTACTTGCGGGCTTCAGGGCGTGTAATTTTTTAAGGGAAGAAGAGAACAGATAATTTTTTGAGTGAAAGAGAGTGCACATGGGGAAGAGGTGTGTGCTTTCAAACCATTGCCCAATGCTTTATTTTTTTGGGTAATTTTTTGAGTTGAAGAGAGTTCTGTTCGGTTCGGTGTACCGAATTCTAAAATTTGAGAAACCAAACTGAACTCTTCCTCAAATCGCACCGAACCGAGTGGTTTCGTGCGATTCAGTTTGATTTCACGCTTTGTCCAAATTATTGCTCACCCCTAATTTTAGTGTTGTGGCCATACGATGAGCGTTTACGGGACAGTGTACGTGCATCGCAGCTGAGGAGCGGGTAGTATGAATTATTTTAAAAGAATTTTTGCATCTATACCTGCAACAAAATCTTTATTTGCGTTCACATGCATAATTTTCTGATATTTGACAGTGGCATTATATCTAAGGCAGATCTTTTCATAGACCAGATTCAGATCCGTTATATATCTATTAGATCCATCTAAATAATGAATTCGAGTTAGGTCCATATATGCAACAACCAGCTCTTCCAACACAAACGCGCACATACAAAATAAATTTAGAACTAAAAAAAGGAAAAACATAATTAATGAACAAGAAAGTGTGAAAGCAGGTAAGTTTGCCAATAACTCCTCTTCTCACTGTTTGATTTGTTTCAAGTGAGAGGAAAAGATGTAAGTGAAAAAAGAGGAAGACGTGTGAAAAAAAGATAAAAAATTGGGATTTCTGCAAGTTAAATTTTTCGATATTTAGTTGTAATATAAAAAGGTAAGTGAAAAAGTATATTGTATTTTTTTGTGTTTGATTAGTAAAGTTGAAAGTGAAAAAGTTGAACACAAGGTTGACCGTTAAAATAATATTAAACTAAATATTAATTATAAAAAAAATGATTATAATTAGACTGCAAGTAGGATTTACATGACAACAAAATTAACTGTTTTGAGTTATAACTTATTACAAGTGAGATTTATATTGTTGACACTCCGAAAAGAAAATCAATGGAAAACACATGACAACAAAATTAAGTACAACACACTGTAAGTGAAAAAATGATAATGTAAAAGAGAGGTGTAAAGAGAAAAGAGAGAAAGAAATGGGTTTTCTCATTTCCTTTTTTCAGTTTCAAACAAGCACTGAAAGTAGGAAATGAGTTTTTTCATTTCCGTTTTTTCCCACTTCCGCCCCAAACAAAACACGCTATTGGCGAAAGATTTCATGTTTGACAACTCTCAGAGTTATCAAACGAGTTTGTTAAGATTAGGTCAATATATCCAACAACAAACCGATTATGGACATAAATCTAGCTTGCAGAATTCCATAGTACAATGTGGGTTTAGAAAAATAACAACAACTAAGCCATTTGTTCCAATATTTGGGGTAGGCTACAAGAACTAAAAGAGAATTACGCCAGATCGGGCACATGAATCAGCTTTCTCCACTCATTCCTATCGAACAATATGCCACTATGGGTTTAGAAGTACTCAGTGCAAATCTTGGTTACTACTATGAGTTAGGGATGAGAATGGACATGTCAATGGGCCCCATTGGACATGTTCAATAGAAAATTTTCTATAGGAATATGCATTTTCTCATTTTCTTATAGAAAAAATTTTACTGGACACGTCCAATGGAGGCCTATGGACACATCCCCATTCTCATCCCTAATAAGGGTATTGCGAGAAAAAACTCGTTGATCCATTTTCTACAATTGTATTTGCATATCTAGCTACAAAACAAACAGTAAACCCCTAATACTATTTACATGCTTGCGATAATTCGAAGATTTGTTAATGTGTTGGTTAATTGTGAACCTACCAGGCCTGATAAGTACACAAAGAGTTAAAATATTAACACAAGTTTATTATATATCATTGATTAATTTGAAGGCTTCTGATCAAAAGACAGACTGTTGAAAAGCTCAGTTGAAGTCTTTTAATACATTATGAGAGGACTGCTCAAGAATGTAACAAGCAAGATTTCGAATGAAGGCTCATATATTTCATAATTTATGGAGAATAAATGACATGCTTTGGATTTTATAGGAGGTCACCAGTTAAAAGAATAATATGCTGGAAACTTGAAATTAATCAAGTGAGTTTTTGAAAAAAAATTGACTAAATTTTAGGCGGGACCTGCTGCTCGGAATGCACGGGAGATGGTTGGAATGTGTTCTCCTTTCATTGGCGATGAACGTGCTATATTCACATGTTCAATTTCATTCATGAATGAATGAGATATTCAAGTCGGAAGTTTGCCTAGAATAAGAGCTAAATGGACTAAAAAAAGTGAAAACTCTTTAATCCAACATTGAAAGTGAAATGTGAATGGATGTGTCTATTCGGTGAACGAACATGTCTATTCAGAACAGTTGCGCCGGTTCTGACCGAATAGATGTGTCTATTCGGGGATAACCTGCTCCGACCAAAGGGATGTGTTTATTTGGGGATAACCCGTTTCAACCGAATGGATGTGTCTATTCGGCGAACGGATGTGTCTCTTCGGAAAGGTTGCTCCATTCCAACCGAACAGATGTGTCTGTTCGAAGGGTTGCACCTGTTACAATTGAAAGATTTCCTCTGATTCCTACATAAAGGGTAGAATATCACTCAGAAACTATAAACCAAAAACAACTCGGAATTTATTTCCCTTCTTCTCCTCTCTTAATACAAGGTCTGTTCAGACAAAAATTCTTCAGAAATTTTATAGTTCTTTGGTCCATTTCAACTTCTGGTCAAGTAGAAGGAACGAATTAACTTTGATTCGACTGTATGTAGTTTTGCAAAGTGTTGCACAAAACACGTGAATGATTGTTGTATCTTGGGACCAGCGTCCATTATCTCGTATGCACCGCAGCGGATGACGTAATAATCTTGAGGAGATTCATTTTACGCGTATCTCACTCCAAAATCTGGTTCTTATTCTGTTATCCTGCTTGTTTATACAAACGTTCAGTTATGCACAAATTATTGTTAATAAATATTTATCTTGTATAAATATTGATTGTGGAATAATTAAATTTCAATATATTCTCTGTCTTTTTAAACTAACGTTCCTATTGTAAGGGTTATGCTGAATAAAGTATGTTACACTTATTATGCTTTTAAAGTCTAATTTAATTCGAGCCTAATCAAGTCAAATAGATATTTGCACCCGTCCACTTAACCTATGTTGTATGACCCAATAAAGACTTGATCAAGTCTAAATTGTTTGGGTCTAGACATGTTTTCAATTACGCTTAGCCATAAGTGTATTTAAATTAAAATGTAGGACTCATCTATACGTGGGGAACTCGTGATATAAATCAAGGGCCTAGATCTATGATGAGTTGAACTAGTGTTCCTTGATGCTATATATATCATGGGTAGGGTTCTCTCTCCACCACAATGACAATCTCTCTCTTGGTGGCCTCTCATCTCCCTAAGGATAAAGAAAAGAACTTGGTGGCTGAAGAAAAGAATTCTCTCCCTCAACTCCGACGTCCTCGAGATCGTGCAACCTTCGGCATCCCTTTTGTGATGAAATCAGATATGCCTAAAACCCTCCTTCCCTTTGATCATGATAAAGAGTGTAACACCCCGCTCTCGAATACATACTTAGTTGCGTATTAAGATTTTTCAATCGTATTTTCGATTTACTTCTAGTATTTATTTTGTATGATGAATTATTTGTATGATCGTTTTACTGGGGATCTGGATTCGTGGTCGGAGTCAGCCCTAGTCTGAACCGGTGACCCGATCTTAGTGTATTACTCGTTTGATCTTTTCGGTAGTCAGATTTGATCAATTTCAATTTCAAACATCGTTTTCTAATATTTTAGATTTCTATGATTTTTTGAAATTTTCCTGAATTGAATTGGAAATTTTCAAAACCGGCGTCGACCAGTGCCGCTAACCGATTCTTAGATTTTTAATGTACAAACGGAGTTGAATTTCTACAAACAGCTTTCACATTATTTTTAAAAATCATATTTTCTATTTAAATGTATTTTCTGGAATTTTTCAGAATTTATCAAAATCTGGCTGGAATCAACGGTGGATTTCAGGATTTTTATTTCAAAAACGGAATTGAATCTTCAAAATCTGATTTCACCAAACATCTTAAAATAATATTTATTATTTTTAGAATTTTTGTAAATCTTTTCGAGTTACTTCATTTTTCAGGCTTTTCTGAAGTTTTCGGTATTTTCCCAGATGCCGAAATTTTATCCAGATATTTTCTTTTTTCTTTTATTATTTTCTCTCTCCTCTCCAGACGCGGGGCTCACCAAACATGAATTTGATCTTTAATGCAGAGATTCTCTCCATTCTGCATTTAATGCCCTTCCAGTCAAGTCTAATCAAGTCATTATGACTTTTATCTCTTCTGTCAAACGCGATTCTCGCGTTTTTTCCTTTGGGATGCCGGATTTATCCCCGCGTCTGGGCAATTGGCAGACGCTGGTTTGATTTAGTGAGACGCGGCCTCTTTTTTTAATGAGACGCAAATCTCATTGGTTGATGGCAAACTTGTAATATCTCCAACTCCCTTATATATAAACCCCCTTCTTTTCCTCCCTTCTTCATTATTTTCCTCCTTCTTCACACCAACAGCAACCAGCAGCAAACGCAGCCATGGGCCGTGCCTTGGCCGGCCACCCTCTCCATCTTTTCCGCCACTATTTCCACCACCAATCTCTCCTTCATCTCCTCCTCCATTCCAACAACAACAACAACCATAACACCAACTCCAACCACCAACATCACCTCTTTTTCATCAAGAAAATAACCCATTACCATCAAACTTCACCACCATCCCCCCCACCACCTACACCACTTTGGCCACCAACAATCACGTCATCTTCCTCCCCACGGAGTGCTCTTTCTAACGAGCTATAGCTTCATTCTCCGAAGCCTCGTTTTCAAAACTCCAAATCTCCATTTTTAACTAGACTTGCACACCACTAATAGCTTGGGCTTGGGGCTTTGGCCGACCATCTCCAGCCACCACCGGCGACCGCCGGCCAAGCCATGGCGGGCTTCCTCCCCTTCTCTTCTTCTTTCTTTCCTTCCTTTCTTTCTTTCTTTTCTTCCCTTCTTTATTTCTTTCTTTCTTCTTCTTTTTCCATTTTTTTCTTTCTCTAATCCCTGCGTCTCTCTTCCCCTTCTTCCCTGCGTCTTTCACTCTCTTATCTCTATGTCTCTCTCTCTGTTAATTTCTAGACGCAGAGTTCACCCCGCGTCCAAGCAATTTCTTAACGCGATCTTCGCGTCTTAATATTTGTATAACGCAATCCTCGCGTTCTTGTATCAACGCGACGCGGAGCTCATGCCCGTGTCCGCGTTCTTCTCGTGTCCTAGCTTAAACGCGGGTCTCGAACCCGCGTTTGTGGCCTCTACGCGACGCGACTCCCGCGTCTTCATTCTCTCTCCTCCTTTTTATTGGAACGCGTTTATGCGTTGGTTTTCTGGATTATGGAGATCAGAGATTTCACAGTATTTTCTAAAGATTTAGGCGAGTATTCTCGCTTTCCTTTTAAATTTTCCCGCTCAGTCGGGTCGACTTGTATTTGTATTATGTATTTGTATCTGTATTCACGATTTGTATTGGAATGTGCTCCTGTTATGTCATGTTATCACCTGCTCCCGATATGCTGTCTCTTGTCACCTGCCTGATATCACCCTTATGTTATGTTATCACCTGACACCCGACACTCGACATGCCACTACTTGACACCTACTCATATTATGTTATCTCTTATCACTCGTCCCCAGTTATGACATGTGTAATACCCCTCTCCCGGGATACGTACTTAGTTACGTATTCAGTCTTTCGATCGTTTTTTTCGATTTACCTTCCGTATTTGACCGATTTTAATTTCAAATATCATTTTCCAATATTTAAGATTTTATGAGATTTTCTGGAATTTTCTGGAATTAAAATGGATTTCTTCAAAAACCGGTGTCGGCCAGTACCGCTGACCGATTCCCGAAATTTTATCTCCCAAACTGTTAGGAATTTTTCGAAAGTCCTTAGACTTTATTACTTAGAATCATATTTCCTACTTATACTCTTTTTCTGAGATTTTTATAAATTTATGAAAATTCTTTCGGAGTCGGTAAATAACTGATTCCGGGATTTTTAATTAAAAATCTACATAATATTTCTTCAAACGAATTTCACCATTGGTCTTCAAATATTTTTCTTGATTTTTGGTAAAAATTTCAGATCATTCCGAGATACTTGAATTTCGGGCATTTTTTCAAAAATTGCAAAATTACTTTTCCACTTCATTTCCACCTCATTTCCCACTCACCACTTCACCTAACCCCACTAACTCTCTCTCCTTCCCATGGCCGGCCAAGTGGCAATGGGAGGGACACCTCACCCCCACATTTTTTGCAAGGAAACCCCTCACATCCACTTTAATCCCACTCCCTTTACAAAAGATCCCTACATATAAATTCCTATATATTTACAAATCACCCTTTTCTCATTTTCTTCACCAAGAGAAGAATTCTCCCAAACTCTCCTTCTTCCTCTTCAACAAACCCTAGCTCCAAGAAAACACCCAACCTCTTCACCTTCACCTCAAGGTCTCTAAGGATTCAACTAGGGCTTCATCAAGGGAGCTCAACTTCAACCATCACTCCATAGGCAACTCCAAGAACAAGTTCTTCAACCCTAGCTTCAACATCAAGTGGTGGATTGAAGCCAACACCTCTTCCCTTGGATCAAGCTTCAGATTTAACCCATCCTTGTGAGTATCTTACTCACCAAGACCTAGCTAATATTCATAGGCTTAGGGTAGAGATCCTTGTACAATTATAACATAAAAATCCTATTTTTAGGTCATTAACACTCAAATCCAACATACCCATGTGGACATATTAGTCACCATGGCTATTCTCTGTTCTAGTGTACTTGTGATGATAGATCAGGTCCCCTAATAGCATAAAAATCCTACCTTTAAACTGTTAGAATCAACCCACACAAAATCTGGATTTTCTGACCTAGCAGCAGCCTATTCCAGAGGATCGGTCGACCGGCAGTCGACCGGTCACTCTGCCGATGTGCACAGAGTGCACAGCTTTGAGCTGGCGGTCGACTGGCAGTCGACCGACCACTCGACCGGCTTAAGGAATTTATTGTGGGCCAGTCGACCGGCAGTCGACCGGCCAAACCTGGAGCTCACGCACTTTGTACGGTCGACCGGAAGTCGACCGGCACTCGACCGCCTTTGTAAATCCCAGTCGACCGGCAGTCGACCGGAGGTCGACCGTTAGGCCAAATTCTGGGACAGATTTCAGACTCCTTTCCTTTCTGATTTCTGATATTCCCCTGATATATGTATGATGTTTTAGTCTTGTTTATGCTTCATACCTGTACTGCATGACATGTTACCTGATAGATCTTGCTTCATTAGGCTTCATGACTTGTTGTTATATATTGCTATTCCTTAACTTGTTAAATATGAAGTATCACCACTCTTCATGCTATCACTAAAACACCAAGCATGATACACCCGACTTTTATATAAAATTCACCAACTTACATTGGGTCGGGGGGAAATATGCGGAATATCGATATGTGTTCGTGTTTACAGTGGTTTTAGGTATATTGTACAATTACTGTTCCGGTCTTACCTGTGGTACTCCAGGGGACCGAGGGGAGTGCTTGCTCCCTTTCCTGTTTACTGTCATGACAAGGGCATACATAAGTCCCTCCTGTTTAGCCTTGCGGCAGGTTCCGTCTTCAAGCAACGGAACAATCCTGGGCCGTGGTCCCGGGTATGCACGGGACCCACTGTAAACATAGTTCGTCGATACAACCGCTGTTTCCAATAACAACCTTGTTTCACTAGGATATGGATCTATGTGCTCTGGGACGCTGGGTCACATAGCTAGATATCACAGTAAGACAAGTAATAATAATAAGACATTAATTGTAGATTTGTTGCATATGATCTTACCTTATTGAGTTTACATCGCTTGTTATTCATTGCTATTTATTGTAACTTCATTGCCTTATTCATGATCCTTATGTCACTTGACTATCTTTTATTTGTTATTATATGTCTTGACCCTTTGGATTTGCATATTCAGATTCTGAGGCTTGGAACGAAGTGGAGCCTTCCACAGAGGACCGGGCCTATCTTTCTGAGCAGGCTGACCAGCTCTAGTCTCATCGTGCCGACTCTTCCTTTTGGTTCACGGGATCTCCATCCATTTCGTGAGCATTTTTGTATTTTTGGTTGTATAGGATTCATTTTGGACTTGGGTTGTGATAAAGGACACTTGTAAAGTGATTTTGCTTATCATAACTTGTATAACTTTGTATTTATTTTTTGTAAGTTGGCATATGAATATACCACGCTGTGTGTTGTACTCTGATACTTGTTGTACTTAATGCTTAGCGTATATACGTGGGGGCACCTTCTGACCTACGTATATGCGTTGCAGTGACGTCCCCGTATCCGTGGGATCGGGGCGTTACAGGTTGGTATCAGAGCCTAGGCTCTCAAACCTAAAAGTACAACCAAGTGGCAAATTCTAGTGATTTGCTAATGCCAACTACAATGTACAAAGTTATATAGTCCTTCTCGACTTCGTCCTTGATTCATTCCTCGTATCCTAAACTCCTTCCCTTTGTTTCCAATTCCAGATCTTATCCCTTTCGGTATGGAGAGACGTTCGGGTCGCAACAATGTCGGGCAAGTACCGAATGGACCCGTAGGAGGAGAGGGTGCTGATATCCTGAGGATCACTCAGACTATGCTGGGAAACCAGCAACAGCAGATGGAGAATCAGCATCAGCAGACTGAGCTCCTCAGGCAGGAGTTGGCAGCCCCGAAGGAGCAGAAGCCGGGGAACATCTCAGACTTCCGACGGCTACAGCCGGCCGTATTCACGGGAGTCGAGAGGCCATTGGAGGCTGAACAGTGGTTAACAGACACCACCGATCTGCTGAGCGCCGCCAGGGTGCCTAAGGAGAACCAAGTGGAGGTTGCAAAGATCCAGCTGAAGGACATAGCCAGGACTTGGTGGCTTGCAGAGGAAGCTCGCTTGGAGAAACCTATCTCTTGGGATACGTTCTCCAAGAGCTTCTACAATCGTTTCTTCCCCGCCACTGCTCAGAAGGACATGGAGGAGCAGTTCATCAGGCTTCAACAGGGGGATAGATCCGTAGATGAGTATGCTGCAGAATTTCTCAGGTTGAGTCGCTTCGCCCCGTACATGATAGCGGATGAGGAGAAGAGGGCAAGCAGGTTTCAGCAAGGTCTGCAAATGGACATTCAGATGTTCCTAATGCCCCATCATCTGAAGACCTATGCAGAAGTTCTCACCAGCGCTCGAGAGGTGGAGCGTGGGTTTGAGAAGAAGCAAGGAGATCAGAGGAAGGACCAGGCCATGAAGAGGTCGTTTGTACCGGTGGGCAGAGGAGGACCATCCAGAGCAGCGAAGGTCCAGGCCAGGCAACCATTCAGGGCAGTTCCTTACCAGGTGGCTCGACCAGGTCTTATCTGCAATTTCTGCCAGAAGCCAGGGCACTCCCAGCAGAATTGCCGGAGGGCAAACGGATGGTGTTTGGTGTGTGGAGCACGAGACCATGCCGTGGAGACCTGTCCGCACAGGAGGATGGGATTTGCTAACCAAACCTTGCCGGCACCTCAGGGGCAGAATGTGCAGAGGGTACTACCAGGGCCAGTTGGGCAGAGGCATCAGGGACCAGTGATGAGGAGAGCCCTTCCCCTTCCTCCACCGCATGTTGCTCGCCCAGTGCAGAGAGGAGCCCGGACAGCAGCAGGGCGTGGCAGAGGTCAGGCCTACAACCTGACAGCAGAGGAGGCTGAGGCTTCAGAGGAGGTGATTACAGGTAACATCAGAGTTCATTCTATACCTGTTCTCGCTCTCTTCGATTCGGGTGCATCCCACTGTTATATCTCCGACCATTTTGTGGCTTTACATTCCATACCTGTTAAGGCTTTAGACCACAAGTGGGAGATAAGTACAGGGAACGGGGTAGTTGTGTCTTCTAGAGTTTGTGCTGACTGTCCAGTGGAAATTTGTGGGAAGATCTTGGCCATAGATATGCTCGTACTAGACACCAAAGGGTACGATGTGATCTTAGGCATGACCTGGCTCAGTCAGTACTATGTAGTGATTGACTGTAGGGGAAGGAAGATCAATTTCAGGATCCCACAGCAACCGGAGTTCCAGTTTAGTGGAGAGGTGAAGCCTGCTAAGAAGAAGATTCAGATGACCACTTCGGAGGTTCAGAAGGGAGTGCCAGTGTGGGATGAATTTCCAGAAGTCCTTGCTGAGATTTCAGGACTTCCACCGGAGAGGATAGTGGAGTTCTCCATTGATACAATTCCAGGGACAGCTCCTATATCTAAGGCTCCGTACAGGATGGCACCGACGGAGTTGGAGATCTTGAAGAAGCAACTGCAGGAGTATTCAGACAAGGGGTTGATTCGGCCAAGCACTTCACCATGGGGAGCTCCAGTGCTATTGGCGAATAAGAAGGATGGTGGTAAAAGGCTTTGTATTGATTATAGGGAGTTGAACAAGGTCACCATCAAGAACAAGTATCCCTTGCCCGGATTGATGACTTGTTTGATCAGCTTCATGGAGCCCGTGTATTTTCTAAGTTAGATTTGCAGTCGGGTTACCATCAGCTGAGGGTGAAGAAGGAGGATGTTCCGAAGACGGCATTCAGGACCCGATATGGCCACTATGAATTTCTGGTTATGCCTTTCGGAGTCACAAATGCCCTGCAGTTTTCATGGACTTGATGAATCGAGTGTTCTCCCCTTACCTGGATCAGTTTGTAGTTGTATTTATAGATGACATCCTAATCTATTCAAAGAATAATAGGGAGCATGCAGAGCACTTGAGAATTGTGTTGCAGACTCTTCAGCAGGAGCAGCTTCATGCCAAGAGGAGCAAGTGTGAATTCTGGTTGGACAGCATAGCTTTCCTTGGACACATAGTTTCAGCAGAAGGGATTTCAGTTGATCCTAGTAAAGTCCAGGCAGTGAAGAATTGGCCAGTTCCGAAGACGGTGACTGAGATAAAGAGCTTTCTTGGACTAGCCGGATATTACAGGCGCTTTGTCCAGGATTTCTCTAGACTTGCAGCTCCGTTGACCAGGCTCACCAGAAAAGGGGAGAGATACATATGGACAGAAGAATGTGATGCAGCTTTTGAGCAGTTGAAGCAGAGGCTTATATCAGCTCCAATCTTGAGGACCCCTTCAGGAAGAGGAGGGATGGTCATTTTCTGTGATGCATCAGGTAAAGGCCTGGGGTGTGTACTTATGCAACGTGATCATGTTATAGCATATGCATCTAGGCAATTGAAGCCTCATGAGAGGAATTACCCAACTCATGACTTGGAGTTGGCAGCTGTGATATTTGCTTTGAAGATCTGGAGACACTACCTTCTGGGAGACAAAGTGTTAATATACACAGACCACAAGAGCCTCAAGTATATTTTCTCACAGAAGGAGTTAAATATGAGGCAGAGGAGGTGGTTGGAGCTTATGGCGGACTACGATATTGACTTGCAGTATCATCCAGGCAAAGTCAATACCGTTCCTGATGCACTGAGCAGGATGCCAGAGAACAGAACGCTAGTCCACCTTACTCAGCAGAGGGAGTTGATTCAGGAATTCATCAGATTGGATTTGATGTTGGTGCAAGGAAGTGATAAGGCAGGGCAGCTTATGACTTTACAGATCCAGTCATCATTGATAGAGGAGATCAAGGGAGCTCAGAAAGAGGACCCCAGATTACAGACATTCAGAGCTCAGGTGGAGGCTGGATTGAGGACTGATATTTGCATTCGTCCAGATGGTGCATTGTGTTTTGGAGATAGACTTTGTGTTCCCCAGGGAGAAGTCAGACAGAAGATTTTGGAAGAAGCACACAGTTCAGCTTATTCTATACATCCAGGAGGGAACAAGATGTATCAGGACCTGAAGAGGCACTTCTGGTGGAATGCTATGAAGAGGGAGATAGCCCAGTTTGTTGCCAAGTGTTTGGTCTGCCAGCAGATAAAGATCGAGCATCAGAGATCAGCTGGACTTCTTCAACCCTTGCCGATACCCGAATGGAAGTGGGAGCACATCACCATGGATTTTGTGACGGCATTGCCTCGGAGTCCCAAGGGTAATAATGCGGTGTGGGTAATCGTTGATCGCCTCACCAAGTCAGCTCACTTCATACCATTCAGGGTAGGTCAGTCGACAGAGGTTCTGGCAGATAAGTATATGAAGGAGATAGTTCGTCTGCATGGAGTCCCAGTTAGTATAGTATCAGATAGAGACACCAGATTCAGATCTCATTTCTGGGAGAGTCTCCAAGCAAGTCTGGGAACTCGTCTGAAATTCAGTACTTCATACCATCCTCAGACAGACGGACAATCTGAGAGGACTATCCAGATCCTTGAAGATATGTTGAGGGCTTGCATGATTGACTTTGGAGGATCGTGGGAAGATCATCTTCACTTGGCTGAGTTTTCATATAACAACAGCTATCAGGCAAGTATTAAGATGGCACCCTTTGAGGCATTGTATGGAAGGAAGTGCCGATCACCGATTTGTTGGGATGAAGTCGGTGAGAGGAGTCTTTTGGGACCAGAGATCCTGATACAGACGACAGAGAAGGTCAGGGTTATCAGAGATCATCTCAGGGCTGCTCAGAGTAGACAGAAGAGTTGGGCAGACACTCGGAGGAGGCCATTGGAGTTCCAGACCGGTGATCATGTGTTCTTGAAGATATCACCCACCAGAGGAGTGATCCGGTTCGGTACACGTGGGAAGCTAAGTCCGAGGTATATTGGCCCATTCGAGATCCTGGATCGTGTGGGAGATGTGTCCTATAGATTGGCATTACCGCCATCTTTGGACGGGGTGCATAATGTCTTCCACGTGTCTCAGTTGAGGAAGTATGTCAGGGATGACGGCCATATTCTGGACCATTCCGAGCTGGAGCTACAACCGGATCTTTCATACCAAGAGCAGCCGTTGGCCATTCTGGATAGGAGTGTCAAGACACTGAAGAACAGAGCTATTCCATTGGTATTGGTGTCATGGAACAGGCATGCGCCAGGGGAGGCCACTTGGGAGCGTGAGGACGCTATCCGGGAGCGTTATCCTCAACTTTTCACATCTTGATTGGGTAAGACTCTTTTCTTCTACTCTTCTTTACCGTTATCTTTCCTTGTATCCATATCTATCTGTTGCTTTTCCTGTTATCTTTCACCTTATGAAATTTCGGGGACGAAATTTTTGTAAGGTGGGTAGATTGTAATACCCTTCTCCCGGGATACGTACTTAGTTACGTATTCAGTCTTTCGATCGTATTTTCCGATTTACCTTCCGTATTTGACCGATTTTAATTCAAATATCATTTTCCAATATTAAGATTTTATGAGATTTTCTGGAATTTTCTGGAATTAAAATGGATTTCTTCAAAAACCGGTGTCGGCCAGTACCGCTGACCGATTCCCGAAATTTTATCTCCCAAACTGTTAGGAATTTTTCGAAAGTCCCTTAGACTTTATTACTTAGAATCATATTTCCTACTTATACTCTTTTTCTGAGATTTTTATAAATTTATGAAAATTCTTTCGGAGTCGGTAAATAACTGATTCCGGGATTTTTAATTAAAAATCTACACAGTATTTCTTCAAACGAATTTCACCATTGGTCTTCAAATATTTTTCTTGATTTTTGGTAAAAATTTCAGACCATTCGAGATACTTGAATTTCGGGCATTTTTTTCAAAAATTGCAAAATTACTTTTCCACTTCATTTCCACCTCATTTCCCACTCACCACTTCACCTAACCCCACTAACTCTCTCTCCTTCCCATGGCCGGCCAAGTGGCAATGGGAGGGACACCTCACCCCCACATTTTTTGCAAGGAAACCCCTCACATCCACTTTAATCCCACTCCCTTTACAAAAGATCCTACATATAAATTCCTATACATTTGCAAATCACCCTTTTCTCATTTTCTTCACCAAGAGAAGAATTCTCCCAAACTCTCCTTCTTCCTCTTCAACAAACCCTAGCTCCAAGAAAACACCCAACCTCTTCACCTTCACCTCAAGGTCTCTAAGGATTCAACTAGGGCTTCATCAAGGGAGCTCAACTTCAACCATCACTCCATAGGCAACTCCAAGAACAAGTTCTTCAACCCTAGCTTCAACATCAAGTGGTGGATTGAAGCCAACACCTCTTCCCTTGGATCAAGCTTCAGATTTAACCCATCCTTGTGAGTATCTTACTCACCAAGACCTAGCTAATATTCCATAGGCTTAGGGTAGAGATCCTTGTACAATTATAACATAAAAATCCTATTTTAGGTCATTAACACTCAAATCCAACATACCCATGTGGACATATTAGTCACCATGGCTATTCTCTGTTCTAGTGTACTTGTGATGATAGATCAGGTCCCTTAATAGCATAAAAATCCTACCTTTAAACTGTTAGAATCAACCCACACAAAATCTGGATTTTCTGACTTAGCAGCAGCCTATTCCAGAGGATCGGTCGACCGGCAGTCGACCGGTCACTCTGCCGATGTGCACAGAGTGCACAGCTTTGAGCTGGCGGTCGACTGGCAGTCGACCGACCACTCGACCGGCTTAAGGAATTTATTGTGGGCCAGTCGACCGGCAGTCGACCGGCCAAACCTGGAGCTCACGCACTTTGTACGGTCGACCGGAAGTCGACCGGCACTCGACCGCCTTTGTAAATCCCAGTCGACCGGCAGTCGACCGGAGGTCGACCGTTAGGCCAAATTCTGGGACAGATTTCAGACTCCTTTCCTTTCTGATTTCTGATATTCCCCTGATATATGTATGATGTTTTAGTCTTGTTTATGCTTCATACCTGTACTGCATGACATGTTACCTGATAGATCTTGCTTCATTAGGCTTCATGACTTGTTGTTATATATTGCTATTCCTTAACTTGTTAAATATGAAGTATCACCACTCTTCATGCTATCACTAAAACACCAAGCATGATACACCCGACTTTTATATAAAATTCACCAACTTACATTGGGTCGGGGGGAAATATGCGGAATATCGATATGTGTTCGTGTTTACAGTGGTTTTAGGTATATTGTACAATTACTGTTCCGGTCTTACCTGTGATACTCCAGGGGACCGAGGGGAGTGCTTGCTCCCTTTCCTGTTTACTGTCATGACAAGGGCATACATAAGTCCCTCCTGTTTAGCCTTGCGGCAGGTTCCGTCTTCAAGCAACGGAACAATCCTGGGCCGTGGTCCCGGGTATGCACGGGACCCACTGTAAACATAGTTCGTCGATACAACCGCTGTTTCCAATAACAACCTTGTTTCACTAGGATATGGATCTATGTGCTCTGGGACGCTGGGTCACATAGCTAGATATCACAGTAAGACAAGTAATAATAATAAGACATTAATTGTAGATTTGTTGCATATGATCTTACCTTATTGAGTTTACATCGCTTGTTATTCATTGCTATTTATTGTAACTTCATTGCCTTATTCATGATCCTTATGTCACTTGACTATCTTTTATTTGTTATTATATGTCTTGACCCTTTGGATTTGCATATTCAGATTCTGAGGCTTGGAACGAAGTGGAGCCTTCCACAGAGGACCGGGCCTATCTTTCTGAGCAGGCTGACCAGCTCTAGTCTCATCGTGCCGACTCTTCCTTTTGGTTCACGGGATCTCTATCCATTTCGTGAGCATTTTTGTATTTTTGGTTGTATAGGATTCATTTTGGACTTGGGTTGTGATAAAGGACACTTGTAAAGTGATTTTGCTTATCATAACTTGTATAACTTTGTATTTATCCTTTGTAAGTTGGCATATGAATATACCACGCTGTGTGTTGTACTCTGATACTTGTTGTACTTAATGCTTAGCGTATATACGTGGGGGCACCTTCTGACCTACGTATATGCGTTGCAGTGACGTCCCCGTATCCGTGGGATCGGGGCGTTACAACATGACTTATTACTTGTCATCTGCCTGATCACTTGTCATTGTCATATTAACATCTGATACCTTTTATGATTAACTCTCTACTCATGATTAGCACGTTACAGGAATGTAGCACCTGAACTCTTGTTATGTACCCCGTTATGCCTGTTATGTACTCCTGTTATGACCAGTTATGATCCTACTCATTCCTGTAATCTGATAATTATGTCTAATAAGCCATAAAAAGGATAACTTACACGGAGAATTGGAGGAAGTGATGGATGCCGGTATGATACTTTGCTTATAGTAGTGGAATACTAAAACCGATGATTCGTGTTAGGGGGATTTCAGGCCCCCCGAAGATGCATATTAGGGGGATTTTAGGCCCCCAATGGCTGTGTCCCGGGCGGACGGGAACTACTATAAGTATGAGCTATCGGTTCTTCATCAGCTTCCAATAACCAACCTCAACTTACTTATATATGGATGTATGTGTATTGAGATGTACACCAGAACACATATCTAGATATATGGGTCGGACGAGTAATAATAATGAAATGTCAAGATAATAACCCATTATGTTGCTTTACAAACTTGGTTATATCACTTGTTTGGCCACAATTGCTTTCATCATGGTTTACTTTGAATTTCCAGTTTTATGATTATTATATTATACCTGCTTACATCCTGCTTTATCCCTTGCGTTCTATGCCACCAGTCTCCTGCTCTTATCTTATCATACCATGAGTATTCCCTACTTGATATCACTTGCTTTGTATCTACTTGCTCCTGTATGCTTGTGCCACGACACGGTTTTCAATGCATGTTTATGATTCAGATTTATCGATACACGTATGCTTATCTATGCTTGCCACTTGGCATTCGCATCACCACTCGCCAGGGAGTTCTGACTCTCCTGGATCCTCATGTCCAGGTCTCGGAGCTTAGAGCTTGTGGATTCTCCCGGATACTGATCAGAGTGGCTCAGGTGAAGCGTGTAACCCAGCACACCGTCCAGAACCCCATCCTTCCAGGCCCCCTGCTCGGCTCCAGAGTTTTCCTGTTATGACTCTGAGCCTCCTTTTGTACTGTTCATACTTGTACATCTCTTTGTATTCTCGCATTTTTGCCTATCGGTGATGTAATATTTTTTTAATATTTTGTCACATCTGGTAATAACTTTGTAATTGTACTTATATGTTAGAATGTATAATGCATGATTGAGGCTAAACCTGCACTCAAATTACAGAATATTAGATTTAAGAATAAAAAATGTGCAAGTGCTCAATTCTTCCGCTATAGCAAGTGGCTATGCGGGTCGTGATCCACAAGGAGGGTTTGCGATGGAAGCGTTACAGTTCTTTATTGAAATCGTTAAGAAGAAAAGCGAAGATTCTTCTCTGTTTTTAAGTTAAGAAAAGGAAAAAGAATTATGTTAAAATTAGAGAGAAAGTGAAAGATGAAGAAGGTGGAAAAAATCAGAACATAATGAAGCGAATATGTACAAATGAAGTGGAGAAAAAAAGAGTGATTTTGAAGAGATGGTGATTTAATTTACAAAAATGAAAGAAAGAAATAAAAGAGTTACTTACCTTCTTTTCACCAAAAGCTTACCTTGAGTTTTTAGCTTCGATGTTACCTTAAATTGGAGGCAAGCAGCGGATAGCCCATAAGAGTCGAATGTTGGTCTCTTCCTCATTACATCATCAAGATACGCAAGCATGAAATGATACAGAGAGACTCACAATTCCATCGTCATGAGCTATCGGTGGCACTCGCAAAGGCAAGGCTCTTTCGATGCTTTTAGACTCACTTGGAAGACAGTTGTACCAAAAAGAAAGGTAAAATAGAAAAGAAGAAGAAGAAGACTAAAAAGAAGTACATACACAAAAAGAACATCGATTTGATTTCATTACAATCAAAGAAAAGAAATAAGTCTTACACCGGTGTCACTCCAGCTCTAGCTTCAGTCTTGTTCTTCGATGAAAGTCGATCTCCTCTGAATTACATAAATGAAAACTAAAATTACATGAAAAGAAAGACTAAAAACCTAAACTAAGAAATAAAAACTAGGCTAAATTCCTATCTCTGCATGGTCGTCCCTTTTGCCTTTGAGTGAAGGTATTTATAGGAGAAATGGAGATGGTAGAGGAGTGTGAAGATAAGTAAATCTAGCAATTTTTGAACTCCCCTTATCTTCAAACTTGATTTGAGGTGGATATTCAGTTCTGATCTGCAGTTTATTGGCATATTGATTGCTGAATATCACTTATCAAATAACAGAATTAGAGATAATGATCAACATAAGAGTTGTAGCTCTGTAAGTCTGCTTTCGGATCATCTTGAATCATCAGAATTGAGATTTTGTAGCAAAAGTTATGATTCGAATACTAAAATGTATCCAGTCAGAATCTGAATCAAACTTGCTTCATCTCATCCCTTGATCTTTGCTTTAACCGATCGATTCTGAGAGGATTCTTCTCAACCAGTTTTCAACCTCTTGATTTTCCCTGATTTAGTGAGTGTGAATTAATTCTGATTTAATTCAGAATTTTGGTGGGCTTTGGGCTCATTTCTCTTCATCTCCTTAAAGAATGGGCCTGCAAATAAATTAAGCAATTAATTAAGACAATGCAAAGTTTTATTCTAAAATAGGTATGAAAATATGATATTAAATATGCAACATTAGTGACCAATCACACCCCCATACCTATCTTTTGCTCGTCCTCGAACAAAACAACTAAACTATACTATGGATTATTAGACCACTTTCGCAGGTCGCGCGATTGCACTGAGCATGTGCAACAAGCTGTTAAACCTCTAGGTTTCCCCTAGAGGACGAGTTTTGTCTCGTGAGAGTTTTCAGCGGATTGCACCCACAAAATCCATAAAGAAAGGGAAATAAAGAGGTAGTATTTTCGAAAAGCATTTTGAAAGGAAAAAATATTTGAAATATAATTGTAAGATCTAAGCAATCTATAAGTTATAAGAAAACTGAATTTTCATTCCTAAACTTAGTCTCTATTCAAAAATTTGTTATCAATTAGAGTAAGGAGTCAAATTATACTTCTCATCTAGTCTATTACTTTACCCTAAGTCATATGCACTTGTGACTGTGAAAATTTTGACTAAGGGTTCATTAACTCTAACTCTTATGCCTTATTTATATATATATATATATATATATATATATTGGTGGTATTATTCCTTAGTTTAGGCTTTCTAATCTGCCCAAGCCTTTAATCGATGACTCCCAAACCAGACGGTCTTAGGGCACCAGGTGAGAAGACACCCCTAGGACTTAAGGACTCGAGCAAACAAGGCCACAAAACTAAGGATTTTATTATATGAATCTCTTTTAGGCGTGAATACTTATACTTTATTAGGCACAAATACCCAGCTTAATCAGAAGATTTTTCTTTTCAAACTTATCTAATCATCTTTCGCATAAATACTAAGGCTTGCTTAGGCCAAAGCACCTAACTAATCAATAATTAGACTTGTTTTTTTTTACTTATCTAATTATCTTTCGCATAAATACTAAGGCTTGCTTAGGCCAAAGCACCTAGCTAATCAATAATTAGATTTGTTTATTTTTTTATATATTTTTTATAAGGCATAAGAATCTTTGTTTTTGAACCCTAAGTGTGTAAGTGTATGAAGTGTGCATATTTCATCAAGGTAAAGATCAAGAACAAATTACTTTGACAAATTATCTTCCTAACTCTATAAATCAAACAAATAATCTTATTTTGACCAAGTATAAGAAATCCTAATTTGGATTTTCCTTTCCTTAAAATTAACTTAATTTCTTACAAAAATAAGTCAAAATATTGTTTCTATTTTCCAAAAAGTTTTTAAAAGTAAAGAAAAATGTTAAATTTTTTTTATATTTTTTTTAAAGAAAAAGAAAAGTTATGTTAGACCCTCCCCCACACCTATCTCATGCATTATCCTCAATGTATGAATTAATGCATAGATACATGAAAAAGACGAAAGGGAAGGAAAATGTTACCTTAAGGTGGTGGTTCCGGTGGTGGTCTGATTGGTCCATGAAACGCGGCCCAATCAACTTTTCTTGGGTCTCGGAGGAACCCACCAGAAATATCTTTAATATAACCCATTAAAAAGATGTATCCATCAAGGATCTTTATTAAATATTTTACCCCATCTAATTTTCATATTTCATAATTGATTTCGGAGTCAAATTTATCAACCACCTCGTCCCAGAATGGAGTATGAAATGATAGAATGATTGACTTGGACTCATGAAGGATAGGAACTAATACCGACTCAGGAAGGTGACTTAAATCAAGTAAAGGTTCAAGAGTCGAAATTGGTTCAAGAAGCGGGTCCAAGTCAAGAAGTTGAAACTCTAGTCCACATGTATTTTCTAACAATGGAATGTGACTTAATGTGGGTGATTCCAGTTCAGGAATGATAGGTGGAGGAATCAAAACTGACTCTAAAATATTACTCAAGTTTGGTAATAAAACAGGAGTCAATATTGATTCAGAAAGTTGAACTGGATCACAGATGTGAGAATCTAGGTCACATATCACATTGAGTTCAATATCAAAAAATGGAGAACTTGCCAATTTGTCAATAGGATCTTCAAAAGTGTATAATTGGTCAAGTTCAATATGATCCTCAAAGATGGGTGATTCTATTTCATTATGAATTGGGGCAGGATCCAATGTCGACTCCGGGAAAAGATTGAAGTCAGGTAAAGATACCGGAGTCATTATTGAATCAGGAAGAAGAATTGAATCACTAAGTTGGGGTTCAAGATCATATTCATTTTCAAGTTCTATTTCAGGAAAAGAATAACTTGCTAAACTATCAATATCTTTTCAAAATTTGGAGTTTGGGCAAGTTCAAATGGTTGTTCTGAAATAGAATCTTGATTTTCAAAACTACATGACTCATCGGCTCTAACAGAATGGTTAGTGACATCAGGACGGTGGGAACGTAGAGATTCGACCATCATATCTATGTCACGATTACGAGTGTTTTGAGCCTGAGTCATGGCTTCAAGCATCTTTTCATAGTTAATAGGTTCATTGTTTTGATGAAAAGATGAAGAGTTGTCTTGGAAGTGGTAGTGAAATTGTGAGTCCATCAGATTTTGGGATTTGTGTTTGGACTCACGCATACTCATTTCCAAAATTGATGGTCTTCTATTTTGGACTGGTGGAACTGAGTATGACTCTTGAAAATATTGTGGACTAGGTGGAGAAGGAGGACAATTTGGTTGAAAATTGGACTCGGGGTAGGTGAATCCCCACTGACTCTGTGAAGAGTTAAAATCGTTATGGAAATTATAGTCATACGATGGGGGACATGGGTTATATTGATTCGGATAAGACCAATCCGGCACACTAGGTTGGTTAAAGTCATGATATGCCGGTTGGTAATATCTGAAAAAGAGTTTGATGTGTAATATGGATTATTATTATAGTTGAAAAAATTATTATTATAAGCCATATCACACAATGGAATACAAACAAAAAGAAAGAAAAATAAACAAATAAACAAACAAGAAAGAAAAAATTCTAATCTAAGTTTGGGTAGACCTGGACCTAGACGACTCCTAACTGGTTAGACTGTCCACGGGAGGTTTAATGTAGACTTTGACCACAAGCTAATCAGCCAGGTCAGGGCAAGATTGGTGGGAGGTTTTCCGTCAAAACGTTCCTTAATTAAATAACCACCAATCTTCGGGCTTTCGGCCCTTAATCCCTTTCCTAGATACTGATTTGGCAAGAGTCAAGTTCCAACACCTTTCCCCCTTAGGATAATCTCCTAATTGAGTCTAGATGTCCCTAGGGCCAACGTCTACTCATTTTAAGTTAGGCTTGGGTTAGTGAGTGCTTGGATTCTGATTTTTGGGCTAAGGAAGGGTGATTAAATCCCCACCTTATCTTGTTATTGAGTTGGTGCCCTTAAAATCAATTAGTGCAAGTGTACAAGATATGTAAGATTCACTCAAAGCGATATAAATCAACCAAGAAGTGAGTCATATGCTAAATGCAATGCATACGTACCTTGCTCCAGCACTCTTCAACAGTAAAAATAAATGAATTGAAAAAAACGCGTGCCTAAAATGCAAACGTCTAATCAATTTTTAACTTTTGCAACAAACGTTTTACTGTTGATTATTTAGCAGGCTTATGTGATGGCATATAGGAAATAAAGAATTGCAGAGAATTAGAATTTGCAAAGCAAGCAGCCCTGCAAAAACCTGTTAGTAGTCAACTCGTCCTTGCCGCGGATCCGCGACTTTTGCCGTGGAAACGCGACAATTCAGAGGGCCCTTGGTCTCTGCTTTCTAGAGCAGAGGCCCAAGGCCACTTGTATGTCACTGCAATATTAATTTCCTGCTTTGATTGCCCTGTAACCTGCAACAGAGAAGAAAATTCGTTTAGTTCTAAAAAATTTTCAAAAAAATTCAGATTTCAATAAAAACATGTTACCCTCCCCAGCAACGGCGCCAAAATTTGATTGAGGCTAAACCTGCACTCAAATTACAGAATATTAGATTTAAGAATAAAAAATGTGCAAGTGCTCAATTCTTCCGCTATAGCAAGTGGCTATGCGGGTCGTGATCCACAAGGAGGGTTTGTGATGGAAGCGTTACAGTTCTTTATTGAAATCGTTAAGAAGAAAAGCGAAGATTCTTCTCTGTTTTTAAGTTAAGAAAAGGAAAAAGAATTATGTTAAAATTAGAGAGAAAGTGAAAGATGAAGAAGGTGGAAAAAATCAGAACATAATGAAGCGAATATGTACAAATGAAGTGGAGAAAAAAAGAGTGATTTTGAAGAGATGGTGATTTAATTTACAAAATGAAAGAAAGAAATAAAAGAGTTACTTACCTTCTTTTCACCAAAAGCTTACCTTGAGTTTTTAGTTTCGATGTTACCTTGAATTGGAGGCAAGCAGCGCATAGCCCATAAGAGTCGAATGTTGGTCTCTTCCACATTACATCATCAAGATACGCAAGCATGAAATGATACAGAGAGACTCACAATTCCATCGTCATGAGCTATCGGTGGCACTCGCAAAGGCAAGGCTCTTTCGATGCTTTTAGACTCACTTGGAAGACAGTTGTACCAAAAAGAAAGATAAAATAGAAAAGAAGAAGAAGAAGACTAAAAAGAAGTACATACACAAAAAAAACATCGATTTGATTTCATTACAGTCAAAGAAAAGAAATAAGTCTTACACCGGTGTCACTCCAGCTCTAACTTTAGTCTTGTTCTTCGATGAAAGTCGATCTCCTCTGAATTACATAAATGAAAACTAAAATTACATGAAAAGAAAGACTAAAAACCTAAACTAAGAAATGAAAACTAGGCTAAATTCCTATCTCTGCATGGTCGCCCCTTTTGCCTTTGAGTGAAGGTATTTATAGGAGAAATGGAGAGGGTAGAGGAGTGTGAAGATAAGTAAATCTAGCAATTTTTGAACTCCCCTTATCTTCAAACTTGATTTGAGGTGGATATTCAGCTCTGATCTGCAGTTTGTTGGCATATTGATTGCTGAATATCACTTATCAAATAACAGAATTAGAGATAATGATCAACATAAGAGTTGTAGCTCTGTAAGTCTGCTTTCTGGATCATCTTGAATCATCAGAATTGAGATTTTGTAGCAAAAGTTATGATTCGAATACTAAAATGTATCCAGTCAGAATCTGAATCAAACTTGCTTCATCTCATCCCTTGATCTTTACTTTAACCGATCGATTCTGAGAGGATTCTTCTCAACCAGTTTTCAACCTCTTGATTTTTCCCTGATTTAGTGAGTGTAAATTAATTCTGATTTAATTCAGAATTTTGGTGGGCTTTGGGCTCATTTCTCTTCATCTCCTTAAAGAATGGGCCTGCAAATAAATTAAGCAATTAATTAAGACAATGCAAAGTTTTTTCTAAAATAGGTATGAAAATATGATATTAAATATGCAACATTAGTGACCAATCAATGCACCACGTGCTTTCGTACTTTGATTCTTGTCTGTACTGATGCTTAGTGTATATACGTGATGGTATTTCTGACCTGTGTATATACGTCGCAGTAACATCTTCGTACCCGCAGGATCGGAGCGTTACAGGGTGGTATCAGAGCTTAGGCTCTCGCATCCTCAGTACGTCCAGATGGCAAATTAATGGTAAAGAAATTTGTAACTGGAATGCATGACTCCTGGCTATACAGTCTAACTACAAATACAAAGTTATCTATTTTTCTTGACATCCTTCTCTTGATTTCTAATCCTTCCATCTTTCCGCTGTTTTGATTTTTCGTAGCCTTTATACCAACTTAAGATATGAATAGACTGGAGGTGTAGCGGTAGAGTACTGGAGTATACTATCTTTTTGACCAAATCTATGAAGGCCGAGTATTCTCAGAATTGAACCACGATCGGGTTATCTCAGAATTGATCCACGATCGGGTTATCTTTCAGAAGTCGGTATTCGGGTTTTTCTACAGTTATTCTCTATTCTTGGCTATATCTTTCAGCGTGATCGACGCTCGGTATTTGGAATTCTTAACTATCGGTCTTCTTTAGTTATGTTCAACATTATCAGGGTTTCCTTTATCTTCAGTACTATGGCTTATTCTCGGAGAACTATCAAGTGTGCAGTACAGCTGGAATTCTATTGTAAAGCAACGATATCGGATTAGTATTATTCGGCATCGTTCAAAGATTTATACAGCAAGAAGTGCAGAAGATGTCTATATTCGGTTATTGTTCAGTCGACTTGGGAGCCCTACCTATAATGATTCATATCTTGATTGGTATAATTCCCATCTCTGTCCCTCTTGTGTTCATTTTACCCCTTATCGAAATTGTGAGGACGCAATTTTTTGTAAGGTGGATGGAATGTAACACCCCGCTCCCGGAATACGTACTTAGTAGCGTATTCAGATTTTTTGATCGTATTTTTTGATCTACTTCTTGTATTTATTTTGTGTTATGAATTATTTATATGATCGTTTTGCCGTGGATCTGGATTCATGAACTCGGAGTCAGCCCAAGTCTGAACCGGGGACCCGATCCTAGTGTATTGCTTGGTTTGGTCTTTTTAGTAGTCAGATTTGATCGATTTCAATTTCAAACATCGTTTTTCAATACTTTAGATTTTCTATGATTTTCTGAAATTTTCTTGAATTGAATTGGAAATTTTCAAAACTGGTGTCGACCAGTGCCGCTAACCGATTCTCAGATTTTTAATTTACAAATAAAATTAAATTTCTACAAACAGCTTTCACATTATTTTTTAAAATCATATTTTCTATTTAAATATATTTTCTGAGATTTTTCAGAATTTATCAAAATCCGGCTGACCCGGTGTAGACCGATATCAACGGTGGATTTCAGGATTTTATTTCAAAAACGGGATTGAATTTTCCTCGTCATCTTCCTCCCCATGGAGTGCTCTTTCTAATGAGCTATAGCTTCATTCTCCGAAGCCTCCTTCCAAAATTATAAATCTCCATTTTTGACTAGACTTGCACCCTACTAATGGCTTGGGCTTGGGGCTTTGGCCGACCATCTCCGGCCACCTCCGGCCGCCACCGGCAAACCGCTGGCCAAGCCATGGCCGGGCTTCCTCCCCCTTCCCTTCTTCTTTCTTTTTTCCCTTTCTTTCTTTCTTTTCTTCCCTTCTTTATTTCTTTCTTTCTTCTTCTTTTTCCTTGTTTTTCCTTTCTTTCTCTGTTCCCTGCGTCTCTCCCCCCTTCTTCACTGCGCCTCTCATTCTCTCATATCTCTGTCTCTCTCTTTCTCTCTGTTAATTGCTGGACACGGAGTTCATCCCGCATCCAAACAATTCCTTAACGCGATCTTCGCGTTCTTAATATTTGTATAACGCGATCCTCACGTTCTTATATCAACACGACGTGGAGCTCACGCCCGTGTCCGCGTTCTTCTCGTGTGCTACGTTAAACGCGGGTCTCGAACCCCGCGTTTGTGGCCTCTACGTAACGCGACTCTCGCGTCTTCATTCTCTCTCCTCCTTTTTATTGGAACGTGTTTATGCGTTGGTTTCCTGGATTCCGGAGATCAGAGATTTCACAGTATTTTCTAAAGATTTAGGCAAGTATTCTTGCTTTCCTTTTGGATTTTCCCGCTCAGTCGGGTCGACTTGTATTTGTATTATATATTTGTATCTGTATTCACGATTTGTATTGGAATGTTCTCCTGTTATGTTATGTTATCACCTGCTCCCTTATTGCGCACATTTATTGCATTATTCTTTATTACATTTTCACATTTATTATATAATAAATCTGCTAAATTCCTTGTCTTAAATGTCTATTGTGCAGAAGATAATCATGGGGAGAATGGGATAAAATCAAATAAATATTAGGTAAATTAAGATTTAATTAGATCTATTTAGTTAGAGGAGGATGATCCCAAATCCAATTGGTTAAATTCAGTTTTTAGTTAATCAAGTGGTTAAATCTAAAGATCAACTAAGGATAACATCAAATACAGAGTCCAAATCCAAAGGGATAAATGAATAGAGAGAAGATCAATAGATGAGATGAAGCAAATTTGACTAAAATTCTGACTGGATATATTTTTAGTATTTGAATCATAACTTTCTCTATCGAAATTTAAATCTAATGGTTCAAAATGATCCAGAAAGAAGATTTAAAGGGTTACAACTCTTAAGTTGATCACTATTTCGAATTCTATCATTTGATAAGTCATATTCAGCAATCAACACGCCAACAAGCTGCAGATCAGAACTGAACATCCACATCAAACCAAGTTTAGAGATAAGGGGAGGATTCAAATTCAGAAATATCCAGCTTTCCCTATCTTCATACTCCTCTAACCTCTGCATTTCTCTTATAAATACCTACAATCTCAAAGGCAAAAGAACGACCATGCAGAGATAGATTTTAGGCCAGTTTTTCATTCTTTTTAGTGTAAGTTTTTAGTTTTCTTTTTATGTAATTTTCAGTTTTCATTTATGTAATTCAGAGAAGATCAGAGTTTTATAGGAGAATGAAGGTGAAACTTGTGCTGAGAGTGACACTGGTGTAAGTTGTTCTTCTTTTCTCTTATTGTTACAAAATCGAATCTATAGTTACATTTTAACGTACTTTATTTTTGTGTTCTTCTTCTTCTTTTCTACTTCTCTCCTTTTTATACCAATTGCTATCCAAGTGAGTCTTATAGCATCGAAAGAGCCTTACCTTTGCGAGTGCCACCGATAGCTCATGACGATGGATTTTTAGTCTCATTCTGTATCACTTCATACTTGCATCGTCTTGATAATATAATGTGGAAGAGACGGGAATCAACTCTTATGGGCTATGCGCTGATCGCCTCACTTCAAGGTAACATCATTGTCACAGATTCAAGATAAGTACTTGGCCAAAGGAGGTAAGTAACTTTTAGTTTCTTTTCTTTTAATTCTTTAGTTTAGAACACCACAATTTACCATTTCTTTTATCACTTTTTTTCAATTTCTTTGTACATATCCATTTCTAGTTTCTCCATCTTCCCAATCTGCCACTTTCTTCCTAACTTGATTGTAATTTATTTTCTTTTTCTTTTTAAGAACTAAAAGAAGAATTTTAACCATTCTTTGTAGCATAAAAGAGAACTTGCTAAACAAATCTTCCATCGCTAGTCCCTCCTTATAGATCACGACCCGCATAGCCACTTGCTATTGCGGTAGTATTGAGTACTTGCACATTTTATCCTTAAGATCTAAAATTCTGTATTCTTATGTGCAGGTAAAAACATCAATCAAATTTTGGCGCCGTTACCGGGAGGGACGATAAGTTATTCTCTTTTTTTAGATTTATATTTTTGGTTAACTTTCTTCTTTGTTTTTGGTGTACAAATTTAACAATAAGAAATTTTTGCTGCAGTGGACATATAAGTGACCCTGGACTCTGCTCAAGAAAGCAGAGCCCAGAAGTCCTCAGATTTGCTGCATTCCTGTGGCAGTCTGAGTGAACTACTAACCTGTATTTTCTGCAGGTTGGCTGAGTTGCATAGTTTAATCTCTTTAGCATTTATTTCCTTATTTGACTCACTCTATTTACATTTCTAACACAACAGTAAAAAGTTGATTGTAAATGCTAAAAATGATTTAGACTTTGCATTTAGGCACGTGTCTATTTCATTACATTTTCTATTTACTGTTGAAGAGTGCTGGAGCCAAGGTATGTGTGCATAGCATTTAGTATAAGGTTCATTTTGTATGAAATATTGCTTGAGTGTTACTTTTTTCTATATACTTGTACACTGCACTAAATTGATTTAAGGTCTTGTCCTATAAACAAGATAAGGTGGGGGAAGTTATTACCCTCTCTTAGCCCACAAACAATCTCCTCACTCACTAACCCAAGCCTAAGTAAAACTGAGTAGACGTTGGCCCTAAGGACATCTCGGACTCAATTAGAAGACTGACCTAAGGGGGAAGTTGATTTGAATTTGACTCTTGTCAAATCGGTGTCTAAGGTTGGGGATTGAGGGGCGAAACCCCGAAGGCTGGTGGTTTGACTTAATTAGGCCCGTCGCTTCTGCGCGGATACCTCCAACCAATCTTACCCCTACCTGGCCGATTAACTTGTGGTCAGATTTGGCAATATACCCCCCGTGGACAGTCTAACCAGTTAGGAGTCGTCTAGGTTTAAGGTCTACCCTGACTTAGGTTAGATTTTTTTTCTTTTTATTTATTTGCTTATTTGTTTGCTTTTCTTTGTTTGTGTTTAACATTTCCTGTGTGATATGGCTTATAACAATAATTTTTTAAATTTTAATGGTAATCCATATATACCCCGACCTCTTTTTCGGATATTACTAACCCGACATATCATAACTTTAACCAACCTAGTGTGCCGGTTTGGTCTTATCCAAATCAATATAAACCATGCACCCAATCTTATGACCATAATTTCTAAAATAATTTCAACTCTTCACAGAGTCAATGGGGATTCACCTCCCCCAAGTCCAATTTTCAACCAACTTGTCCTCTTTATCCATCTTGTCCACAATATTTTCAAGATTCATGCTCAATTCCACCAGTTCAAAATAAAAAATCATCAATCTTGAAAATGTGTATGCGTGATTCCAAGCAACAATCACAAATCTGACGGACTCACAATTTCACCACAAATTTCAAAACAAAACTTTACCTTTTCAAGTCATTGCAACAAAACGATGAACCAATCAATTATGAAAAACTGCTTGAAGCCATGACTCGGGCTCAAATCGCTCGTAATCATGGCATAGATCTAATGGTCCAAACTCTCCATTCTCACCGTTTGACCATTTCTGATGTCGCTAACCATTCTGTTAGAGCCGAAGAATCATGTTGTTTTAGAAAACAAGATTCCATTTCAGCACACCCATTTGAACTTGCCCAAACTCCAAATTTTGAAAACGATATTGACAGTTTGGCAAGTTATCCCTTTCCTAAAATTGAACTTGAGAATGAATATGATCCTAAACCTCAACTTGGTGATTCAATTCTACTTCATGATTCAATAATGACTCTGGTGTCTTCACATGATTTCAATCTTTTTCCCGAGTCAACATTGGATCCTGTGCCCAATTCATCATGAAACTGAATCGCTAAACTTTTATGATCATCATATTGAACTTGACCAATTTTAAACTTAAGAAAGTCCCATTGACAAATTGACAAGTTCTCATTTTTATGAAATTGAACTCAATGAGAAATGTGACCTAGATTCTCCAATTTGTGATCCAGTTCAAATTCCTGAATCAATATTGACTCCTGTTTTGTTACCCAACTTGAGTAATATTTTAGAGTCAGTTTTGATTCCCACACCTGTCATTCTTGAATTTGAATCACCAATGTTAAGTCACATTCCATTGTTGGGAAATGAATGTGGACTTGAGTTTTAATTTTTCGATTTGGACCCACTTCCTGAACCAATCTCGACTGCTGAACCTTTACTAGACTTAAGTCACTTTCCTGAGTCTGTATTAGTTCATGTACTTTCTAAGTCCAAGTCAATCATTCCATCTTTTCACACTCCATTTTGTGACAAGAGTGTTGATAAAATTGACTCCAAAATTATTTGTGAAATTTGAAAATTCGATTGGGTCGCATTTCGTAGACCAATCAGACCACCATCGGAACCACCACCTTAAGGTAATATTTTTCTTCCCTTTCTTCTTTTTCATGTATCTATGCATTAATTCATAAATTGAGGACAATGCATGAGATAGGTGTGGGGGAGGGTTCTAACATAACTTAGGTTTTCTTTTTATTATAAAAAAATTATTATTTAACATTTTCTTTACTTTTAAAAACTTTTTGAAAATAGAAACAGTATTTTGAAATACTTTTGTAAGAAATAAAGTCAATTTTAAGGAATAGGAGAATCATATTTCTTATACTTGGTCAAAATAAGATTATTTGTTTGATTTCTAAGATTAGAAAGAAAATTTGTGAAAGTAATTTAGTCTTGATCTTTACCTTGATAATATATGCATGCTTTATACACTTATACACTTAGGGTTCAAAGACAAAGATTTTTATGCCTTATTAAAAAAGAAAAGAAAAGAAAAAAAGAAAAAAGAAAACGAAAAAATATATATATATATATATATATATAAATCCTCTGATTAAGCTAGGTATTTGTGCCTCAGAAAGTATAAGTATTCACGCCTAAAGCAGGTTCATATAATAAAATTCTTAGTTTTTGTGGCCTTGTTTGCTCAAGTCCTTAAGTTCTTGGGGTGTCTTCTCACCCGGTGCCCTAAGACCGTTTGGTTTGAAAGTTATAGATTAAAGACTCGTTACATGGGCAGATTAGAAAGCCTAATAGAACTAAGGAATATTACCACAAAAAATAAATAAATAAGGCATAAGAGTTAGAGTTAAAGAACCCTTAGTCAAAATTTCACGGTCACGAAGGTGCATATGACTTAGGGTAAAGTAATAGACTAGATGAAAAATACAATTTAACTCCTTTTCTTGATTGATAACAATTTTTTGAATAAAGACTAAGTTTAGGAATGAAAAGTTCAGTTTTCCTATAACTTATAGATTACTTAATTCTTACAATAATACTTCAAATATTTTTCTCTTTCAAAAGGTGTTTTCAAAATACTAATACTTTGTTTCTCTTTCTTTATAGATTTTGTAGGTGTAATCTACTGAAAATCCTCCCGAGACAAAACTCGTCCTCTAGGGGAAACCTGAAGGTTTAACGGCTTGTTATACATACTCAGTGCAATCACGTAACCTGTGAAAGTGGTCTAATAATCTTTGATTTAGTTTTATTGTTTTGCTCGAGGACGAGCAAAAGATAGGTGTGGGGGTGTGATTGCACACATTTATTGCATTAATATTTATTACATTTTCACATTTATTATATAATAAATTTGCTAAATTTTTTATCTTAAATGTCTATTTTGCAGAAGATAATCATAGGGAGAAAGTGGATAAAATCAAAAATATATTAGTTAAATTCAGATTTAACTAGATCTATTTGGTTAGAGGAGGATATCCCAAATCCAATTGGTTAAATTCAGTTTTTGGTGAATCAAGTGGTTAAATTTAAAGATCAACCGAGGATAACATCAAATACAGAGTCCAAATCTAAAGGGATAAATGGATAGAGAGAAGATCAATGGATGAAATGAAGCAAATTTGACTCAGATTCTGACTGGTTACATTTTTAGTATTTGAATCATAACTTTCGCTATCGAAATTCAAATCTAATGATTCAAGATGATCCAGAAAGAAGACTTAAAGGGTTACAACTCTTAAGTTGATCACTATTTTGAATTCTGTCATTGATAGTCGTATTCAGCAATCAACACGCCAACCAGCTACAGATCAGAACTGAATATCCACATCAAATCAAGTTTGGAGATAAGGGGAGGATTCAAATTCAGAAATATTCAGCTTCCCCTATCTTCATACTCCTCTGACCTCTGCATTTATCCTATAAATACCTGCAATCTTAAAGGCAAAAGAACGACCATGCAGAGATAGATTCTAGGCCAGTTTTTCATTCTTTTTAGTGTAGGTTTTTAGTTTTCTTTTTATGCAATTTTCAGTTTTCATTATGTAATTCAGAGGAGATCAGAGTTTCATAGAGAATGAGAGTGAAGCTTGTGCTGAGAGTGACACAGGTGTAAGTTGTTCTTCTTTTCTCTTATTATTACAAAATCGAATCTATAGTTGCATTTTCATGTACTTTGTTTTTGTGTTCTTCTTCTTCTTTTCTACTTCTCTCCTTTTTGTACCAATTGCTATCCAAGTGAGTCTTATAGCATCGAAAGAGCCTTGCCTTTGCGAGTACCACCGATAGCTCATTACGATGGATTTTTAGTCTCATTCTGTATCACTTCATACTTGCATCGTCTTGATGATATAATGTGGAAGAGAGGGGAATCAACTCTTATGGGCTATGCACTGATCGCCTCACTTCAAGGTAACATCATTGCCACAGATTCAAGGTAAGTATTTGGCCAAAGGAGGTAAGTATCTTTTAGTTTCTTTTCTTTTAATTCTTTAGTTTAGAACACCGCAATCTACCATTTCTTTTATCACTCTTTTTTCAATTTCATTATACATATCCATTTCTAGTTTCTCCATTTTCCCAATCTACCACTTTCTTCCTAACTTGATTGCAATTTATTTTTCTTTTCTTTTTAAGAACTAAAAGAAGATTTTTAATCATTCTTTGTAATCTAAAAGAGAACTTACTAAAATGCTTCCATCCCAAGTCCCTCCTTGTGGATCACGACCCGCATAGCCACTTGCTATAGCGGTAGAATTGAGCACCTTACACTACTGTTTTAAAAGTTCTGAAATTCTGCATTTTTATATGCAGTTTTTATCTCAATCACTCCCGATATGTTGTCTCTTGTCACCTGCCTGATATCACCCTTATGTTATGTTATCACCTGACACCCGACATGCCACTACTTGACACCTACTCCTGTTATGTTATCTCTTATCACTCGTCCCCATTTATGACATGACTTATTACTTGTCATCTGCCTAATCACTTGTCATTGTCATGTTAAAATCTGATACCTGTTATGATTAACTCTCTACTCATAATTATCACGTTACGGGAATGTAGTACATGATCTCTTATTATGTACTCCCGTTATGCCTGTTATGAACTTTCGTTATGCTTGTTATGTACTCCTGTTATGACCAGTTACGATTCTACTCATTCCCGTAATCTGATAATTATGTCTAATAAGCCATAAAAAGAATAACTTACACGGAAAATAGGAGGAAGTGATGGATGCCGGTATGATGCCTTGCTTATAGTAGTGGAATACTAAAACTGACGATTCGTGTTAGGGGATTTCAGGCCCCCCGAAGATGCATGTTAGGGAGATTTTAGGCCCCCAATGGCTGTATCCCGAGCGGACAGGAACTACTACAAGTATGAGCTATCAGTTCTCCATCGCTTCTAATAACCAACCTCAACTTACTTATATATGGATGTATGTGTGTTGAGATGTACACCAGGACACATACCTAGATATATGAGTCGTACGAGTAATAATAATGAAATGTCATGATAATAACCTGTTATGTTGCTTTACAAACTTGGTTATATCACTTGTTTGGCCACAATTGCTTTCATCAGGTTTTACTTAGATTTCCGGTTTTTTGATTATTATATTATAGCTGCTTACATCCTGCTTTCACCTTGTGTTCTATTCCACCAGTCTCCTGCTCTTATCTTATCATACCATGAGTATTCTCTGCTTGATATCACATGCTTTGTATCTACTTGCTCCTGTATGCTTGTTCCACGACACGATTTTCAATGCATGTTTATGATTCGGATTTATCGATACACGTGTTCTTATCTATGCTCTCCACTTGACATTCGCATCACCACTCGCCGGGGAGTTCTGACTCTCCTGGATCCTCATGTTCAGGCCTCGGACCTTGGAGCTTGTGAATTCTCCCGAATACTGATTAGAGTGGCGCAGCTGAAGCGTGGATCCCCAGCAGACCGTCCAGAGCCCCATCCTTCCAGGCGCCCCTACTCGGCTCTAGAGTTTTCCTATTATGACTCTGAGCCTCCTTTTGTATTGTTCATACTTGTACATCTCATTATATTCTCGCATTTGTGCCTATCAGTGATGTAATATTTTTGTAATAGTTTGTCACATCTAGTGAGAACTTTATAATTGTACTTATATGTTGGAATGTATAATGCACCACGTGCTTCCGTACTCTGATTTTTGCCTGTATTGATGCTTAGCGTATATACGTGAGGGTATTTCCGACCTGTGTATATACGTCGCAGTAACGTCTCCGTACCCGCAGGATCGGAGCGTTACAAAGAGGCTATGCATGTTTGAGATCTTGTATGGATGAAAATTTAGATCTAACAATTGGTATCATAGCCTCCTCTTTATCGGATCATTGGGAGATAAAGTAAAAATCTTTTGATCTCGATCTATGAAAATTATGTACCTCTTTGTTTAATTCAATAAAGATTATTTTTTGTGTCTCAAATAATTGAATTAAATTGGAGATGATAAATTGAGTTATGTATATATTTTTCAAAATTTTTTCTGTGTGTTATTTTTTTAATTCTAATTTTGTTTAAAAAAACAAAATTAAAAAAAGGGGCCTGAGTGGACGCATGCATGCATGACGACCCGATTTAAAAAAGAAACAGGTGGGGATATTAGATGCATGCGCTGCAGCTTGCAGCGCATGCATCATAAAGAAGTTCGCATAAAAAAATTTTGATTTTGAGTTTTCTTAACAAAGGGGAATATGAGATTTATTAGGATAAAAAAATTAGGGATATAATTTTAATCTAATAAGGAAACTATTTCTAATTAATCTCATATAAAGTTTAAATTAAATTGCTGAGATTGATTTGGGTTTTAGGGTTGAGATAGAATTCTAATCTATTAAAGGAATTTTGTGGTGGAATTATATTCAATAAAGAAATCTAATCCCAACTAATCTCACATTAAGTTAATCAGGTTTATTCAGTTTATTAAACCCGACCCATTAAGAAAACTCATAACTTAACCATTGCGGATCGGGTCTGATCCAGACCGATAAGCACGGCAGACCCGTTTTGTCAATGAAATTTCAATTAGTCGTTACGGGCTAATCCGGCCTCTGTTTTGGGCATGTAAACAGTCGTTTCGAAGCTCTTGACGAGCATTACAGTATTACAAGAACTATACATAACAAAACAGTAGTTAGTTGACATAAAAAAACATTGAAGAGTTATTTATCATGATAATATGTATCCTTACATGCTTCCACTTTATCATCAGTATTATATTACTTATATTGTCTAGCATGATAAATATTGATATTTACTACAGTATATAACACACAGATAAAGATATATACATGTTCAAATTAAAGAATTTATAAAAAAGCTTATTTAATTACGTATATAGTTCATGCACATAATAACCGACCCAAAAGAAGACTATTGTTTGGCCGAATTATGGACGGCGTCAGATACTTGATGTGGATAATGCAAGTGGGAGAATCTTGATGTGTGATAATCAGCCCAAAAGAAGGGTGTCATACTATAGGCCCATATTGCATTACCCTCATCAACTAGTCTAACGGCGGAATAAGAATCCAGATGCGTAGATTTGTGTGGCCCATTCTATGGCAATTGGACCAAAAGAAGGTTGTCATTATGGCTGGGTCATTACATATATTATATATCGATATAGATAACTTAAATTTTGGAACCAATCCTATAAAGGGCCAGTCGGCCCAAAGGAAGGCTGTTCTCCTACATAGGTCCTAAACTTTAGGGTTTCTATATTGGGTCAGTACAGTGTTGGTATAAAGAGACGCAACTTGTTCTGAAAGTTTGCCTGGCAGCTCTATAGATTAAACTGGTTGTATTTTCTAAAATTAAATTCTTTTATGGGTATTAAATAGAATTTTGTTAAATGCAATGTTTATGTTAAATTGATGAGAAATTGTATATTTATATAGTCTAAATTGAATGGTACAAATTTTAAGAAGTGGTAAGCCTACGTAAAAGATCGTTCTTGGAGTCATGGACCTAGACTACACCTCAAAGACTGATGGACCTCTACTATCACAATTAAAACTTCAGTAAAGAAAAGACCAATTATGATAAGTAGGAAAGGTCTTACAGGATGCGTCTAATAATCATAATGCACACTATTCCTATAACTATCAGGGATTTTAGGGCTAATAAAGTCAGTGCTAAGAGTGTTTCAATTGAAGTAGCCGACCAGTTTATTAAGTCGGATAAAGTTGAGGCCAGCACACATCTTAGCATACTGATAAATATGTGTTACAATGGCAAAGAAAATATAAGGAGTACATTATGAAAATGTCCAATCATGTTTCAAAAATAAAAGCACTGATATTGGAACTCTCTGAAGAGATTCTAGTGCACTTTATTCTAATCTCTTTTCTTATAAGGTATAACCCTTTTCAAGATTATTTATAATGCTCAAAGGGAAAGTGGAGTCTCGCTGAGCTCATTAGTCACTGCGTCCGGAAAGAAAAGAGATTGAAACAAGAAAAGACTGAAAGTACTCACTTAGCATTCAGGGTAACACTTCTAATAAGAAAAAGAAAAGTGTAACTAAAGGGAGGAACATAAGCACTACTACAGTTGCTGATCCTAAGTGGCGAAAGTGCAGAACAAAAAGCCTAAGACCATTGCATGCTTTTTCTGCATGAAAGTAAATCACATCAAGCATGATTGTATAAAGTATCAGAAATGGCTATATAGTGGGTATGTCTCATATTTATAGTTGCTCTGAGATTAATTTAGCTTTAGTGCCACTTCATAAATGGTGGATAGATAATTCACATAAGCGACTCAATGCGAAACTTTCAAACCCAAAGGAGGCCCAGCCCAGCTGAGCGATACGCATACGTGGGTGATGAAAATAAAGTTGCAATTAAAGTTGTTAGAGTTTGTATGCTTAAATTAGATTCTGATTTTTTGTTTTAGATTTGAATAAGACTTTATATGTATCGTCCTTTTAGGCGGAATCATATTTCTATTTCATTTGTTAAACAGATCTAGCTTTACTGTAACTCTTGATAATGAAATGCTTGTCTACTTTCTAAATCTAAAGTTGTTGGCATTAGAATTTTGATTGATGGCTATATAAATTGAAACTTTATGCTTTATATAATGGATCTTTATATGTGAAAATCCTAGGCACTAAGCGAACATTAATTAAAGAAATATTAGAAAGTTTGGTATTAAACAGGGTTCAGGATGTCTTGAATTTGGTATATATAGACATTTGTGGTCTATTTCCTACAGCTTCTTGGAATGGTCACGAATATTTCATCACTTTTACAGACAACTACTCTCTTTATCGGTACTTATGCTTGTTACATGAGAAATCTCAATCACTGAACATGTTTAAAATCTATAAAACTGAAGTTGAAAATCAACTACATAAAAAGATTAAGGCTGTTAGATCTGATCGTGGTGGTGAGTATTATGACAGATACGACGGATCAGGTAGATGTCCATAATCATTTGTCAATTTTGAAAGAGTGTGACATTGTCGCTTAGTACACCATGCCAGAGACATAGTATTGCTGAGATATATAATCACACACTAAAGGATATGGTTAGGAGTATGATAGCTCACACTACTCTACCATAGTCATTATATAGTGAAGCTTTAAAGATGGTTGTCACCTCCTTAATAGAGTACCTAGTAAAACAGTAACTTAAAACCCTATATGAGTTATGGACTGGGAAATCCCTCAGTATTAGGCATCTACATGTTTGGGGTTGTCCAACGGAAGCTCGGCCATATATACCATATGAGAAGAAGTTGGACTCAAAGACAGCTGTTTATTCGTAGTGTATTCTGAGAGGTATAAGGGCTTTAAGTTTTATTGTCTCTCCACCAAGAACATAAAGACGGATTGCTAAATTATTTTTGAGGATATTTAAAACAGTGGGAGTCAACTACATAAGGATTTTATATTTAAGGAAGAACATATTGTTATACCCTTGACAATTGTTCCAAATGATAAAGTAATTGTTCTACTTCAAGATAAAAATACAGTTGCATCCTTACAAGGTACATATATACAGTTCATCCAAAAGTAGATCCTGCTGATGAGGTAGAACCTGAAAATTCTCAACCACAAGTGCCTAGGAGATTAACTAGGGAGTGAAGATCAGCCATTGTAAATGACTATATAGTTTATCTTCAAGAGCGTGAGTTTAACATAGGGTTAGAGGATGACCCCCACATCCTTGAATGAGGTCAAACTCAGTATCCACTCCTTAAATGGTCAAATGCAATAAATGATGAGTTAAAATTCATGAAGGACAATTATGTTTGGGATTTAGTAGAGTTAACTAAACAAAAGAAACCGATTGGTTGTAAATGAGTATTCAAAACCAAGCGGAATTCGACGGGTAATGTCGAAAGGTATATGACACATCTTGTTATTAAGGGATTCATTCAAAGAGAGGGCATTGATTACAAGAGAGACTTTCTCCCTGGTTTTCATGAAGAATTCTTTTAGGATTATATGGTACTGGTGGCTCACTTTGACCTGGAGTTATCCCAAATGGATGTTAAGATTAGCTTTATTAATGGCAGCATTGAGGAAGAAATCTGTATGGTGCAAACAGAAAGTTTTAAAGTGAAAGTTTCATAATATTTGGTTTGCAAATAAAGAAATTCATTTATGGTCTAAAGCAAGCATCCCATCAATGTTATTTGAAATTTTATCATGTAATATCCGATTTTGTTTTTAAGGAATTGTAGATGATCAATGCATTTGCCATAAATTTAAAGAGAGTAGACTTATATTTCTTGTGCTATATGTGGATGACATTCTACTAGCAAGTAACGATATGGTTCTTTTATTTGAGACCAAGAGTTTTCTCTCAAAGAATTTGAGATGAAAGATCTTGGAGACGCTTCTTTTGTGATAGACATCCTGATTCAATGTGACAGGACACGTGAAATATTAGATTTATCACAAAAGGTTTATATCGATAAGGTGCTAGATAGATATGGCATAAAGAATTGCTCTAAGGGGAGATAAGTTGAGTTTACTCTAATGTCTAAAGAACGACTTACAAAAAGAGCAAATGAAAGACATTCCATATGGATCGGCGGTTGGAAGTCTGATGTATGCTCATGTTTGTACCCATCTAGACATAACATATAGCATTGAGAAACTTGGCAGATACTTAATCAATCTTATGATTGATCACTGAAAGACTGCCAAGAAGGTAATGCGATATTTACAGAAGACTACATGAAATTTGATCAGTTGCAGCTGATCGGATACACAAATTTAAATTATGCTGGATGTATCGACAATTGAAAGTCCACTTCCAGTTACATTTTCCTGATTATAGGAAGATGGTGGATTTAATCGAAAGACCATTACAGCTACACTGTGATAATAAGAGTTATAGAGCTCTACTGCAATAGTGAAAAGAGTTCAGCAAAGTCGAAGCATATCGACATCAAATTTCTTGTCATCAAAGATAAAGTTCGGAATCACATTGTGTCTGTTGAAAGTGTTAGAACTATTCTTAACATTACAGATCCACTCATTAAAGGACTTTCACCTAAACTCTTCTTAGAGCATATTGCTCATTTGGGGATGACTAGTCATTATGATATCCTGGTTTCGTAGGAGTGGATAATTTTATGTAACAAACATTATTTTTAAGTGCACTTTATGGATATTTGTTGATTCTGATAAATAAAGTGATAACTGTTTTCTTTAAATTTCTTTTGAATTTAATTTACGCATTTGAGTTTGTTAGCAGTTAGACTCGTTGGAGTCATAAAGTTGGACTCGTTGGAGTCATAAAGTGGAAACCAGTTGGAATTATACCTGATTTGAGCAGAGGACATTTCCATGCCACACGTCCACATTTGATATATGTCTTTAAGAGTTCTGAAACTTGTGATGTGGAAGGTCCTACCTCGATTATACAGAAGTTAACTACCGCCATATTCGGTGACGGGACACTTAATGGAGCAGATTGTTCTGAAACGTGATTTGTTAGCGGTTAAAGTTTTGACGTCATAAAACTATGCATAATGTCTATTCAATACGACTTGCTTGGCACAAGTGGGAGATTGTTAGACTTATTATGCTTTTAAAATCTAATTTAATTCGGGCCTAATCAAGTCAATTAGAGATTTGCACCCGCCCACTTAACCACTGTTGTCTGACCCAATAAAGAATTGATCAAGCCTAAATGGTTTAGGTTTAGACACGTTTTCAATTACACATAGCCATGAGTGTATTTAAATTAAAATGTGGGACTCATCTACACGTGTGGAACTCGTGTTATAAATCAAGGGCCTAGATCTATGATGAGTTGAACTAGGGTTCCTTGATGCTATATATATCATGGGTAGGGTTCCCTTTCCACCACAATGACAATCTCTCTCTTGGAGGCCTCTCATCTCCTCTAAAGATAAAGTTGTGTATAAGTGTATAAATACACATGTATCTTTGACTTTCTTCCTACCATACTTGTGGGGTACAATTGCATCATGAAGGGAAAGTATGGAGCCTTACTTATAGGAGTAAGGTGGAGAGTTGGAGTAATAATTTTAAGGGGCACTTGGCATGATCTCCTTGTAAGAGGTTGATGTACATAAGATTAAATATGGGAGAAAATCTTCATTTGGCAACCCACACTCTCTCTCTTCATTTCTCCTTCTCCAAAATCTCCCCCTTCCTTCTTCTTGCTGCCGGCCAAGGGCAGCCAGCAGCCCTCCCTCTCTCTCTCCCCTCTTTCTTCCATTCACTCACTCACTCTCTCTCACTCATTCACTCACTCTTCTCCCCCTTCCTTCCTAATTGTTAAAAAGCTTTCCTAAGCCTATATTATCTTCTCTAAAAATCTACTATAGTATGAAAAAGTGGTGATCTAACATCACCTTAGAGGGATTAATTTCTTAAAAATAATATTGACCTAGGTTAGTAAGATAGGATGATGATTTTTGGTTGAATAAGGTAAGCAATCTTTAGGCATACTACACCATTCTTGCTCTTTTTCATTTATAGACTACTAATGATGTTGTTATGATCTTGTAGACTCTAATATAGCGGGTAAAACAAGCTTATTAATTGGGGGTGATCTCTTCAAGGGTGAGTAGAACATCCAAAGTCCAAAATAATAGTAGGTAGTTGTCAAGTTTGAAGTAAAGTGGAATTTGTTAAGTTATAAGTGTATGTGAATGTGAATGTGAACGATAACATATGTACGTGGTTTCTAGACTTTAAGTGTACATTATAGACAATCCTATGGTAAATATGTTGTAGCTATTTCCATATATGCATTCCTTTATACATAGTAGATAATCCCATGGGTGTAAGTATTAGCTAGTTTCATTTACACATATTATTGTATATAGTAGGCTAACCCATGTGTGTATGTTATAGTAAATCCCACACATGTTTATCCATTCACATGATGTAGGTAATTGGTAATCTCATGTATGCGTACCGTTACGCATGATTGATAAACTTTTATTGTGTGTATATACGATAGTCAAATACATGTCTTTCAAAAGAAATAATTCTATGAATAAACATAATACCTAATTTTATACATATATACGGTTACACACAAATTAAAATGATATAATGTGTTAGTTACTTTGAAAGGCTTGCGTGTTGTTAATTTAGCAAGTTGTTACTTATACACATTAACGACTTCCATAATGTTAGCATAATGTGAGGTTGCAAATTATGACAATCATTTATGTTAATATTTCCTTATGAACCCTTGCATGTTCCTACTACATGAAAGTTATATTTCTTACGTATTGGAAGAAGGGACTGGGTTGAATCGAAGATGACCAAAGGGGAGAATATTATGTTGAATAACGTAGTGGAGGAAAAGACCAGGTTGAACCGGAGATGACCGAAGGGGAGAATATCACGTTGAATAACGTATTAGAGGAAGGGACAGGGTTTAACCGGAGGTGACCGAAGGGGAGTTTAACTGTCATGTTTTGACAAGTGTGTTGATGATAAAACTGAACTTATTTTATTCTTTATATGGCTAAGATGGAAAATGCATGCTAATGCTATAGGAATTTTTTAACAGTCAGAAACTGTTCTAAGTCGACTAGGACATGGAGTAAGTCGACTAGTATAGGCAATTTTGACTGAGTTAGTCGACTAATCAAGAGGTTAAGTCGACTACAAATATATGATCCAGATATGCAAGTCGCTGGAAACTACTAATAGTCGACTTATAAAATAGGGTAGTCGACTAATATTGATTACAGTCAACAAATAGAGAGTGGATATCTTTTCTGGATAGGACTTAGTCGACTATAGACTTACGATAAGTCAACTAGCAACTGTATTAGTCGAATATAGGAAGGGTCAAGTCGACTAATAAGACTATTTAGTGTATGTGATCAAGGCTTTTAACAAATATCTAAAAATACACAAAAATAGTACAAATTACATTTGTTATCATCAAAATAAATTTCAATAGATATAAATAATTGTTATATATATATTGTTTTACTCACTGAGCTGTTGAGCTCACCTTATTTTATTAATCACCTTCAGGTATGGATAAAGGCAAAGGACCCGCCTAACACCAATATACGGGATAGGTGGCAACTGGAGATCATTTTTACTTTTGGTATGATCCTTCTTATGTGTATATTATTTAAGAAATCCTATGTAAAATTTTCTATGATGATGCATGCTATAAACTTTTGTAATATATTGTAATGTATGAAATGCTTGTGTTAATGAGTATTTGACTTTAAATCATGTTCATGAGATGGAGGTTATGGATATAATGGAGTAGAAATGTGTAGATTTATGGATTGCCATACTGGGTTTGGTTGAAATGAATATTGAAAACTTGTCGTGGATGAAATTATTGGCTGGTCCCCTAAGAGGGTTTATTCTCATAGCTGACCTCCCACTTCCTCTACTCGGCCCTTGGCTTCCATGCTTCGTTGGACAATTTTCTTTAAATGTCCTATTCCTCCACAATTATAACAAGTTTTCTCTTGAATGCAATTTTTAAAATGGTTCATCTTACACTTATGGCACCAAGGAGCCTCCGAGTTTCTAGGGTGGGACATAGATGTAGTCTGTGCTTTCTAAAAAGTGTCTCTGTTCCTCAACCATGATCATCTGCCTCTGGCCCATTCTCCTCTTTGAAGTTGTTTTGTATTTATTTATGCTATTATTTTCTATTGGATTTGGATTCCTGGCCCATTCTCCTCTTTGAAGTTATTTTGTGTTTATTTATGCTATTGTTTCTATTGGATCTGGATTCGTGGACTCAGAGTCAGTACGAGTCTGAACCGAGAACCCGATACCAGCGTACAGTCTGATTTGACCTTTATGATAGTCCAATTTGATTGATTTCAATTTCAGATATAGTTTTTCAATATTTTATGTTTTTCATATTTTTCTGAAAAATTTCAAAATTATTCTGCAAAATCTTCAAAACGGTGTCAATCGGTGTCGTCGATCAATTCTCAAATTTTTAGTTTTCAAATAGAGTTAAATTTATAAAAATGGATTTCACATTACTTCTTGAAATATCATTTTCTATTTAAATGTATTTTGATATTTTTTTGAATTTATCGAAATTTTGACCGATCTTGATGTCGACCAGTATAGCTGGATGATTCCATGATTTTTAGTTTGAAAACCAAAATGAATTTCTCAAATTCGATTTCATCAAGCATTTTAAAATAATATTTTCTATTTTTGAAAATTTTGGGAGTGTTTCTGAAACAGTCGAAATTTACCCTCATTAAATAACATTATTTTCTTCTTTTCTTTTTCTTCTTTTCCCTTTCTTTCTTCCCCACCTGCCCCTGTCCTCCCCATGCCCTGCCAACAGAACCCCACTACCTTCTCCACCATACTCCTCCTCTCCCATTCCTTCTCTTTTCTTTCTTTTTCTTCCTTCTTTCTTCCTTCTCATTCTCTCCATCTCTATCTCTTTTACTCCCAGACCAACTCCACTCCTCTCCTCCCCTTGACTCCGCCTCCACCATCACCACCTCCAGCGTCCTGCCCCTAGTCGGCGCCACCTCCCCCCTAAGCTCCTCTCTTCATTTCTCCACTTCCCTCCTCTGTAATTACCACTTCATCTTCTCTAATTTTCACCAAAATCCATTACGACCATTTCCTTTTTCTTCTTCAATTCACCATCAATCCACCTCGTCCCCTACTTCCAACCAACCACCACCATCTCCTCCTCCTCTAACTCTCCAACACCACCATCTTCAACCAACACCACTACCAACAACAACAACAACCATCTTCACCATCAACAACAACAATAACAACACCACCACTACACAACAACCAAACCCCCACTTCCCTTCCCACGCCGGTGGCCAGCAACCCTGACCGCACCCCTCCCCCTTCTCCTCTTCTTTCTTTCTTTCATTCTTCCTTTCTTTCTTTTCTTCTTTCTTTTTCCTTCTTCCCTCTTTTACCCTCTTCTTTTCCATAAAACTCTCTCTCACCCCCTCTACTAATTCCATCAATCTCTCTCTCTCTCTCATAACTCTCTCACATTCTCTATCTCTCTCTGGGTTCTCTCTCTTAGCCTCTTTCTCTCCCTCTAACTAGTTCTTCTCCCTATCTCTCCTCTCTCATTCTCTCCCATATATATGGATTGGTAGCATGCACGTGGTGTTCGTAGATTTCCTAGATTCTAGCTCGGTGCTGAGTTTCGGTTTTAGGCGAGTGCTTTCTCTTGTTGTTCCTTGTGTTGCGAGTTTCATTCTAGGGATTGTTACTTATTTTGCTAGTGTCTTGACTCGTTATTGTGATTAGTTTCATAATGCCTATACATGATATGTGAGTGCTTTCCTTGTGTTGCTTCATGCCTTACTAATTCTATTCTAGGGCTTGATATATAATATGTGAGTACCTTTTCTGGGATTGCGTGTACTCTATCGGTATTTAGGTGAATACCCATTTTCGATATTTTGTATGAATACTATATTTTATGTAGGGCGAGTATTTTCTAATATTTAATTCATGACACATGTTCTACTGCTTGTTACATGCTGGGTGAATGCTATTCTGGATTTTAATACAGATGCACCATTATGCGAGTTAATATATGATATGTGAGTGATTTTCTAATATTAACATGTTATACAAATACCTGTTGGTCATTATTATAACTGATTTAACTAGTATTATACTTGTATTGAATATGTCTTGATATGCTTCCGCTTCGTTCGGCTTCGCATAGCTAATCGATAGATTAATTCATTGTTGTTATAAATATGATTGTGAAGAGTTTGAAATGTTTAACTATATTGTCTTCCTGTATCATGTTACATGACCGGATGATTACCTGACATATAATATTGTAACTCTGTATTCAACTCACCTGATACCGATATTTTAATTACCTGACCCGATATTTTATACTTAACACCTAATCCTTGACACTTGATATTTGACACTGGTACTTGACATGTTATCACTTGACACCTGATATCTGACACCCGATATTTGACACCTGATGATTGACGTGCTATCACTTGATACTTGACATATTCTATCACTTGATACTAATACACTTGACCTGATGTTGTGACACCTAACTAGATACTATTACACCTGATACATGTATTGCATTGCTTATCCATGATTATCACTTTTACGGGGACTTGACATGATAATTATAATGCTACAGACATCTGGTACTCCTGAACTCCTGTATCCTCTGTACTCATGTCCCCTGCGCTGTTATTCTTGTTAAAGCACGGTCATACCGGCGTCCGGCAGAGCATATCTGGTGTCGAGATGACGAGGATGTATCCATGATCATGCTAGCGTCCGGCGGATTCTGAATGAAACTAAGTGTTACACAGAGCAAAGTGCCACATCATACACGTAGTGGGGGTCACCTCTTGAATCTGTGGGGACCACTAAAAGTAAGCCTAGAGGGGTGAATAGGTGTACAAGCTAATTTAGGACAAATGATGCGAAATTTAAAAAACTAATTGCTAACACAATGCGTAACCAAGAGTGAGCCTGAATTCCCTGTGAAGGGCTCTGGAACTACTTCTCGAGATTCCTCTGGACTAAGAGTTGAGGTGCTTTAAAAGCTCTCTTAATCGAACACAAGTGTGAGCACACAAACAATACCAAGTATGTATATGCTATGAACAATGTAAGGCAATGCAAGATATTAAAAGAGAGAGAAAATAAATCAAACGCAAACAGTGATATGTTTCGAGGTTCGAGCCACTGCTCTACGTCCTACTTTTACACAGAAGGATTTTCACTATGTCCGCACAGGACCTTCTACAAAGGGACCTCTACTGAGAAATTACAACTCAACACCGGGAGTACACAACTCCTCTCTCAAACACAAACCTCTACACAAGAGGTAGGCACAAAGCCTAGCACAAAGTAAAGAAGAAATAAACTGGTGATTCAATGATTATAAACTCTCTCTTGGTGATCTTGAAAGATCACAAACAATTTTTCTCACAAACAAAGATCCTAAAAATAGGATTAGAATTGATAGCTCAAACGTGAGAAAACAAAGTGTTTTGAAAAAGAAAACACTTGAAAAAAACTTCTAAATAGATATAAAAATGAAGAATAAAACTAATTTCCCAAATCTAGTTTTTACTTTGATTTTCAAAAACTTTGAAAACAAATAAAGATAGAGAATTTTGGTACAAAAACTCTTTTGAAAACTTTGCTAAAAACACTTGAGAAGATGAGAAATTTCGCTCTTGAAATTCTTAGTTAAAACTGGCCTCAAAGGACCCATATTTAAATGGTTTGAAATATAGCCGTTGGGGTCCAGAATAGATAAAAAATGACATTTCGGTCGACCGCCCGGTCACCGCCCCAGGCAAACTTGCCTAACAGTCGATCGCCCGGTCGACTGAGGCCAGAACCAGAGAGCTAACTCTCTGGTTGGTCGACCGGTCGGTCGACTGGGACTAGATCCAGAGAGCAAGCTCTATAGATTGGTCAACCGCACGATCAACCGGCCCAAGGCCAAGTTAGCTGTGCACGTCCTGTGCACATCTGTCGACCGATCGGTCGACTGAGCTCTAATCGGGTCGACAGGTCGGTCGACCGCCAACAGGCTCAAACCAGGTTTATAGGTTATGAAATGTTGGCTTTTAATTTCCTATAAATCCCATAAAATCTCATAAATCCAAAAAAAAAGTTTTTATAAAATTTCAAGTACAAATATGTGTGACTAAAAATCAACACATATTATAAACTATTTGAAATATTTTGAAGCATAGGAATATTTGCTTTAAACAAAAACTATACTTTCCAAACTTTAATTTTGAAATAGAAAACTGTTTTTCTCCAAAACTTGTATAGATACAAAACATGATATTTAAACACGTTTGAAGCATAATGTGTATAGATAGAATCCAATACACATATAAAAGATATATCGATATTTTAGACATTAAATCCAAAAATATGTTTTGTTAAAAATAAACTTGAAACCATGAACTAGAATCATCAAAATAAGTTTTTTTAGATAATATGAAACATCAATGTATTTAGATGAAATCCAACATACATATAAACTTGTTTTGATTCTATCTATTCATAAAAACGAAAGATATGTTCTTGAAAATCTAAAACCGGTTAAACCGAAACCAAAACTATTGAACTTGTGTGTGTGTGTGTACTTACTTAAGCATATCAACACTAATTATCGTTACACTAGATCTAAACTAAATTAAACAAACCTAACTGAAGTGTTCTTGTTGATCTTCATCTTCAAGACGACTCGATCCAAACTTGATCCAAGCGAGATTAACTCCATCCAAGTGCTAGATGCGATCTTGAAGCGCGAGTTTTTGAATCAACACGTGTTAGCTCCAAAACTACCTTTGAATCCTTTGTTGAAGCTAAACACCTACTAAAATCTTGATCAATATCTGAAACTTATTAAGTATAAGATCATTAGTAAACTTAACTTCATAAGTTAATCATCATCAAAAGTAAAGGAAAGGGCTTTTGGGCCAATAATCTCCCCTTTTTGATGATGATAAAACTTATGAGGTATATATGCATGGATTAAAGATAAGCTTCATAAAAGCTCCCCCTTAATTCATGCAGACGAATAAAATAATAAAGATATGCAATGTAAGCTCAAGATACCAATATATATATATATATATATATATATATATATATATATATATATATATATATATATAATATATATATATATGAGAAATGTAAATCAGCAGACATAGGAGGCAACTTCCTCCTATATCGCACTCAAAAATCATATTTCTCGAATGAATTTTCAAGATCCGACCGCACATTATCATCTTCATGCTCTAAGATATACACATATAAAAGATTAAGTGATTTGAAGTTAATTTACTCCATTTTCTTTGGGTTCAAACATTAACGATTTTTTAACAGTGGAACGATTAGATCAATGAGTAAATGAACTTCAAATCACTTGATTTTTTGTATGTGTATATCTTAGAACATGAAGATGATAATGTGTCTCGGATCTTAAAAATTCATTCGGGGAATATGATTTTTGAGTGCGACATAGGAGGAAGTTGCCTCCTGTGTCAGCTGATTTATATTTCTCTCTCTCTCTCTCTCTCTCTCTCTCTATATATATATATATATATATATATATATATAATATATATATATATATATATATATATATATATATATATATATATATATATGCACAAACAATTAATCAAACATGCATATATAAACACGGGATGAAGAAAAACAAACAACACCAATAAAGATATATCTTGAAACAAAATTTTGATACCAATAAAAACTATCAATTCAAAGAAACCAATTGAAAGTGAAATAATCTTTTTACCAATTAATACCAGTAGAAGGACATGATACCAATTGAAAGTAAAAATCAAATTTTAGGTAAATGCTAAAACTATTTTACAATATAGCTACCAAATTGAGAATAATATCAATTTAAGATTATTGATACCAATGTCGAAAATATTAGCATATATCAAATCAAAATATTTTCATCATAAAAGTAGGAGTGAGATACCAATTGAAAATAAAATCAATTAAAAGATAAAACAAGAATTTTCTCCCCCTTCATGAAATACTAATAAAAACAATGCATAAACTTGTAAAGATACCAATTATCATTAAGAATTAAATCAAGCTTAGTATAAAATCAATTTGTGCTAAAAATATATCGACATATATGTTTATAGTACAAAAAATATCTATATGTTGTATGATCAGAGCAATATAATATAAATTGAAATGTGATGCATACATATAGAAAACATGAGTATACAAAAAAATTCATTGAAATCATGTGTATAACTCATAACTACCTCCCTTTCATACACATGTTAAAATAGATTTTCAATTTGAGCATACAAGGCATGGTCATCCATCCAACCACCCTTAGAAGGTAGAGTTTTTTAAAAAATATGATTTGAAAATTATTTCAATATAGTTTGAAAAAACTACCAAATGAAGAATAAAGAAATAATTTAAAGTAATTTTTAAATTAGTTCAAAATTCTTCAAGTAAGAAATAAAATATGAATATATCCTAGAAATATGCAAATTACACAAAAATTGACACTCAAAAATCAATAAAGCACTAATAAGCTCATGAATCTAAAATTAAGAGTAAATAAGATGTAGAGTGCATGAGAATCAAGTAATAAGCATAATCATGAAAATAAGACAATTAAGCTCAATAAATCAAAATCTTTTTTCATAAACATGAAAATCATAAAAATTCAATTTTCATCAAAACTAAACAAACTTCAAGCTATATGTATGTTTTATCGAAACTAAAGTATACATACATATCAAAACATAAACGGGTCCACAAAGAATATTGCATGAAGACAAGTGGCTCTAAGATAGACATGTATATCTATAGTTTTGGACAAAACTAATATATACATGAGGCTAAACAATAAAAACATATACAAAAATAGGAAAAACAAGTAAAGATACAAGAATCATCAAACCAAGGTTATACAAATACATGTAATGAGTACAAATGAGCAATGAAGCACAAACACATGATAATCAAGTGTAGCTCACTGATTGTATAAGTTTAAACACAAGTTTTAATGAAATTTATGTCTAATCAAATTATAAAAAATATGAAGTATAATAACATAAACAAATATGATCATTAGGGTAAATGCAAATATTATTATCACTAAGATATACAAAATAGCTAAATAATAATTTAGAATACAAACAAGTATGCATCCATATGAACATGAGTATATCTCAAATACTATGCATATATATCACAAGTTTAATAAACATTGTATTTAATATAATGAGCATTAAAATAAAAAAAATATGCTAAAATCATCATTATAAAGCATGTAAATTAAAATAGGAGTTAGAGATAGCTACCAAATTGAATGAACCAATCTCTAGATTTTCAAAGCATGGTGGTCCTCCCACCAAACATCATTAAAGGTGATGCATCCAAAAATATCACCATTGAGCTCGAAAAGCATCTACCATCAAGGCACCAACGTTCTCACGTCTCGTGAGAGCCCACACCTATATCAAATACAATAGGAGTAAATTTTGGTACTCACACTTTTTTGGGTCCATGGGGGTTAGCACATTTCCTAACCCAAACATACTTGCTTGCAAAGTTGAAATATTAATTCTATCATAACAAAAGTTTGCAAGGTGGCCCGTACACCCACAATGTGTACAAGTGTATACACTAGCATACAAGGTGTCATGTGTGTGAACATGAGAAGCTTGTGTATGTCGTGAATGATGTGCATGCATATGTGGAACATGTTTCTTTCGAAACATAGAATTCAATTTCTTGTGGTTTATGGTACATTGGCTCAACGTGGAGCCCAAACTATCAATACTCTTATTCAAAACACAAATATCATTTTCAATAGAAGAAGATGTGGTGCATGCAATAGAAATATGAAGATTAAGTTATAGTAGCATGGTAAACATGAGAATCTAAATCATTTTTCAAAGAAATATTTTCTAAAGAAGTAGATTCTAATTCTTTAGAAATCAAAATAATTTTGTTTTTCAACATTGTTCTCTTTTACAACAAAATAAAGTTTTGGAGACAAAACCTCATTCTTCTTTAAAACATGATCAAACTCATTTTTATTCTTTAAAATTTTATTTTCATTTAGAGTAAGATCAGTTGAACTTTCAATGAATCCCTCGCATTTAAAATCTCAACCCTTTCTTGCAAAATCAAATCAAGTTTTGAAAACAAATTTTATTTTCTTCTTTTAATTCAAAACTCTTACTTTTCAAAGCTTTGTACTTTGAAAGCAAGTTTTTCACAAAACATGAAATTTTTTTTTATTAAAGCATGTGCATTTATAGCATTATCATCACATGAAGTACTAGCACTATCATCTATTTGAGTGTCAGATTTTACCTCAAGGGAGTCATTCCCTTGGACCATGAAGCAAGCTCGGTCGGACTCATCCACAATAACTTCTCTCTCCATATAGTTTATAGTTTGTAGCTCGGGAGAGGTCAATGTGTTTTATACTGCAAAAGTGAAATTACAATGAGAAATCAAAGAAATATGATTTTTGCTTAGTGTGTGCCTAAGTGCCTCCATGGCTTGTGTATTGGTCTCTATGTGCTTGCTATTATTAACATATGATTTCTTTGTAGTGGCAAGATAAACATGCAATCTTAGAATTTTGAGATATGCACTCTTCTTAAATTTTCACATGTCAATGTTAGAAACATCATACATGGGAGGGGAAAGAAAATCTATTAGTGCAAACTAATATGTGTGCAAAGGCAAGTCTAGATTAACAAGAAGGATCACACTCCTAGGTGGTTAAACTGAATATTATGAGCGCTAGCTCCGATACTAATTAAAAGTACACCTGGAGGGGGTGAATAGGTGTACAAATTAATCTAGGAAAAATGATGCGGAATTTTAAAAATTAATTGCTAACACACTATGTGTGACAAAGAATGAGCCTGAATTCCTTTGAAGGGCTCTAGACTACTCCTTGAGATTCCTCTAAATTAAGAGTTGAGGTGCTTTAAAAGCTCTCTTGGTTGAACACAAGTGTGAGCATACAAACAATACCAAGCTGTGTATATGATATGAATATGTAAGGCAATGCAAGATATTAAAAAGAGAGAAAATAAATCAAACGCAAACACAGTGATATGTTTCCATGTTCGAGCCACTGCTCTACGTCCCCGCCTTCACACAGAAGGATTTCCATTATGTTCACACATGACCTTCCACAAAGGGACCTCCACCGAGGAATTACAACTCAATACTGGAAGAGCATAACTCCTCTCTCAAACACAACCTCTACACAAGAAGTAGGCACAAAGCCGAGCACAAAGCAAAGAAGAAATAAAGTTTGGTGATTCAATGATCACAAACTCTCTCTTGGTGATCTTAAAAGATTAAAACAATATTTCTCACAAACAAAGATCCTAAAGATAGGGTTATAATTGATAGCTCAAATGTGAGAAAACAAAGCGTTTTAGAAAAGAAACAACAAGGAAACACTTGAGAAAGACTTCTAAATAGATATGAAAATGAAGAATAAAACTAATTTGCCAAATCTAGTTTTTCTTTGATTTTCTTAAAACTTTGAAAACAAATAAAGATAGAAAATTTTGGCACAAAAAACTCTTTTGAAAACTTTGCTGAAAACACTTGACAATATGAGAAATTTTGCTCTTGAAATTCTTAGTTAAAACTGACCTCAAAGGACCCATATTTATAGGGTCTGAAAATATGGCCGTTGGGGTGTAGAACAGGTCAAAAATGACCTGTCGGTCGACTGCCAACGATCGGATTTCCAATTGTTGGGGTTGTCGGTCTACCGGTCAGTCGACCGCCCACGGCATACTTGTCTAACGGTCGACCGCCCGGTCAACTGAGGCCAGAATCAGAGAGCTAACTCTCTGGTCGGTAGACCGGGGCCAGATCCAGAGAGCAAGCTCTCTGGATCGGTCGATCGTATGGTTGATCGGCCCAAGGCCAAGGTAGCTGTGCACGTCCTGTGCACATCGGTCAATCGACCGGTCGACCGAGCTCTGGTCGGGTCGACTGGTTGGTCGACCGCCAGCAGGTTCAGACTAGGGTTCATAGGTTATAAAATGTTGGCTTTTAATTTCCTATAAGATTCAATAAAATCACATAAAATTCACAAAAAATAAGTTCTTATAAATATTTGAATTACAAATATGTGTGACTAAAAATCAACACATATTACAAACTATTTGAATTATTTTTGAGACATGAAAATATTTGCTTTAAAACAAAAACTATATTTTCCAAACTTTAGATTTTGAAATAGAAAATCGTTTTCTACAAAACTTGTATAGATACAAAAACATGATATTTAAACACTTTTGAAACATAGTGTGTATGGATAGAATCCAATACACATATAAAAGATATATCTATGTTCGTGATATTAAATCCAAAAATAAATTTTGTTAAAAACAAAACTTGAAACCATGAACTAGAATCATTAAAATAAGTTTTTTTAGATAATATGAAACCTCAATGTATGGATGAAATCCAACATACATATAAACCATATAAACTTGTTTTGATTCTATCTATTCATGAAAACGAAAGATATGTTCTTGAAAATTCAAAACCGGTTGAACCAACACTAAAACTATTGAACTTGTATGTGTGTGGACTTGAGCATATCAACACTAATTATCTTTACACTAAATCTAAACCAAAACTAAACAAACCTAACCGAAGTCTTCTTGTTGATCTTCATATTCAAGACAACTCGATCCAAACTTGATCCAAGCAAATTTGATACCTCCTTCAACTATCCAACACCACCATCTTCAACCAACAGCACTACCAACACAACCACCACACCATCTTCGCCATCAACAAAAACAATAACAACAACAACACCACACAACAACAAACCCCACTTCCCTTCCTCCCCCTCCGTCCGCGTGCCGCCCACCTCCAGCGGCGCCGCCGTCCAGTCTGCCGCCCGGCAGCCAGCAGCCCTGGTCGTTCCCCTCCACTCTTCTCCTCTTCTTTCATTCTTTCATTCTTCCTTTATTTTTTTCTTCTTTTTCTTTTTCCTTCTTCCCTCTTTTACCCTCTTCTTTTCCATCAAGCTCTCTCTCACCCCTCTACTAATTCCAGCAAACACACACACACACACACACACACACACACACACACTCTCTCTCTCTCTCTCTCTCTCTCTCTCTCTCATCTCTCTCTCTCTCTCTCTCTCTCTCCTCATGTACCTCTCTTTCTCATAACTGTCTCACACTCTATCTCTCTCTCTCTTTCTCTCTATCTTGTAGCCTCTTTCTCTCCCTCTAACTAATTCTTCTCTCTCTTTCCCCCCTCTCATTCTCTCTCTCTCTCATATATATATATATATATATATATATATATATATATATATATATATATATATATATATATATTATGGATTGGTAGAATGCATGTGGTGTTCGTGGATTTCCCAAATTCTAGCTTGATGTCGCGTTCCGATTTTAGGCGAGTGTTTTCTCTTGTTGTTCCTTGTATTGCGTGTTTCATTCTAGGGATTGTTACTTATTTTGCTAGTGTCTTGACTCGTTATTATGATTGGTCTCATAATTCTTGATACATGTTATGCGAGTGCTTTCCTTGTGTTGCTTCACGCCTTACTAATTCTATTCTAGAGCTTGATATATATTATGCGAGTATCTTTTCTGGGATTGCGTATACTCTTTTGGTATTTGGGCGAGTACCCATTTTCAGTATTTTGGATGAACTATATTTTATGTAGAGCGAGTATTTTCTATTATTTAATTCATGATACATGTTCTACTGCTTGTTACATGCTGGTTGAATGCTATTCTGGTTTTTAATACATGCACCGTTATGCGAGTTGATATAGATATGTGAGTGATTTTTCAATACTAACATGTTATACGAATACCTGTTGGTCGTTATTATAACTCATTGAACTGATATTATACTTGTATTGGATATGTCTGGATACGCTCTCGCTTCGCTCGGCCTCGCATAGCTAATATATAGATTAATTCATTGTTATTATAAATATGATTGTGAAAAGTTTAAAATGTTTAACTATATTGTTCTCCTATATCATGTTACATGACCAGATGATTACCTGACATATAATATTATAACTCTGTATTCAACTCACCTGATACCGATATGTTAATTACATGAACTCAATATGTTTATACTTGACACCTGATCCCTGAAACTTAATATCTGATACTGATACTTGACATATTATCACTTGACACCTGATAATTGATATTTGACACTTGACGATTGACGTGCTATCAATTGATACTTGACATATATTATCACTTGATACTGATACACTTGACTTGATGTTGTGAAACCCGACTGGATACTATTATACCTGATACCTGTATTGCATTGCTTATTCATGATTATCACTTTTACGGAGACTTGACAATGATATTATTACTACTGCTACCATACATCTGGTACTCCTGAACTCCTGTATTCTTGAACTCCTGTATCCCCTGTACTTATGTCCCCTGTATGTTACTCTTATTAATAGCACGGTCATACCGGCGTCCGGCAGAGCATGCCTGGTGACGGAATGACGAGGATGTATCCCACGATCATGCTAGCGTCCAGCAGATCCTGAATGGAACTAAGTGCCACCAGAACAAAGTGCCTGCGCCCACACGTGGTGGGGGCCACCTCTTGAATCTGTGGGGTCCACCTCTAGGATCTATTCCCCATACAGAGCAAAGTGTCACACGGAGTAAAGTGCCACACCATACACGTGATGGGAGCCACCTCTTGAATCTGTGGGGGTCACCTCTTGAATCTGTGGGGTATATCTCCTGAATCTATTCTTCAAGAAAAATAATCCTTCCTCCAGGTGTTAGCGTGATAAGAATTCTCAGTACATATTAGCACACACACACACACAATACCTGTACAATAATAACGCCAGGAGCATATGTTATTTGGTCTCCCCCTATTCAAATAATGGTACTCGCATATCAGAGTTTGGATAAAATCTACTGGAAGTGTGGGCTCCAGCGTGAATTGTCGGTGTTGTGGGACGCCGGTGGGAAAGGGAGGAGAATAACAAATGATATTGATAATTATTATTGAATACTTAAAAGCAAAACAATAATTTACCCCTGCACGTGATTTGCCCTGTTATATAATTCTGTAATTCATGTTGTATGATTAGAGCCTGCCATTCTGTTTTACTATATATGATTCCAAATTATTACCGAATTTTCTAGTCACTCGTTTACTGATTTGTACTGACATTGCATGTTTATGTGTACCTATGTTCTCGATATCATTTCCTATGCACGCTTCCTGACTCAGATTTATCGATACACATGTACTTACTTGCTTTTGAATTTACTATTGATTCTCTAATTCCATTTATGTTACTGGTCATTGCCTGTACCTATATGCCTGAACCACATCACTGGATCATGTACACGTACTTACTTACTGCGCCTGAGCACGCCAACTGGCTTTATCTTATGTACTCTCTGAGTTGCTTTTCTGACAACCCTGGATCTTCATATCTAGATCCAGGAGTCTGAACTGTGGTGGCCTTCTGTAGTTGATCAGAGAGCGCAGCAAGAGCGTGGATTAGCAATTATCTGCTCGGAGCCCCATTTCTTTTCCAGCCCCCTTGATCGGCTCGTGAGATTCTTATCTGCTACTCGTAGGTATCTTCCTGTCCCTTTCACGCCTTCTAATCATAATCTACATCTTTTGACGTAATATTCATGTATGTTAGATTACACCCTGTGATGAATTGTAAACTAGTATTTTTCTGTTGGAATGTATATTAACAATGTGCTTTCGCATTCTGATTCTTACTTGTATTGATGCTTAGCGCATATATGTGAAGGTATTTGTAACGCCCCGATCCCACGGGTACGGAGACGTTACTGCAACGTATATACGTAGGTCAAAAATACTCTCACGCATATACGTTAAGCATCAGTACAAGTAAGAATCAGAGTACGAAAGCACAGTGGTAATATACCTTCTAGCAATAATAATACAAGTACACAGTTATCATAGAGTATGATACAATAAATCAAGAATATAAGATTACCAAGAAGCGCAAAAGAAGGATGTACAATATGAAATACGGGAAAGAACTCACGAGTAGTAAGATGAGAATCTCGCGAGCCGATCAAGGGGAGGCTGAAAGAAAGAGGGTCCCAGACAGGAAACCACTAATCCACGCTTTCGCTGCGCCACTCTGATCAGGTACAGCAAGGCCACCACGTCTAAACTCCAGGATCTTGACATGAGGATTTAGGATTGTCAGAAGCAGCCCGACGAGTACATATAATAAAGCCAGTCGGCGTGTTCAGGCAGTCACACGTGTACATGATCAAGTGATGTGGTTCAGGCATACAGGTACAGCAATGACAAGTAACATAAGAAAATTAAAAGAACGACGGTAAATCCAGAATCAAGCAAATATATGTATATCAATAATTTGAATCGAAAAACATGCATAGAAAACGTGTATGGCAACCAAAAATAAGCAAGTCAGGTAATTCAACACAGTAGCATAGATGTCATATGTAAGTGACGAGCAGGATAATGTATTGTGTCACATATCTCTCAAGTATAGGTCAAGTATGTCGCTAGTCAGATGTCAGTAGCATTTTATTATTAATTATTAAGACTCGTCCAATTTGTATGTTTGGGTATATGTCCCATACCATATACCTTCGCATAACAAGTCGAGCGAGGTTGGTTATAGGAAACTGATGGGGATCGACGAACTATGTTTAGTGGGTCCCGTGCATGCCCGGGACAACGGTCCAGGAGTATCTGGTACTGGTACTGAGCCGGAATGTACCGCTAGGTACCGGGTCTTACTATATGCCCGTAGGACTTAGTATACGCCCGACAGGAATAGGGTGTCACCGCTCCCATGGGAATAGACCCAGGGGCTTATGGCACACCCGACAGGCAGCAGGGGAGTAAGGGTGCCAGTACAACCCACGGAAACAACTGGTGGCCTCCAGATAGAATCCCAGGAATTAGTTGTACAACATATGTATGACCACCTTAAACACGGAAGCTATATCGGTACCAATCAGTTTCCCCCCGTCCCTGTGTAAGTTATTTAATTATTAGAGATTGTCCAGTGATAATATCAAGTGTCCACAGTAATCCAATATCCATGATTATCCAATTACGGGGATCAACAGAGTATAATATTAGGAACATAATGTCAGGAGTCTCCTGTTACAGGCTTCAGGAATACAAAAGTTCAGGAGCACAAGAGTACCAGATGTCTGGTAACAATATAATAATCATGTCAAGTCCCCGTAAAAGCGATAATCATGAATGTGCAATGTAATACAGGTGTCAGGTGTAATAGTATCCAGTCATGTGTCACATTATCAGGTCAAATGTGTCAGTACCAGGTGATAGCATATGTCGAGTATCAAGTGATAGCATGTCAATTGTCAGGTGTCAGGTATCAGGTGTCAAGTATAACATGTCAAGTACCGGTGTCAGATATCAAGTGTCAGGGATCAGGTGTCAAGCATAACATGTCAGTGTCAGGGATCAGGGTGTCAAGCATAACATGTCAGTGTCAGGTAATTAATATATCGGTGTCAGGTGAGTCAATACAGAGCCACAATATTATGTGTCAGAAAATTATCTGGTCATGTATATGATACAGGAGAACAGTATAGTTAAACATTTCATTCAAACTCTTCACAACCATTATTTATAACAACAATAAATTAATCTTTTAATTAGCTATGCGAAGCTGAGCGAAGCGGGAGCGTATCTAGGCATATCCATAGAAGTATAATACCAGTTGAATGAATTATAATATTGGTCAATAGGTATTCATATACATATTAATTTTAGAAAACTCACTCGCATATCATATATCAAATCGCATAATGACACATCATATATTAAAAAGAAGGATAACAATTATTAGGCATGTGACGATGGTAACGAGACATTAGCATATCAATCAATCATACAATAGGCGTTAAAATAGCAATCACTACTGGTATGAAACGACGATAGCAAAGTACTCGCCTAAATCATCGAAAAATGATGTAAAATCCCAGAACACTAGAAACACGTGCACGTCACCAATTCATATTAAAATATATAAATATAATTCTTAAAATATATAATTATTAATAATTTTTAAAGAGAGTTAGAGAGGGAAAGAGAGGAGAGAGAAAAGATTGAAAAAGGGAGAGAGAGATAGAGAGAGAGATGGTGGAGAGAGAAAGAGCATGCTGGAAATAGTAGAGGGTAAGGGAGAGAGTTTGATGGAAAAGAAGAGGGTAAAAAGAGGAAATAAGGAAAAAGAAAGAAAGAAGAAAACAAAGGAAGAAAGGAAAGAAGGTAAAAAGAAGAAGATGATGGGGGAGTTGGCCGCCGGGGGTGACCGCCGGGCCTGGGCGGCCGGCGGCCAAGTCGGCCGACGACGGGGGGGGTGTGTGTGGAGGTGAGGTGGTAGTGGTGATATGAAATTGTTGGTGTTGATTTTGGGAGGTGGGGGAAAATTGAAGGAGATGATAGGAGGAAGAGGAGGGTGTTGTGAGGGTGGTATTGGAGTGGAGAAAATAGTGGTAGTGGTGGTTTATTTGAAGAAGAAGAAGAAGGTAGAGATGGT
>JAVJIF010004513.1:0-344962 GCA_038442645.1 Agave tequilana
TCTGCATTATACCTCCCGTGGACAGTCTAACCAGTTAGGATCGTCTAGGTCATAGGTCTACCCTAACTTAGTTTAGAATTTTTTTTCTTTTTTGTTTGCTTATTTGTTTGTCTTTTTTCTGTGTTTGTATTCTATTGTGTGATATGGCTTATAACAATAATTTTTCAACTTCAATAATAATCCATATTACACACCGACTTCATTTTCGGATATTACCAACCCGGCATATCATAACCAACTAGTGTGCCGGATAGATCTTATCCGAATCAATATAACCCATGCCCCCAATCTTATAACCATAGTTTCCATAATAATTTTAACTCTTCACAGAGTCAATGGGGATTCACCTCCCCCGAGTCAAATTTTCAACCAACTTGTCTCCGTCTCCACCTTGTCCACAATATTTCCAAGATTCATACTCAGTTCCACCAGTCCAAAATAGAAGACCATCAATTTTGGAAATAAGTATGCGTGAGTCCAACCAAAAATCATAAAATCAGATGGACTCACAATTTCACCACAAATTACAAAACAACACATCATCTTTTCAACAAGACTATGAACCCATCAACTATGAAAAGATGCTTGAAGCCATGACTCAGGCTCAAACGCTCGTAATCATGACATAGATATGATGGTCCAATCTCTACGTTCCCACCGTCTGACCAGTTCTGATGTCACTAACCATTCTGTTAGAGCCAAAGAGTCATGTTGTTTTGGAAATCAAGGTTCCATTTCAGAACATCAATTGAACTTGCCCAAACGCCAAATTTTGAAAATGATATTGACAGTTTGGCAAGTTATACCTTACCTGAAATTGAACTTGAGAATGATTATGATCATGAACCTCAACTTAGTGATTCAATTCTACTTCCTGATTCAATAATGACTCCGGTGTTTTCACCTGATTTCAATCTTTTTCCCGAGTCAACATTGGATCCTGTGCCAATTCATCATGAAATTGAATCACCCATCTTTGATGATCATATTGAACTTGACCAATTTTATACTTTTGAAAGTCATATTGACAAATTGGCAAGTTCTCATTTTTATGACATTGAACTCAATGAGATATGTGACCTAGATTCTCAATCTTTGATCAAGTTCAAATTCCCTGATCAATATTGACTCCTGTTTTATTACCCGACCTGAGCAATATTTTAGAGTCAGTTTTGATTCCCACACCTATCATTCTTGAACTTGAATCCCAATATTAAGTCACATTCCATTGTCAGAAAATAAATGTGGACTTGAGTTTCAACTTCTTAACTTGGACCCGCTTCTTGAACCAATCTCGACTCCTGAACCTTTACTTGACTTAAGTCACCTTCCTGAGTCGGTATTAGTTCCTGTACTTCCTGAGTCCAAGTTAATCATTCTATCTTTTCACACTCCATTTTGGGACAAGGCGGTTGACAAATTTGACTCCGAAATTAATTATGGAATATGAAAATTATATGAAGTTAAATTTTTAATAAAAATCCTTTATGGATATATCATCTTAATGGGTTATATTAGAGAAATTTCTGGTAGATTCCTCCGAATCCCAAGAAAAGTCGATTGGGCCGCATTTTGTGGACCAATCAGACCACCATCGGAACTACCACCTTAAGGTAACATTTTCCTTCCCTTTCTTCTTTTTCATGCATCTATGCATTAATTCATACATTGAGGACAATGCATGAGATAGGTGTGGGGGAGGGTTCTAACATAACTTAGGTTTTTTCTTTTTATTTAAAAAAATTTTACATTTTCGTTACCTTTAAAAACTTTTGAAAAACAGAAACAATATTTTGACATATTTTTTTGTAAGAAATTAAGTTAATTTTAAGGAATAGGAAAATCCAAATTAGTATTTCATAAACTTGGTCAAAATAAGATTATTTGTTTGATTTTTAGGGTTAGGAAGAAAATTTGTCAAAGTAATTTAGTCTTGATCTTTACTTTGATGAAATATACACACTTCATACACTTACACGCTTAGGGTTCAAAAACAAAGATTCTTATGCCTTATAAAAAATAAAAAATAAATAAAAAAGGAAAAAGAAAGAAATAAACAAATCTAATTATTGATTAGCTAGGTGCTTTGCCTAAGTAAGCCTTAGTATTTATGCGAAAGATGATTAGATAAGTTTGAAAAGAAATATATATATATATATATAAAAATCCTCAGATTAAGCTGGGTATTTGTGCCTAATAAAGCATAAGTATTCACGCCTAAAAGAGGTACATATAATAAAATCCTTAGTTTTGTGGTCTTGTTTGCTCGAGTCCTTAAGTCCTTGGGGTGTTTTCTCACCCGGTGCCCTAAGACCGTTCGGTTTTGGAGTCATCGATTAAAGTCTCGTTACATGGACAGATTAGAAAGCCTAATAGAACTAAGGAATAATACCCACAAAAAAAATTATATATATATATATATATATATATATATAATATATATAAAGGCATAAGAGTTAGAGTTAATGAACCCTTAGTCAAAATTTTCACAATCACAAGGTGCATATGACTCAGGGTAAAGTAATAGACTAGATGAGAAGTACAATTTGACTCCTTACTTTGATTGATAACAAATTTTTGAATAGAGACTAAATTTAGGAATGAAAAATTCAGTCTTCCTATAACTTGTAGTTGCTTAAATCTTACAATTATATTTCAAATATTTTTCTCTTTCAAAATGCTTTTCGAAAATACTAACTCTTATTTTCTCTTTCTTTATGAATTTTGTGGTGCAATCTGTTGAAAACCCTCACGAGACAAAACTCGTCCTCTAGGGGAAACCTAGAGGTTTAACGGCTTGTTGCACATGCTCAGTGCAATCGCGTGACCTGCGAAAGTGGTCTAATAATCCTTAGTATAGTTTAATTGTTTTGCTCGAGGACGAGCAAAAGATAGGTATAGGGGTGTGATTGGTCGCTAATGTTGCACATTTAGTATCATATTTTCATACTTATTATAGAATAAAATCTGCATTATCCTAATTAAATGTTAATTTATTTGCAGGCCCATTCCTTAAGGAGAGTGAAGAGAAATGAGCCCAAAAGCCCACCAAATTCTGAATTAAATCAGAATTAATTCGAACTCAGTGAATCAGGGCAAAATCAAGAGGTTGAAAACTGGTTGAGAAGAATCCTCTCAGAATCGATCGGTTGAAGTAAAGATCAACGGCTATTTCTTCAAATCTCGGAGCTAAACTGTAAATCCAACCAAGATAAAGACAGAACGAGATGCCGGGGAGACCCACCTGGCCACACCTTGGCCGCGGAAACGCGGCCAAAGTCGCGTTTCCGCGGCTTGGTTAGCAAGTTAGGGGAGCGTTTGCTCCCCAATCTTCCCGGGATCCTGTAGGTTGGTTTTTTGCCTATAAAAAGGCAGTATTTGCACTGAAAATGGACGACCATGCAGAGATAGGAAATAGTCTAGTTTTTCACTCTTTGTAGCATAGGTTTTTGTTTTCTTTTTATGTAATTTTAATTTGTATGTAAGCTTAGGTTAGATTGAGAAGCATGTAAGTAAGAGAGAGAGGCTTATGTTGAGAGTGACACCGATGTACCCTCCTCCTTTCTTCCATCGTTTCAAGCAATAAAAGGTAATATTGTTTTTATGTTCTTCTTTGCTTTTATTTCTTCTTCTTCTTTCTACTTTACCTCTTTTGGTTTTGATGAGAATGCAAGTGAATCCAGAAGCATCAGTATAGCAATGTCTGTGTGAGTGCCAACGATAATTCATGGTGACGTTCTCCTCCTCAAGATCCGTATCACTTCATTCTTGTTCGTCTTGATGATATAATGCGAATGGGGACTAAGCTCGATCCTATGGCTTATGCGTTGAACGCCTCCGAAGCAAGGTAGAAGATGCAAGGGTTCCAAATAAGTCATCAACCAAACTTGGTAAGTATTTCTTTAACCTTCTTTCTTTTCTTCTATGTCTTTAGTATAGATCACCACATCTTCCAAATCTTTTTCCTTCTTCTTCAATTCATTTGTACATAGTCATTTTCTGATTTTCTCTACCTTCTCCATTTATCGTTTTTTTTTTAACTTTAACTTAACTCTTTTTTCATTTTCATTTCTTAAAACAAAGAAGAACCTTCGTTTTTCTTCACAAAGATTTCAATACACACCTTGAACGCTTCTATCGCTAACCCTCCTTGTGGATCACGACCCGCATAGCCACTTACTATTGCGGTAGAATTGAGCACTTGTACTCTTCATTCTAAATCTGAAATTTGTATTTTTGTGTGCAGGTTCAAGCCTCAATCAAGAGCCATTTCTTAACTAAGTCCTTAAGAGCAAATGGGACAAATCTCAACCTAATAGCATCATCTGCAAGGTGTGGGATTTTCATCATTAAGCATACTTCCTCAAATTCTCTTATGAAGAAATAAGCATCTTCGGACTCTAAGCCATGGAACTTAGGGAGTGTGTTGATGGACTGTGGCTTAAGCTCAAAGTTGTATTCACCAACTGAAGGAAGTTGGATGCAGGATGGAAGTGATGTTCTAATAGGATAGAACCTATCCTGCAAAGATGTCGGTTGATCCATAACTGAATCTGGTCTTGGTTCGAACTTGGGTGGTGATGTGTTTCTAGTTAACCTAGACGAATTAGGGTCTCTTGACCACACTTGCATACACAAACACAATCACAAACAAGTTCACCAATAGTCAACAAGAGTAATCAACCAAGCCTAGTCTAAGGTAACCTCGACCTAGACAACTCCTAACTGGTTGATTATCCACAAGAGGTATAACGTAGACTTTGACCACAAGCTAATCAGCCAGGTCAGGGCAAGATTGGTGGGAGGTTATTCGTTAAAGACGTTCCTTAATTAAGTAACCACCAACCTTCAGGCTTTCGGCCCTTAATCCCCTTCCTAGACACCGATTTGACGGGAGTCAAATTCTAACACCTTCCTCCTTAGGATAATCTCCTAGTGAGTTCGAGATGTCCCTAAGGCCAACGTCTATCAGATTTTACTTAGGCTTAGGTTGTGCGTGCTTGGAGATGGTTTGTGGGCTAAGGAAGGGTAATGACTTCCCTACCTTATCTTGAATTGGGTTTTGCCCTTATTTATTGTGCAAAGTGTGTAAGATATAGAAAGTAGCATTTAAAGCAAAATATCACCCAAGAATGTTTCCTAAACTATATGCTATGCATACGTACCTTGTCTCCAGCTCTCTTCAACAGTAATTGTAAAATAAACGAAATTAGACAAATGCCTAAAATGCAAGTTTAAACATTTTTTAAGCAATTAACAATCACTCAAATTACTATTGGATTAAAATAGGGATGGTGGATAGCAGATATAGCAAGAATATAACGTATAAAAACTTAATTTTTTTGCGAGCAATATTGATTGAGTTTGAACCTGCACACAAAATACAGAATTTCAGAACTAAGAATGAAAAGTGCAAGTTACTTAATTCTACCGCAATAGCAAGTGGCTATGCGGGTCGTGATCCACAAGGAGGGACTAGCGATGGAAGCTTTTTTAGTAAGTCTTCTTTTAAGATACAAAGTATAGTTAAAGTTCTTCTTTAGTTCTTTAAAAGAAAAAGAGAAAATTAGGTTAAAGTGAGTTAGGGAGAAAGTGGTAGATTAAGGTGGGAAAATGAAAAATGGATTATATACAAAGAAATTGAAAAGGGTGATAAAAATGGTTGGAGATTGTGATATTGAAACTAAAGAATAAAAGAAAGAAAGATAACCTAAAAATTACTTACCTCTTCAGTGCTCATATAGCTTGAATCCGTTGCGACGACTTACCTTGTCTTTGAAGGCAATCAAGCATGGCGTATAGGATCTTCCCCATTCTCGATCTATACTACGAATAAAAGGGCAAACTATACTAGCAAGAGAAGGGTTGTTCATCACCATAGGCCATCAAGGGCACTTGCAACGGCTAAGCAGTCTCGAGGCTATCAGATTCTCTTGGATTGCAACACATCAGAGGAGAGAAAAAGAAAACAAGAGTAAAGAAAGAAACAGAAACTTTGATTCGATTCAAATAACAATGAAAGAAGAGATCACTTACACTGGTGTCACCTGCAGTACAAGCTTACTCTCATTCCTCCATGAAAGTCGTCTCTCCTCTCAATTACATAAAGAAAAGTAAAAATTACATAAAAAGAAAACTAAAAACCTAAGTTACAAACTACAAATTATCCTAAGTTCTATTCTCTACTTGGTCGTCTTCATTTACAGTGAAAATCCTGCCTTTTATAGGCAAAAACCCAAAGTGGAGAGGTGTGAGAAGATAGGGGGAGCAAACGCTCCCCCTAACTCCTTAACAAAGCCGCGAAAACGCGGCTTTGGCCGCGTTTTCACGGCCAGGGTGTGGCCAGGTGGCCACACCCTATTGGTGGTGCTCCCTGGCTTCTCGATTTGTATTTATCTTCAGCTGGATTTGAAGTTTAAGTCTGGGATTTTGACGAAATGGCCTTTGATTCTTGGCTTCAACTGATCGATTTGTAGGGATTTGTTCTAACTGATTTTCAACTGATCTGAACCGACCTGATCTGCCCTAATTTACTGAGTTCGAATTAATTCTGATTTAATTCAGAATTTGATGGGCTTTTGGGCTCATTTCTCTTCACTCTCCTTTAGGAATGGGCCTGCAAATAAATTAAACATATAATTAGGAAAAGTAAAGTTTATTCTATAATAAGTATGAGAATATGATAATAAATGTGCAATATTAGTGACCAATCACACCCCCATACCTATCTTTTGCTCGTCCTCGAGTAAAACAACTAAACTACACTAAGGATTATTAGACCACTTTCGCAGGTCACTCGATTGCACTGAACATGTGTAACAAGCCGTTAAACCTCTAGGTTTCCCCTAGAGGACGAGTTTTGTCTCGTGAGGGTTTTCAGTAGATTACACCCACAAAATCCATAAAGAAAGAGAAACAAAGAGTTAATATTTTTGAAAACCATTTTGAAAGAGAAAAATATTTGAAATATAATTGTAAGATTTAAGTAATCTATAAGTTATAGGAAAACTGAATTTTTCATTCCTAAACTTAGTCTCTATTCAAAAATTTGTTATCAATCAAAGTAAGGAGTCAAATTGTACTTCTCATTTAGTCTATTACTTTACCCTAAGTCATATGCACCTTGTGACCGTGAAAATTTTGACTAAGGTTCATTAACTCTAACTCTTATTCCTTATTTATTTATATATATATTTTGTGGTATTATTCCTTAGTTCTATTAGGCTTTCTAATCTGCCCATGTACGAGCCTTTAATCGATGATTCCCAAACCAAACGGTCTTAGGGCACCGGGTGAGAAAACACCCCAAGGACTTAAGGACTCGAGCAAACAAGGTCATAAAACTAAGGATTTTATTATATGAACCCCTTTTAGGCGTGAATACTTATGCTCTATTTGTGCAAATACCCAGCTTAATCAGAGGATTTTTATATATATTTTTCTCAAACTTATCTAATCATCTTTCGCATAAATACTAAGGCTTTCTTAGGCCAAAGCACCTAGCTGATCAATAATTAGATTTGTTTATCTTTTATATTTTTTTAAGGCATAAGAATCTTTGTTTTAGAACCCTAAGTGTGTAAGTATATAAGTGTGCATATTACATCAAGGTACAGATCAAGACTAAATTACTTTGACAATTTATCTTCCTAACCCTAACAATCAAACAAATAATCTTATTTTGACCAAGTATAAGAAATCCTAATTTGGATTTTCCTATTCCTTAAAATTGACTTAATTTCTTATAAAAAATATGTCAAAATATTGTTTCTATTTTCAAAAAGTTTTAAAAGTAAAGAAAATGTTAATAATTTTTTTAAATAAAAAGAAAAACCTAAGTTAATTTAGAACCCTCCCCCACACCTATCTCATGCATTGTCCTTAATGTATGAATTAATGCATAGATGCATGAAAAAGAAGATAGGGAAGGAAAATACTACCTTAAGATGGTGGTTCCGATGGTGGTCTAATTGGGTCAAGCGTTGCTACCCAATCAAGATAATGTGGTAGTTCACGGAACCTACCTTTATTGACCACTTTTCTATTTACATATTTACAGTCCCCAGTATGAATAGGATCATGAAAGATCCTATCATAAAACTTACTTCCTTTACATGACCAGTCCTGGAAAATCATCACAGAGTCATCATGGTCTATACCTATGTCCAACAAAAGAATGTGACTTGGTGGAATGGTTGACTTGGACTCAAGAATGATAAGTTCAGGAACCAACACAAACTCAGGAAAATTGACTTGGGGTTCGAGAGTTAGTTTTGGTTCAAGCGTTGAGTCCAAGTCCAAGAATTGATATTCACATTCTTTTCACATCAATAGAATGTGACTATCCAAAATTGGTGATTCAATTTCAAAATCTATGGGTACGAGAATAAATGTTGGCTCAAAAAATTTGTCCAAATTGGGTAAGAATACCGGAGTCAACATAGATTCGAAGATGGAAACTGAATCACAAAGTTGGGGATCGGGTTCACATTCATGATCAAGTTCAATCTCATTAAAATGAAAACTTACCAATTCATTAATGGGTTGATATTGGTCTAGTTCAAGGCTTTGTGGTGAAACTGAATCTTGGTCAAAGTCTTCAAGATACCATGATTCTTGGTTTTCATCAATATGGTTAGAAGTGCTAGGAATAGTCAAAGATTGAATAGGGAGAGTTTCCTTATTCCTACGCATGTTCTCCAATCTACTAATTCTTGCTTCTATCATATCGAGTGGATCATTTTGACATTGAATCATAGTTTCCATACTCTTTTCTAAGTTGGCATGTTCTCCTTGAAAAATAGAGTAAGGATCTGTGACGTGAAAATTTTTACGGGATTTTGAGTCTTCTAAAATTTGAATTCGTCGATCAAGCTCATCTAAGGCTTCCATCCTCTTTTCCCAGTCAATTGATTCTTCTAATGGTTATTCGGGAGAAGGAGTATATGAAGCTGGATGTTGGTAGGGTAGTTGACAATATGACTCGGGGGAGTTGTATCCCCATTGACTCTGTGAAGAGTAGTGATGATTATTCCAGTCTTGTTCATAGTATTGGGACTGGGGCATGTAATGATTCGGATAAGACCAATCTGGCACACTAGGTTGGTTAAAGTTATGATATGCCGGGTTGGTAATATCCGAAAAAGAGGTTTGAGTGTAATATGGATTACCATTAAAATTGAAAAAATTATTGTTATAAGCCATATCACACAATAAATGTTAAACACAAATAAAGAAAAACAAACAAAAAAGAAAAAATTCTAACCTAAGTTAGGGTAAACCTATGACCTAGACGACTCCTAACTGGTTAGACTATCCACGGGAGGTATAATGCAGACTTTGACCACAAGCTAATCAATCAGGTCAGGGCAAGATTGGTGGGAGGTTATCCGTCAAAGACGTTCCTTAATTAAGTAACCACCAACCTTCGGGCTTTCGGCCCTTAATCCCCTTCCTAGACACTGATTTGGCAGGAGTCAAATTCTAACACCTTTCCCCTTAAGATAATCTCCTAATTGATTCCGAGATGTCCCTAGGGCCAACGTCTACTCATTTTTAGTTAGGCTTGGGTTAGTAAGTGAGAAGATTATTTGTGAGCTAAGGGAGGGTAATGACTTCCCCACCTTATCTTATTTATAGGATAAGCCCTTAGATCAATTTAGTGCAGTATACAAGAAAAGCAACACTTAAGCAATGTAAACAATTCAAAAGTGTTCTTATACTAGATGCTATGCACACGTACCTTTGTCCCAGCACTCTTCAACAGTAAATAGAAAATGTAATGAAATAGACATGTGCCTAAATGTAAAGTCTAAATCATTTTAGCATTTACAATCATCATTTTACTGTTGAGGTTCGAAAGTAATATAGTGAATCAAATAAGGAAATAAATGTTACAGATATTTAAATTGCGCAATTCAACCAACCTGCAGAAAATACAGGTTAGTAGTTCACTCAGTTTGCCACAGGACTGTAGCAAATCTGAGGGCTTCTTGGCTCTGCTTTCTTGAGCAGAGTCCAAGGCCACTTATGTGTCCATTGCAACAAGAATTCCTTATTGTTAGATCTGTACAAAAAATAAAGAAGAAAGTTAACCAAAAATGTAAACTTTAAAGAAAATTACTGACCGTCCCTCCCCGGCAATGGCGCCAAAATTTGATTGAGTTGGAACCTGCACACAAAATACAGAATTTCAGAACTAAGAATGAAAAGTGCAAGTTACTCAATTCTACCGCAATAGCAAGTGGCTATGCGGGTCGTGATCCACAAGGAGGGACTAGCGATGGAAGCATTTTTAGTAAGTCTTCTTTTAAGATACAAAGTATGGTTAAATTTCTTCTTTAGTTCTTTAAAAAAAAAGAGAAAAATTAGGTTAAAGTGAGTTAGGGAGAAAGTGGTAGATTAAGAAGGTGGGAAAATGAAAAATGGATTATATACAAAGAAATTGAAAAGGGTGATAAAAATGGTTAGAGATTGTGATATTGAAACTAAAGAATAAAAGAAAAGAAAGACAACCTAAAAATTACTTACCTCTTCAGTGCTCATATACCTTGAATCCGTTGTGACGACTTACCTTATCTTTGAAGGCAATCAAGCATGGCGTATAGGATCTTCTCCATTCTCGATCTACACTATGAATAAAAGGGCAAACTATACTAGCAAGAGAAGGGTTGTTCATCACTATAGGCCATCAAGGGCACTTGCAACGGCTAAGCAGTCTCAAGGCTATCGGATTCTCTTGGATTGCAACATATCAGAGGAGAGTAAAAGAAAACAAGAGTAAAGAAAGAAAAAGAAACTTTGATTCGATTCAAATAACAATGAAAGAAGAGATCACTTACACTGGTGTCACCTGCAGTACAAGCTTGCTCCCATTCTCAATGAAAGTCGTCTCTCCTCTCAGTTACATAAAGAAAAGAAAAAATTACATAAAAAGAAAACTAAAACCTAAGTTACAAACTATAAATTATTCTACGTTCTATTCTCTGCTTGGTCGTCTTTATTTACAGTGAAAATCCTGCCTTTTATAGGTAAAAACCCAGAGGGGAGAGGTGTGAGAAGATAGGGGGAGCAAACGCTCCCCCTAACTCCTTAACAAAGCTGCGAAAACGCGGCTTTGGCCATGTTTTCGCGGCCAGGGTGTGCCAGGTGGCCACACCCTGTTGGTGGTGCTCCCCGGCTTCTCGATTTGTATTTATCTTCAGCTGGATTTGCAGTTTAAGTCCGGATTTTGACGAAATGGCCTTTGATCCTTGGCTTCAACCGATCGATTTGTAGGGATTTATTCTAACTGATTTTCATCCGATCTAAACTGACCTGATCTGCCCTGATTTACTGAGTTCGAATTAATTTTGATTTAATTCAGAATTTGATGGGCTTTTGGGCTCATTTCTCTTCACTCTCCTTTAGGAATGGGCCTGCAAATAAATTAAACATTTAATTAGAAAAAAGCAGAGTTTATTCTATAATAAGTATGAGAATATGATAATAAATGTGCAATATTAGTGACCAATCAAATATGTCTTGCAAAAAAGAGATTTAGTAGTCCAACGAAATTTTCAACTTTTGCCACGAAATTTCTAAAAATTTTGTTTCCTAATTTCAAGAGTAGGAGCACAGAATTTGCAAGTCTTCTCTTGCAAAGCTTGAATGTTAGATCTGAATCTTGAAGTCCCTGAAATAACACACCAAACTTGTTAAAAAATAAATACATCGTTCCCTCCCTACAATGGCGCCAAAATTGATTGTAAAATCAAAGAGTTAAGAAATTACCGTGTAGCTTGTGGCTAACGGGTCGTGTCCATGAGGAGGAATGCGATGAAAGCTTTTCGGTGTTTTGTTTAGAAAGTTAAGAATGGTGCTAGTTTTTTAATTGAAAAGAGAATGGAAAGAAGGAGATGATTAAAAGAGAAATTGCAACTTTGGAGAAGGCTTTGGAGAAGGTGATTTAAAAAGCTTGAAATTGTTTGGTTGATTTTAATATAAGAAAGAGAAGATCTGAGCTCACTAATTTTTAACTCAACTATGTACTTATCTCAAGGAAATTTGGGTTGCATTAATTTTATTATAAACCAAAAACCTTTAGTTTCTTTTAATGTCCAAGCAAAACAAATAAGATCGTTTCATTTAAATCTTAAGCCCTTTCATTACAAATATTAAGAAGTGAATGTTAAACCATCAAGCGCGAAGATGTAAGTATGGAATAAAAACAGTTCAAAGAGATTTGTACTTTAAAAGTCCAAGTTTAAAATAAAGAAATCCTCATGTGCTTTCAAGAACGAAGTTTTAACTAAGGTACTTTCTGATTCAAAAAGTATTGCTTTTATGAAAATCAGTCAAAAGAGAGGTGATAGAAGAGGTCCATTAGTGAGCCCAGAAAATAAATTACTACTCATTATGAACTGAAAACAAACAAGAGAATGACAAGTAAACTTGAACATACCGAATTCGAGTTGAGTTGATCAAGCAAGTAGAAGTTTCTTTGATTGTCACTTCAAAGACGAATTACACACTCAATTCCACTCTTCTCTCTGGTGTTTGCACTGAACTACAAATTATAAAATAAAAAATACAACTTCTATACTATCTAACAAAGAGCCTAAATCCTTAATGAATAAACAAAAATTCTAATCCTAGTCTTCGCTAATTTTTCAGTACAAAACCCAAGCTTTTATAGGCAAAAACCCAGAGGGCAGGAGTGAGGAGATAAGGGGAGCAAACGCTCCCCTTATCTCCACCAACAAGCTGCGGATCCACGGCTTGGGCCGCAGATCCACAGCCTGGATGCGGCCATTGGCCACATCCAGGTGGAGGAACAGTTGGCGTGGCTTTGAGCTTCCTTTTGTCTTGTTGGATTTACTGTTGCAGCTCCCAGATTTGACAAAACGATCTTTGATTTGTTGGCTTCAACCGCTTGATTTGGGAGGATTCATTTTAACCAGTTTTCAACCTCTCTGATATGCCAAGATTTGCCCTGATTCCCTGATTTCGAATTTATTCTGAATTAAATGGGCTTTTGGGCTCATTTCTCTGGCCTATCCTTTAGCAATGGGCCTGCATTTTATAAAGAACAATAGGACTTATTAATATGATTTATTTAGATAACAAGCATGAAAATGTGACAATATGTATGCAATATATGTGACGATCAAGCAACCCCCAGGAGGGACCCACAACGCAGGCTTAACCCACTCATGCCAGAGGCAGTTAAAGCGGAAATTTTGAAACTATTAGATAATGGGATCATTTATCCCATTTCTGATAGCCAATGGGTTGGCCCTGTTCATGCAGTCCCAAAGAAAGCTGGCTTTACGGCGGTTGAAAATGAGCAAAAAGAGTTGGTGCAAATAAGACTGCCTACCAAGGTTTGTGTCTGTATCGACTATAGAAAGTTGAATGCAGCCACCCGTAAAGACCACTTCCCGCTGCCCTTCATCGACCAAATGCTTGAACGCTTGGCTGGACAATTGTGCCTCAAGAAGCATGATTACTCATGCCAAAAAATCAATATATAATATATAAGTAAATCTTACTTTCGTGGCCTACTCTACTTGCATATTTGACCCGAGGGGTGTTTTTTCACCTGGTTCCCTAAAACCATCTGGTTTGGGAGTCATCAGTTTGATATTGTTACATGAGTAAAGTAGAAAGCCTAATGAAACTAAGAATAATAAATAAATATTAATAAAATTAAATAATATTCAGAGTTGGGTTGAAAAAATCCCAAGCACATCACACTTACACATTATGCATATCTATCTAAAGCAAAATAACAGAATGAGTTAGAAGTATTTAAAATTTAAAGAAAAATCATAATTTCTTCTTTTATAAAGGCTAAAGTACAGGAGGACTTATGAGGGTTGTACCTAATTCTTACATCATTCGGTTATTTCTTCTTAGATGATTGAATGTTCTTTTTCTTGAAGGAGGTTTGCTATCAACTAAATATTTTTTTTCACTTACTGGATATTGTGGGTGCAATCCGCTGAAAACCCTCAGGAGACAACACTCCTCCTCTAGGGGAAACCTAGAGGTTTAAAGGCTTGTTGCACTGCTCAGTGCAATCGCGTCACCTGCGAAAGTGGTGTAATAATTTTCTTATTTTTGTTTTGCTCGGGACGAGCAGAAAGATAAGTGTGGGGGTGTTGTTAGTCTCTAATTTTGCATAATTTTCACCCCCCTCTAGGTGTTTTTCAGAGCTCTCCCCTTATTTCCGCTTGCCTTTAGACTTCTTAGAAGAAGTTTTGGCCTTCAACTTCTTCTTATCTTTAAGCAATTGTGCAAGCATTTGCTTGAGGGTATCGATAGATTCTCTTGTTGGGCGCGAATCATATCGAGTTGTTCTCTCTGGACCTAGGCTTATTGTTCTAAGCGTCTGGCCGTCTCCTCAGGAGTGTTTGCCATATACGCAAAGGCTTCCTTCTCTATAGAAGAGTTCGAGGCATGTGATTCCGTGATGGCAGAGTGTGATTCACTTACTTCAATGCCCCAGGCTAGGGCACTGTAGTCAACTGGGGCTACTACGCCAATTCGAGTGCGGGTATGGCGGTACACTCCTTTCGGTTCATCATCAAACTCATCAGAGCTTACTGCCGGTTGTTTTTTTTCTACTTCTGCTTGGCGTAGTGCTTGGACCTGCCATATTTGCAGTGACTTCGGGATACTCCGTATCCGAGAAGGTTATCTTTCTGTGGGAGCAACGCCTTTTGGTTGATCGGGAGGTTGAGGTTAATCGTCTGAATGCAAACTGTGAGCCGCAGTGACATTCAGAGAGCATTACTGTGATGAGTCGTTCACAGCAACAGGATGGAGCGATCTGATTAGCACTCCTTTTCTTTATAAAATAATCCGTTAGATCTGTCGGAAGGGCATCAAAAAGATTAGCCTCAGATTTTCGAGGGCCTTTCAGCTTCTGTGAGCCATCCTTGCATCGTAATTCCGAAATGCAGGGTTCAGAAACGCGGAGCTCACGTTCTGTAGAACAGACGTGGCTCTCACGTTTTGGCTTTGAAACGCGGATCTCATGCCTCTGCTGAGAAGAGACGCGGACCTCGCGTTGTTGATTGTTACATCTGGCTAGTGACACATGGGAAACATGAAACTTCTGAGTCCCGCGTTCTGTTGTAGAGACGCGGGTATTATGTCTCTGAGAAGAGGCACGGACTCGCACTGTTGAACATCGCGTTTGAGAGGTGTAGCCTCAGAAATGCAAGCCTTTTGAGCTTCGCATTTTGGTCTCCACATGCGGACTTCGCCTGTCTGACGTAACTAAGAAGAGACGGGGGCTTGAGCCACGCATTCTGTATCTACTAGATAGATAGTTGTTCCAGTTTCTTGCATTTGTAGTTGACGTGTGCGTCGCCTCTGTCGACGTTCGGCATTCCAATTACGCCGTATGGGTATGACCGGACCACTCCTGCTTCTTGGAGGCCTTTTCGATTAGTGAGGGCTTCCAGACGCTACTCTAGTTTATTCATTCTTTTAGAATGAGTGCCCCTATTCTCTGAATTGCTTCCCTCTTCAGATGAAGACTACGACGACTTGGAGTTGAACTGTTCCTCCTCCTCTATATGCACAGAAGATGAGCTTGTTGGCCCAAAGGCCTTCCACCCTAGTTTTGATGATGATTAACTCATGTAGTTATGTTTACTAATATTCCTGTGTTTTTAATCTCAGATCTTATAACAAGATGTTAGTTTGGTGATAGCTTCAACAAGAGGTGTTTGGAAGCTTCACAAGTGATTCCAGGGCTCAAGCTTCAAGATCACACATTGCCTAGCCCATGGATGGAGTTTTGGATCGGGTCTACTTGAAGATGGAGATCGTCAAGAAGACTTAGGTATCCATAGTTTAGATAGTGTGTTTAGATCCATTTGTAAAACTTAGTATAGTTGATATGCTCAAGTGCACATAACACACACGTTTTACGTCTGGTTTTTGGTTTTCATGAATAGTTGATCAAAACAAGTTTAATTGATATATGTATAGTTGTTTCATTCTATACATGCATGCTTAATTTTTAAACAAACTTATTTTGACTTTCCTATTCATGTATTGAAAAATCTAAGTTTGATAAAAATACATGTTTTGATTTTTGGTAAAGATGTTAAGAAACAAAAATGGTTTCATATGCTTGATATTTGAGTTGAAATTTTTATCACATGTTTATACATCAATGCAAAATGATAAAACTATTTTTGAAGATTTTTACAAGACTTAAAGAATTTCTGAAAATGCTTTAAACATGTGTTTCTGTCCCAGAACAGTGGCTGACAGGCCAGGACGGCCGACCGCACGGGTCGACCGTACCAAGGGCCGGTCGACCCTTGCGGTCGACCGACGTGCACAAGCTTGTGCACGTTTGGCAGACACAGGGACGGTCGGCCGGGCGGCCGACCGGACCTGAGAGCAGTTCTCTCTGTTTATTTCGGTCGGCCGGGCGGTCGACCGGTTTGCTCCAACGGTCGGATTTTTGACCGTTGGCGGTCGGCCGGCCGGCGACCGCTAGCCTGTCAGGCTGCTAGATCAGCCTAACGGCTAGTTTCTGTTTTGGCCTATATAAACCCCATTCCTTTGGGATTTTGGCCAAGATTTTTAGAGCTGATTTTCTCCCATTCTCTGGTTTTAAAAACAAGTTTTAAAAAGTGTTTAAAGATCAAAAAGATTCATTCTATTTGTTTTTAAGTGTTTTGTTATTTTCAAAGAAAATAGGTTTTTGGGAATTAGTTTATAGTTCTTCATTTCTATATCAATTTGGTATTTTTCCCAAGAGATTTTCTTTGATCAAAACACTTATTTTTCCACACTTGAGCTATATCATTCTATCCTAATCTATTAGGATCTTTGTTTTGTGGAAGAGAGATTGTTTGTGGTTGAAAGAGACCACCTATTGTAAACCCTCATTATTTGGTTGCTCCCTCTTTGGTAGAGGTTGAGGTTGTGGATTTGAGGTGATTGGTTTGCTCCCTCTTTGGTAGAGGTGGAGATTGGTGTTTACTCCCTCTTGGTGAGGTGGAGTTGGTTGGTTGTTTGTATCCCTCAAGTGTGAGGTGGATTGGTTGATGTTTGGCTAAGGGCCTACCCTCTTGTGTGAGGTGGTGTTTGTATTGAGAGAGGAGTTCGGTACTCCCTTTGTTGTAACAAATCCTCTTCGGTAGAAGTTCCCTCGGTGGGAGATAGTGGATTGGAAATCCTACACGGTGGTGTAGGCGGGGATGTAGAGCAAGGTGCTCGAACCTCGAAACATATCTTCGCCTTTGCGTTTGATCCATTGTCTCTCTAACTCTCTCTCTTTACTTTGTGCAAAGCATCATTCATTCATATCTTATTGCTTGCATTTGTGCCTTGCATATTTCATATTGTTTATATCCTTTATATGCTTGGTTGTTTGTGTGTGCCCCACTTATACTTAACCACAAGAGCTTCACATAGCACCTTAACCCATATCTAGGGGAATCAAGAGGAGTTAGTCCAGAGACCTTCACGGGGAATTCGGCTACACTTGTGTGTTGTATTAAGTGTGTTGCAATATTTGTTTTAAGCTTCTGCATTTAGCGCACTTAGTTTCTGAATTAGCATTTACACCTATTCACCCCCCCCTCTAGGTGTTTTTTAATTGGTATCAGAGCCAACGCTCCTGACATTTAGGCTTAACATCCTAGGAGTGAGATCCATTTGTTTGCTAATCATATTTGCATTTGCTTGTTTGCACACATATAGTTTACCATGGACTTCATGACCCCACCTATGTATGATGCTTCCAACATTCTTGTTTGGAAGACTAGAATGTCCATTTACCTACAAACCCTAGGATTACATGTTTCCTTGCAGCTACCAAGAATGCTATCTTGGTAATTGCATTCATATAGGGGCCAATGCACAAGCCCTTGAGGCTATTAGAAGCACACTTTCAAAAGAATATTTTTTATATGTTTCTAATATTGATTCCGCCTTTGCAGTGTGGAATTTGTTAACTACCACAACCACCACCTCCAAGCTTCAATTGCCAATTCAACCGGAGGAATCTAGTGGAGAATCCGATTCTCAATGCTTCATGTTCCAAAGGAATGACTCCCTTGAGGTACAATCGGAAACCCACTTAGATAGTGATGATTGTTCTAGTTCTTCATGTGATAATTATGATGCCAATACTATAAATGAAGAACTATCTATTGTGTGTGAAAAACTAATAGAAAAATATAAAATTTTGAAAAAAAAAGTCTAGGCATTAATAATGAAAATAAAATTTTGGTTGCTAGACTTGATATTGTTTTACAAGAGAAAGAGGAGATTGCTAATGAGAGGGATTCATTAAAATCTCAACTTGATTTTGCACTTAAAGAAAATAAGTTTTTAAAATCTAAAAATGATAGTGAAACTCTTTTAAAGAAAAATGAAAATTTGTCTTCAAAAGTTGATTTTACTTTAAAAGAGAATGTTGTTTTGAAAAATAAGATTATTTCTATTTCAAATGATTTAGATGTTTGTTTAAAGAAAAATGATGTTTTGAAAAATAAGATTGATGCACATGTTTGCCATGCTAGGTTAGTATCACACACACCTCCTATTGCATATGCCACCTCTTCTTTAATTGATAATGATATATCCATGCTTAAGAAGAAGGTTGATTGTTTGGGCTCCACTATGAGCCAATGTGCCATGAACCACACACGCTTGGAATCCTTGGTTCGAAAGAAACAAGTTCCATCTTTTCATGCACACCCTCCACGGCATACACATGCTCCTCACGGACACCATCATACTATGTATGCTCATGTGTACACTTGTACACATTGTGGACGTATGGGCCACCTTGCTAAATTTTGCTTTGATAGATTACATAATGTAAATTTAGCAAAGAAATTCGGTTGGGTTAGAGAAGGTACTAACCCCCATGGACCCAATAAGATATGGGTACCAAAGACCACCCCTAGAGTTTTTGATGTAGGTGTGGGCTCTCACATGACGTGAGAGTTGCCGTACCTTGGAGTGGATGCGTTCCGAGCTTCATGGAAATCAATTGGATGCATCACTTTCAAGGAAAGTTTGGTGGAGAGGACCACCATGTTTTGGAGACAAGGAGAGTTGCCTTCTAGGTTTTGGTAACGATTCCTAACTCCTATTTATTGTTTTCATGCTTTTAATATTCATTGTTTATAACATGTTTCATTGTTTAGTGATTAGTATGAAAATGCCATGTCAATTAGATTCTTGACATACATGTATAGTATTTGAGACACCCATGTTTAATATGGATTATTATTTTGTGTTCTCGTATTTGATTAGCTATCATGTACATCATAAATCTAATAACATGTGGATATTCATAATAATCATGTTTATGTTTATCATATTGATTTATATCTTGATTTTATGCTTCATGTGTTGATTACATGTTAGATGTTAGTTTTCATTAAGACTAGGATTTATATACTTATGCATATAGTGGGCCACAAATAAATCTATATATGTTTGAGCTTGAATGCTTATTTGAACCCATTAGATGTGATAGTATAGTCTAGTTTTAATGATTCATACATTTTAAACTTGTATTCCCATTTTGGTTTTGTTTTGTAGATCATGTGTTTTACATTTCATGTATATGTGCATTTTGCCAAACCTTAAGTTATACATGTATACCCTTTGAGTCATTTGCCTTTCATGCAAATCTATATATATAGACTCAATTGTGTTTAGGAATATGTATGTATACTTATTGTGTTGACAATTCATACATATACCTTGAAATGAAATTTGTTTTGGTGAAAATTTAGTTTTTCTTGATTTCGTGTTTATTTGTTTAACTTCATGTATATGTCTATTTTATCCAAATTATTATTATACATATACATCCTTTTTGAGCCACGTGCCTTAATGCATATATTTTGTGGACTCGTTGTGTTTTGGATATGTATGTATGCCTTAGTTTGTATAAGACATACATATACCTTGAAGATTAAATAATTTTGATGACTTTCATTGTTTCAAGGAATTTTGAGCTTAATTGGAAATTTCATAATGCCATGTCACACATTACTTGTACACTCACCATTTTTTTTAAATATTTCTCATGAGTATGTTTTCATGAGCATGTATGGACTTTATTGAATATTGAGTGTTTTTAAGTGCTATGTGATTTACATGTGTTTTATGAAAATTATTTTTAGTTTATTCCTTACTTGAAGGATTTCGTACTAGTTAACAAAAATTTCCATTTTAACTAGTTCGTATTCTTCATTTTGATATGAGTTATACCATGCTTTTATTGTTATGTCAATTGGTATCATTGAACTCTTTCAATTGGTATCAATCTTGATTCTTTTGTATGCTCATATGTGTTTATGTATGTATGCTTTCATTTCAATGGTATCATATCTATTGGTATCTATTTTTTTCATACATATATGTTTTATTTGTGCCTACTATATTCCTATATCTTAGAGCACAAATATTTGTTTATGCTAAGCTTGAAAAACCTAAATGATTATCCTATTTCAATTGATTACTTTTAAATTGGTATCAAGCCTACGCATTGTTTTAGTTTGTATTTCATAAAGGGGGAGAAAATTTGACTTTCATATTTCAATTAGTATTTGATTTCCACTCCCACACTTTATGATTGGAAATTTGATGTTTATTTTTAGCATATGATATCACAATCAAAATTGTTTATATGGCTGAAAAAGAAAAATACTATCTTTTGATATTAAATGTTCATTTGAATATGTTTTAAAAATTGGTATCTCAAAATTTTGTTTTAAAGAATATAAATACAAAAGTTTTGATTTATATTGACTATATGCAAGGAGAGCTTAACATCTCTTCTACATATAGATTCATGTTGAGTGTATCTTGTATTGAGGAGCTTGACATCTCTTCTTTATGTGATACACGTGTGTAGGGGGAGCTTCACATCTCCTCTTATGCATTACATAATATGTGTTATGTGGATTGGGGCTTGTCATCCCTTCTTCATGTAATGCATATGTGTAGGGAAGTTAACTTAGCGTCTTCCTCTTCATGAATGTATATAGCATACACCATTTGTTGATTGACCTATGTTTACTTTCAATTGGTATCAAGATGCTTCATTGACGTATTTTCAATTGATATCTTAATTGATTGTCACCCCTATTTGGCTTTTGTTTTTGTTGATTCATTGTTTCAAACAAAAAGGGGGAGAAAAATTCTTTGATTTATTTTTGCTTTTACCCTTTATTGATGATTGATTCTTTGTATTAAAAAAAAAAAAAGGGTGAGAAAATTTTGTTTTGTTTTGATTGTTTACCCTTTGTTGATGATTGACAAAAAGTGTTGGCCCAAGGTTACAATCACCCTTGTTTAGTGTGTTTTGATGATTACAAAACATATTAGTTATTTGTACTAATATTGCTTATTGTTTAAGTGTGTTTCAGGGTTCTAACTCTACTAAAAGGTTTACACCCTAAAAGAAAGTGTTTTGAACTCAAGACAACTCAAAGTGGGCTCCAGACTCAAGTGTTGAAGATCATATGGTGAAAAGCCCTTCTTGAAGAACTTGAAGTCTTTAGAACCAATGTAAGAATTAGAATGTTAAAGTTTGAGTGTTGGATATTGGCTCTAGGATACACACACACACAAAATTTGGTTTTGTTAAAATGTGTATTTTGTATTTAAGTTTTCATGTTTTAAATTAGGTTTCATGCCTTAAAAATATATTTACATGACTCTATTTTTTTTACAAAAATAAATACCATGTTTAGATCTTGTTTATATACCCCTACTAGCATATTACTTAAGTTTCCTTAAAGTCAAAAATTATTTTGCAAAATTTTTCAAGTCAAAAATTACACTATTTTCCTGTTTCAGGCTGACCGGCCGACCGGCTCGGTCGACCGGCCACTGTGCCTGGGCGTGCATGTCTGTGCACGTCCTACGGTCGACCGGGCGGTCGACCGTCTGAGAGCAGGAGTGCTCTCGGGTTTTCTGGGTCGACCGTCAGGTCGACCGCTATAGGAAGACTGAGAGCAGGTTTGCTCTCGGGTCTTCTGGGTCGACCGGACGGTCGACCGCCAGAAGACCCGAGCCAACGGCTCTTTGACCAGCTGAGCTAGCGGTCGACCGGCCCGGTCGACCGCCAAGCTGCTGCTGCCCAACGGCTCTTTCCTCTTTTGTGCAATTCTGAAATCTGTTTTTTTATCTGTTTTTTGGCAGACTTTTACAGGGTTTTTCAGTTCTTTTTCAGAGCAAATAAGCTCTAAATAAATTGTTTTAAACCTATTTTTTTCCCTATAAATAGAGGAGATGACTCTCTTACTAAATACCAAGAAAAATCCTCTAGTTTTAAAAGTTTTCAAAAGAGAAAAGAAAAGTGTTTAAGCTCTCCATTTCCAATTCTTTCTTGAGCTATTTTTCAGTTGTGTTCCCTTGCAAAATCATCTCTACAACTGAGTTTTTCTCACTACACTTCATAGAGTCAAAAATCCCTAACTCATTCTATAGTGAAGTTGTAAAAAGAGTGAGAGTGTTGTAAAAGAGTTTGGTGATCTTGTTGTGATCACTCTTGTTCTTGTTCCTCTTCTTGTTCTTGTGGAGACACCTCTTCGGTAGAGGTTATTGTACTTGGTGGAGCTCGGTGCTCGGGTCTTCGGTAGACCATTGTAAGGTGTCCTCGGTGAATAGTGGAAACCCTTCACAGAGGTGAAGGCGGGGAGTAGAGCGGTGGCTCGAACCTCGAAACAAACATCTTGTGTTTGCGATTGCCTTGTGTCCATTCTTGCTTTAAATTTCTATTGCTCTATATTGCTTTAAATTACTTGCTTGTGATCTTGTTTCTTCCTTTGTGCTATTATTTCAAGCTTGTGATATTTGTGATATATTGTGTGCATCTCACTATTCATCCATCATACTTTGCCTTGATCGATCATATCTCATACAATAAGGTTGCATTGCGCACCTCTAACCCATTCAAGGGGAATTGGGAGGAAGGAGTTCAGAACCTCTCACGGGGTATTCGGCTCTTAGTCTTATTTTGAGAGATCGTTGCATCATTCATCATACTTAGTTTTAAAAAGATTGTTAGATTAGCAATAACACCTATTCACCCCCCCTCTAGGTGTTTTTCAATTGGTATCAGAGCTTGGTTACTAGGCTCTTGGCTTAACAACCCTAGAAAGATCCTAATATTGCTAATCATTTCATTCATTCACACTTAGTAAAGATGGCTGATGGTATTAAGACACCCCCTAAGTTTGATGGACTTAACTTTCCCATATGGAAGGTTAAGATGACCGTTTTCTTGCAATCTCTAGGTAGTCGAGTTGCAAAGGCCGTGACCAAACCCTTTAGTGCACCCCCCGGTGATGAATCCACTTGGTCCGAAATAGAGACCAAAGAATTTGATGCCAATGCTAGGGCTCACTATGCACTACTTCAAGCCTTTAATGATGATGACATAGCTAGAGTTATTCATTGCAAGTCCGCATATGAAATTTGGACACATTTGCTAGTTACACATGAAGGGACCTCACAAGTGAAGAGGGCTAAGATTGACCTTCTTCGGTCCCAATATGAGAATTTTTGCATGCAAGAAAATGAAACCATAGATGATATGGTTACTAGATTTACAAAGATCACTAATGGACTTTCTTCTCTAGGTGATGCTATCGACAACGATCAAAGAGTAAGAAAGATCATCCGGGCTCTTCCTCCTTCATGGAAGTAAAAGCAACAACCTTGAAGGAACTCAATGACAAGGAGGACATGGAGCTAATTGGTCTCATTGGGAACCTCAAAACCCATGAGATGGAGAGGAAAGTGAGGGAGGACATGGCTCCTTCCAAGAAGAAGACAATAGCCTTCAAAAGCCAATCCACACACTCCGACGAAGATGATGAAGAAGAAGAAGATGAAGAAGAAGAGCTCTCACTTCTTGTGAAGAACGTCCGGAGGATGTACAACAAGGCTAAATTTTAAGGAAGAAGGAGATGGCAAGGAGGTAAAGAAGAAAGGAAGATTATTTGCTTCAATTGTCAAAGGCCGGGACACATTGTGGCGGAGTGTCCGGATAAAGTGAAGCCCTCCACCTCAAAGAAGCCTCACAAGAAGAAGGCAATGAAAGTTACATGGGATTCCGAGAGCGAATCCGAGGAGGAGATTGATACCGCCAACATGTGCTTCATGGCTAATGAAAACACAAGCAAGGTAACCCCTTCCACTTCTCCTAATGATGAACTTTCCATGGATGAATTAGGAGAAGCTTTTGTAGAATTATCACATAACTATGATTTTCTTAGGAAAAAGTATTTAAAAATGAAAAAGGAAAATGAATCTCTTAATCATCAAGTTTTTACCCTTTCTAAAGAAAAGGATGAATTACTTTCCACTCTTGTTTCCACTCAAAAAGATTTTGACAAGTATAAAATTTCTTGTAAAGGCAAGTCTCCACAAATTGATTCTAATGAGATTACCATGCTTAAAGAAAGAATAGACTCATTGGGAATTGTTTTTAAAAATTGTGAGTTTGATAAGAAGAAGATAGAGGCCATGTTTCCTAAGAAACAAGCCCTAAGAAAAATGTTCACCATGCTCATGCTCATGTTCATACCACACAACCTTTACATCGTGGCAAACCCCCAAAGCATGCTCACACTTCACACACACATCATGCATTCATGTATGGAAGAGTGTTCTCATGTTCACATTGTGGGCGGAAAGGACACTTAGCCAATTTTTGCTATGATAGACTAAGTGCATCTTATCATAATGTTTAGGTTCGCAACACTAACTTTCAAGGACCCAAGAAAATTTGGGTACCAAAGTCAACAATTTTGTTAAATGATATAGGTATCTTCCAAAGCCCAAAGACGTAGAGGATTGTGGTATCTTGATAGTGGTTGCTCAAGGCACATGACTTGGGACATCAACAACTTTACAACCCTATCAAGATACCATGAAGGTGGCACCGTCACCTTCGGAGATGACGCCAAGGGTAAAATCATTGGTATTGGTAATGTAAAACTCGGCACATCCCCTTTAATTGAAAATATAGTTTTAGTTGATGGACTCAAGCATAACCTCTTGAGTGTTAGTCAACTTTGTGATAAAGGTTTTGATGTTGCTTTTGATCATATAGCTTGTAAAGTAATTGATAGAATTTCTAATACTTGTGTGTTTTCCGATTTTCGTGAAAGTAATGTTTATATGATAGATATGTCTAATATGACTTGTAATATTACTTGTTAAAAAGCCCTCGATGACGACTCTTGGTTGTGGCATAGAAGATTAGGCTATATTTCATTTGACCACATATCTAGGTTAAACACAAAGGAAATGGTGAAAGGTATTCCTTGTTTGAGTTTTAAAAGGACCGAGTTTGAGACGCATGTCAATTTGGGAAACAAACTAAGTCTTCTTTCAAGTCAATTAAGGATATCATGACATCACGTCCTTTGGAGTTAATCCATATGGATCTATTTGGCCCTACACAAACCAAAAGTCTAAGTGAGAATAGATTTGCATTTGTTTTGGTTGATGATTTTTCTCGGTTTACTTGGGTTTTCTTTCTTGAACACAAAATCAAGCATTTTCATATTTCCAAACTTTTAAGAAAAGAGTTGAAAAAGAAAAGAGTCTTCAATTTTAAGAATAAGAAGTGATAGAGGAGGTGAGTTCATTAACCTACCCTTTACCACTTTTTGTGAAGAACATGAAATTAAGCATGAACTTTCTTGTCCTAGAACTCCACAACAAAATGGAGTAGTTGAACGGAAAAATCGAACTTTACAAGAGATGGCTAGGACAATGCTAAGTGAATATGGTCTACCACATTATTTGTGGGCCGAGGCCGTAAATACATCATGCTATATATCAAATCGTGTTTTCTTGTGTAAAAATACTTCAAAGACTTCTTTTGAAATGTACTTTTCTAGAAAACCAAATGTTTCATATTTCAAAGTTTTTGGATGCAAATGTTTTGTTTTAAATACAAAAGATAATTTAGGAAAATTTGATGCTAAAGCTTATGAGGCAATTTTTGTTGGGTATTCTAATACAAGTAAGGCTTATAGAATCTTCAATAAATCATCTTTGACTATTGAGGAATCTATACATGTTAAGTTTGAAGAATCTAACTTGTTTGTCAAGAATGTTGTAGAAATAGATGCTTTGGATGAAGGCTTGGAGAAAGTGACCTTGGAGGATACTACTACTATGGGAGACAAGCCAAAGGATGATGAAGGAAGTGAAGTTAAAGTGGAAGAGGCTCAAGGAAATGAAAATCAAACAAATGAAGTGGAGCCTACTCAACAACTTCCAAAGGGTTGGAGATACAATCCTCATCATCCCAAGGACCTCGTCATAGGTGAAGTATCAAAAGGGGTAACCACTCGCTCTAAACTTCATGATTATTGTGGACATTATGCATTTATTTCTCATGTTGAACCCAAGAACGTCCTCGAAGCCGAGGCCGATTCATATTGGTTGCTAGCCATGCAAGAGGAGCTCAATCAATTTGAGCGCAACCAAGTTTGGCACCTTGTTCCTAGGCCCCACGATAGACAACAATTGGTACTAAGTGGATCTTTAAGAACAAGTTGGATGAATCGGGTAACGTTGTTAGGAATAAAGCTAGGTTAGTTGCCCAAGGTTACACTCAAATCGAAGGAATCGATTTTGAAGAAACCTTTGCACCCGTAGCACGACTTGAAGCCATACGGATGACACTAGCATTTGCCTCATATAAAGATTTTAAATTGTTTCAAATGGATGTTAAAAGTGCTTTTCTAAATGGTTTTATTGAAGAGGAGGTGTATGTTGAACAACCCCCCGGGTTTGTTGATCCTACACATCCGAATTTTGTATTTAAATTAGATAAAGCTCTTTATGGTTTAAAACAAGCCCCTAGGGCTTGGTATGAAAGACTTTCTTCATTTTTTATTTCAAATGGTTTTAAGAAAGGTAAAATTGACACAACTTTGTTTACAAAACATGTAGAAAAGATATTCTTATTGTGCAAATTTAAGTTGATGACATTATTTTTGGTTCTACTAATGAATCTCTTTGCCAAGCTTTTGAATCATGCATGAAGGATGAATTTGAAATGTCTATGATGGGGGAGCTCAACTATTTCCTTGGACTCCAAATCAAGCAAAGGACGGATGGGATCTTCATCAATCAAGCCAAGTACACAAAGGAACTCATCAAAAGGTTCGGGCTTGAAGGATCTAAAGTAAGCAAAACTCCTATGGCAACAACTACCAAGCTTGATAAGGATGAACAAGGTAAAAGTGTAGACATTAAAGTTTATCGTAGCATGATAGGTAGTTTATTGTATTTGACGGCTAGTAGGCCGGATATCATGTTTTCCGTTTGTCTTTGTGCTCGTTTTCAATCTTGTCCTAAGGAGTCACATTTAGTAGCGGTAAAACGCATAATTAAATACCTTAAGGGCACTATTGAAATGGGTTTGTGGTATCCGAAAACCGGACTATTTGATATGAAGAGTTTTTGGATGCCGACTATGCGAGTTGTAGGGTAGATAGGAAGAGCACAAGTGGAACATGTCAATTCTTAGGTAATTGTCTTGTATCTTGGTCTTCCAAAAAGCAAAATTCGGTAGCCCTTTCAACCGCCGAGGCGGAGTATGTTGTGGCCGGAGCTTGTTGTGCACAAGTTCTTTGGATGAAACATACTCTCCTTGACTATGATTTACACTTTGATCATGTTAAAATATTTTGTGATAATACTAGTACTATTCACATGACAAAGAATGCAAATCAACATAGTAAAACCAAATACATTGACATTAGGTATCACTTTCTTAGAGATCATTATGAGAAAGGTGATATTGATATTGATTATGTTTCTACCAATTTTCAACTTGCCGATATTTTTACTAAACCTCTAGATTATGCTAGATTTTCATTTATTTGTGGTGAGTTGAATGTTTGCATTATGGATTCTTAAAGAAAAATTCCTTTATCTTATTTGTTTAACCCTTTTTGATGTATGACAAAAAGGGGGAGAAAAAGTGTGAGGTTGTTTGTTGTTTGTTTATTTTGTTTGTTGTTTGTTTATTTTGTTTGTTGCATTTGAGTTTTTGATAAAACTATGTGTTTTGCATTTGTCTTTCAATGCCTTATGTATTTAGCTCTTCATTGACATTTTTGATACATAGCATTATTTGAGGGGGAGCTTTCCAAGCTCTTCTTCCATTTTTGTTTAAATAACCTGTATGTTTTGTCATCATCAAAAAGGGGGAGATTGTTGGCCCAAGATTACAATCACCCTTGTTTAGTGTGTTTTGATGATTACAAAACATATTAGTTATTTGTACTAATATTGCTTATTGTTTAAGTGTGTTTCAGGGTTCTAACTCTACTAAAAGGTTTACACCCTAAAAGAAAGTGTTTTGGACTCAAGACAACTCAAAGTGGGCTCAAGACTCAAGTGTTGAAGATCATATGGTGAAAAGCCCTTCTTGAAGAACTTGAAGTCTTTAGAACCAATGTAAGAATTAGAATGTTAAAGTTTGAGTGTTGGATATTGGCTCTAGGATACACACACACACAAAATTTGGTTTTGTTAAAATGTGTATTTTGTATTTAAGTTTTCATGTTTTAAATTAGGTTTCATGCCTTAAAAATATATTTACATGACTCTATTTTTTTTACAAAAATAAATACCATGTTTAGATCTTGTTTATATACCCCTACTAGCATATTACTTAAGTTTCCTTAAAGTCAAAAATTATTTTGCAAAATTTTTCAAGTCAAAAATTACACTGTTTTCCTGTTTCAGGCTGACCGGCCGACCGGCTCGGTCGACTGGCCACTGTGCCTGGGCGTGCATGTCTGTGCACGTCCTACGGTCGACCGGGCGGTCGACCGTCTGAGAGCAGGAGTGCTCTCGAGTTTTCTGGGTCGACCGTCCGGTCGACCGCTAGAGGAAGACTGAGAGCAGGTTTGCTCTCGAGTCTTCTGGGTCGACCGGCCGGTCGACCGCCAGAAGACCCGAGCCAACGGCTCTTTGACCAGCTGAGCTGGCGGTCGACCGGCCCGGTCGACCGCCAAGCCTGCTGCTGCCCAACGGCTCTTTCCTCTTTTGTGCAATTCTGAAATCTGTTTTTTGATCTGTTTTTTGGCAGACTTTTACAGGGTTTTTCAGTTCTTTTTCAGAGCAAATAAGCTCTAAATAAATTGTTTTAAATCTATTTTTCTCCCTATAAATAGAGGAGATGACTCTCTTACTAAATACCAAGAAAATCCTCTAGTTTTAAAAGTTTTCAAAAGAGAAAAGAAAAGTGTTTAAGCTCTCCATTTCCAATTCTTTCTTGAGCTATTTTTCAGTTGTTTTCCCTTGCAAAATCATCTCTACAACTGAGTTTTTCTCACTACACTTCATAGAGCCAAAAATCCCTAACTCATTCTATAGTGAAGTTGTAAAAAGAGTGAGAGTGTTGTAAAAGAGTTTGGTGATCTTGTTGTGATCACTCTTGTTCTTGTTCCTCTTCTTGTTCTTGTGGAGACACCTCTTCGGTAGAGGTTATTGTACTTGGTGGAGCTCGGTGCTCGGGTCTTCGGTAGACCATTGTAAGGTGTCCTCGGTGGATAGTGGAAACCCTTCACAGAGGTGAAGGCGGGGAGTAGAGCGGTAGCTCGAACCTCGAAACAAACATCTTGTGTTTGCGATTGCCTTGTGTCCATTCTTGCTTTAAATTTCTATTGCTCTATATTGCTTTAAATTACTTGCTTGTGATCTTGTTTCTTCCTTTGTGCTATTATTTCAAGCTTGTGATATTTGTGATATATTGTGTGCATCTCACTATTCATCCATCATACTTTGCCTTGATCGATCATATCTCATACAACAAGGTTGCATTGCGCACCTCTAACCCATTCAAGGGGAATTGGGAGGAAGGAGTTCAGAACCTCTCACGGGGTATTCGGCTCTTAGTCTTGTTTTGAGAGATCGTTGCATCATTCATCATACTTAGTTTTAAAAAGATTGTTAGATTAGCAATAACACCTATTCACCCCCCCTCTAGGTGTTTTTCAAAAAGGGGAGAAAGATTTTGAGTTTATAAGATTTATATATGCATAGTTATGTTTTTGCATATATTAAGTTTAATTTAGTTTAATTTAATTGGTATCTAGAGCATGTTGTGTCTTTGAACATTTCATTTGGTATCTAGAACCTTTTATTGTTTATGCATATCTATGCATTCATGTTTAATATTCATTGCATATTATGTTTATTTGTTTATGCATGAGTTAAGGGGGAGCTTCTTTGAAGCTTAACTTTAATCCATGCATATATAACTCCATGAGTTTTGTCATCATCAAAAAGGGGGAGATTGTTGGCCCAAAGGCCTTCCACCCTAGTTTTGATGATGATTAACTCATGTAGTTATGTTTCTAATATTCTTGTGTTTTTAGTCTCAGATCTTATAACAAGATGTTAGTTTGGTGATAGCTTCAACAAGAGGTGTTTGGAAGCTTCACAAGTGATTCCAGGGCTCAAGCTTCAAGATCACACATTGCCTAGCCCATGGATGGAGTTTTGGATCGGGTCTACTTGAAGATGGAGATCGTCAAGAAGACTTAGGTATCCATAGTTTAGATAGTGTGTTTAGATCCATTTGTAAAGCTTAGTATAGTTGATATGCTCAAGTGCACATAACACACACGTTTTACGTCTGGTTTTTGGTTTTCATGAATAGTTGATCAAAACAAGTTTAATTGATATATGTATAGTTGTTTCATTCTATACATGCATGCTTAATTTTTAAACAAACTTATTTTGACTTTCCTATTCATGTATTGAAAAATCCAAGTTTGATAAAAATACATGTTTTGGTTTTTGGTAAAATGTTAAGAAACAAAAATGGTTTCATATGCTTGATATTTGAGTTGAAATTTTTATCACATGTTTATATATCAATGCAAAATGATAAAACTATTTTTGAAGATTTTTACAAGACTTAAAAGAATTTCTGAAAATGTTTTAAACATGTGTTTCTGTCCCAGAACAGTGGCTGACAGGCCAGGATGGCCGACCGCAAGGGTCGACCGTACCAGGGCCGGTCGACCCTTGCGGTCGACCGACGTGCACAAGCTTGTGCACGTTTGGCAGATACAGGGACGGTCGGCCGGGCGGCCGACCGGACCTGAGAGCAGTGCTCTCTGTTTATTTCGGTCGGCCGGGCGGTCGACCGGTTTGCTCCAACGGTCGGATTTTTGACCGTTGGCGGTCGGCCGGCCGGCCGACCGCTAGCCTGTCAGGCTGCCAGATCAGCCTAACAGCTAGTTTCTGTTTTGGCCTATATAAACCCCATTCCTTTGGGATTTTGGCCAAGATTTTTAGAGCTGATTTTCTCCCATTCTCTGGTTTTAAAAACAAGTTTTAAAAAGTGTTTAAAGAGCAAAAAAGATTCATTCTATTTGTTTTTAAGTGTTTTGTTATTTTCAAAGAAAATAGGTTTTTGGGAATTAGTTTATTGTTCTTCATTTCTATATCAATTTGGTATTTTTCCCAAGAGATTTTCTTTGATCAAAATATTTGTTTTTCCACACTTGAGCTATATCATTCTATCCTAATCTATTAGGATCTTTGTTTTGTGGAAGAGAGATTATTTGTGGTTGAAAGAGACCACCTATTGTAAACCCTCATTATTTGGTTGCTCCCTCTTTGGTAGAGGTTGAGGTTGTGGATTTGAGGTGATTGGTTTGCTCCCTCTTTGGTAGAGGTGGAGATTGGTGTTTACTCCCTCTTGGTGAGGTGGAGTTGGTTGTTGGTTTGTATCCCTCAAGTGTGAGGTGGATTGGTTGATGTTTGGCTAAGGGCCTACCCCTCTTATGTGAGGTGGCGTTTGTATTGAGAGAGGAGTTCGGTACTCCCTTTGTTGTAACAAATCCTCTTCGGTAGAGGTTCCCTCAGTGGGAGATAGTGGATTGGAAATCCTACACGGTGGTGTAGGCGGGGATGTAGAGCAAGGTGCTCGAACCTCGAAACATATCTTCGCCTTTGCGTTTGATCCATTGTCTCTCTAACTCTCTCTCTCTCTTTACTTTGTGCAAAGTATCATTCATTCATATCTTATTGCTTGCATTTGGGCCTTGCATATTTCATATTGTCTATATCCTTTATATGCTTGATTGTTTGTGTGTGCCCCACTTATACTTAACCACAAGAGCTTCACATAGCACCTCAACCCATATCTAGGGGAATCAAGAGGAATTAGTCCAGAGCCCTTCACGGGAAATTCGGCTACACTTGTGTGTTGTATTAAGTGTGTTGCAATATTTGTTTTAAGCTTCCGCATTTAGCGCACTTAGTTTCTGGATTAGCATTTACACCTATTCACCCCCCCCCCCCTCTAGGTGTTTTTCAGAGCTCTCCCCTTCTTTCCGCTTGCCTTTAGACTTCTTAGAAGAAGTTTTGGCCTTCAACTTCTTCTTATCTTTAAGCAATTGTGCAAGCATTTGCTTGAGGGTATCGATATATTCTCTTGTTGGGCGCGAATCATATCGAGTTGTTCTCTCTAGACCTAGGCTTATTGTTCTAAGCGTCTGGTCGTCTCCTCAGGAGTGTTTACCATATACGCGAAGGCTTCCTTCTCTATAGAAGAGTTCGAGGCATGTGATTCCGTGATGGCAGAGTGTGATTCACTTACTTCAATGCCCTGGGCTAGGGCACTGTAGTCAACTGGGGCTACTACGCCAATTCGAGTGCGGGTATGGCGGTACACTCCTTTCGGTTCATCATCAAACTCATCAGAGCTTACTGCCGGTTGTTTTTTTCCTACTTCTGCTTGGCGTAGTGCTTGGACCTGCCATATTTGCAGTGACTTCGGGATACTCCGTATCCGAGAAGGTTCTCTTTCTGTGAGAGCGACGCCTTTTGGCTGATCGGGAGGTTGAGGTTAATCGTCTGAATGCAAACTGTGAGCCGCAGTGACATTCAGAGAGCATTGCTGTGATGAGCCATTCACAGCAACAGGATGGAGCGATCTGATTAGCACTCCTTTTCTTTGTAAAATAATCCGTTAGATCTGTCGGAAGGGGATCAAAGAGATTAGCCTCGGGTTTTCGAGGGCCTTTCAGCTTCTGTGAGCCATCCTTGCATCGTAATTCTGAAATGCAGGGTTCAGAAACGCGGAGCTCACGTTCTGTAGAACAGACGTGGCTCTCACGTTTTGGCTTTGAAACGCGGATCTCATGCCTCTGCTGAGAAGAGATGCGGACCTTCCGTTGTTGATTGTTACATCTGGCTAGTGACACTTGGGAAACATGAAACTTCTGAGTCCTGCGTTCTGTTGTAGAGACGCGGGTATCATGTCTCTGAGAAGAGGCACGGACTCGCACTGTTGAACATCGCGTTTGAGAGGTGTAGCCTCAGAAATGCAAGCCTTTTGAGCTTCGCGTTTTGGTCTCCACATGCGGACTTCGCCTGTCTGACGTAACTCAGAAGAGATGGGGGCTTGAGCCACGCATTTTGTATCTACTAGATAGATAGTTATTCCAGTTTCTTGCATTTGTAGTTGACGTGTTCGTCGCCTCTGTCAACGTTCGGCATTCCAATTACGCCGTATGGTTCATTAGGAACTCCTGGTAACCTGGAGCTGAGGAAGAGGACGAGCGTGGCCGGGTTGACCATCAACAATGTTGACCTCGCGGGTCTCGTAGGAGACGTTGACGCGAGCCTTACATGTGATACGACCAGCCATGATGCTCTCTGCACAGACCACGTTTGGAGAAGCCTCCGAAGGGACCTGAGAGCGGATTTCTGAAGAAACCTTGCGGTACTGCCACGCCCTAGGGCTTTTGAAGCTGGAAGAGAGGAACTCTTCATACTTTGCCTGGTCAAATTTCACGACAAGCGATTCGACCATTCTTCCTATACAGGTGACGTCACCTTGCGCCATGACTTGCTCATCAATAGAGAAAGTAGTCCCCAGCGGAGTCGCCATCTCTTGTTTGGATCAAAAAAAATTTAGAGGATCATAATAAAATTTCCTTGAATCAATGAAATATTACAACAATCCTAAAAATTTTGATTACAAGAGAGAGAAGATATTCAAGCTCAAATCTTCTCTTTTTTTAATGTTGGGTTCTTGATGTAGCTGTAGAAAGTAAATCTTATTTTCCGTTGACCGAGTGAACGTCACAATCTTCTGAGAATCTTCTCTTCGAATTATGGACGGATTAACACAGCTCCTGTCCAATAAGATCTCAAGGAGACTTGAGGTAAGAATAAACTTGTACTCAGTAGTTGTTAGAAGAGTTGAACTCTTTTGTATTTTTCAGCTAAAGATTCTAATTTTTCCAACACTTTCGACCCCTCTTCAGTAGCAAACTAAGTTATTTATAGAGGTTTCAGGGGTAAAATTCTATCCTAAAAACCCTCCATAATGGGGGTTAATTCCCTCATTACGTGGGCAGTAATTGACCCAGTAATGAGGGCAGTTATAACTGAGACGCAGCGCTTCTCTATAGTCGGAATGTGGGTTTCGAGCCTCGCGTTTCGGATGCCGACTCTGAACCTTGCTAGATGTAGGTTTCGAACTCTGCTAGACGCGGGCTTCAGGCTCTGCGTCTTTAGATTGTAGTGATGTCGAGACGTGGCTTCGACCCTCGCGTCTTGGTACTGTACTGATGTAAGGACGCGGGCTTCGGCTCGCATTTTGGTTATTATAGTGCAGCTGGGACGCGGGCTTCGACCCTCGCGTCTTGGTACTGTACTGATGTTGAGGCGTGGGCTTCATGCTGCGTCTTGTTTATTACAGTGCAGCTGGGACGTGGGCTTCGACCCTCACGCCTTGGTACTGTACTGATGTTGAGCACGAGCTTCATGTCGTGTCTTGGTATTACACGAGCGGCTATGATTAGCCTCTCATCTGGAGATTAGCCTCTCGTCTGGAATATAGACTCTGTTCTATGATGACTTGTCTTCAGTGATTTTTAGACCGTCTATAATTATAAGTTAGCTCTCTGTAGAGCTATGAAAAGCTTCATGCAAAGCTATCTAGAAAGCTTCAAGCGAAGCTGAAGTTAGCTCTCTATGGAGCTATGAAAAGCTTTATGGCGAAGCTAGACAAACTTAGCCTCTCAGGTGAGACTATCCCCTTGGGCTCATGCAAGGCTAAGTGTTGAGCTAACTTAGCATCTTAAGCCTGCTTAGGTCTCTTCAAAGGCAACTTTGGCTTATTGTCTACTTCACTGATCAATAGAGTCCAAGTCACTGATTTGTCCCTCGCGGATGGGCAGAAATTAGTCGTCAGCTTGTCTGTGACTTGTCTTTTATAAATGTCGACAAGTTAGACATCGTTCAAGCTAGTTGAAGAGCTGTCTGAGAGTTTATCTTTTAGAGTGTTAACAGTGTACAGTGTTCCTGGTATTTCGGGATTGTTGGCGTATTTTAAAGATTTAGTCAAGTGTCCTTGCCTCATTCTGTGTTTCTCCACTTTGACGGGTTGAATTGTATTTTTGGGGAATTTGTATATCTATATTTCCCTTGTGTTTTATTTGTATTGGTATGTGGACATGTGTATGTATCAGTTTAAGTGTATATCAGTATTGTATGTGGTAGAGTGCCTAGGATTGTATGTATAATATGCATGTGACGAATGCTTGTACTAATGTAGTTTACTTTCCGAACTTATACCTCCTTGTGACTTTACTTTATTACTGCTTTATACCATACATGGCCGACCCTTCGTGGACTCAGCCTCCAGGCTCTACACTCAGCCCCCGGGGTTCACCACTCCATGGGTAGTCTACTTATTACCATGTATATATGTGTGTTTTTATGTGCTAATGTTATTTTATGCCAGTACATACTTGGCACAAGACCTTATGGTCTTTCTTATGCCCACTTCCTCGAATGAGGGAGCGCGTTCAGATCGTCAGGTCATTCGGCCCTGCCTAGTAGGCAAGTATAGCGCTCACGTTTTACCGATAACTCCTTCCGAGTGTAATTACGCCGTGAGCGATAGCTGTACGTTATCGTGACTTCACCGCGAGCGGTAACTATGCCGAGCGTGATAGTGTCTAGCGCTATCGCTAGCTCTACTCCAGCCTTGCCTAGCTCCGCTTAATTGTTCGCTTGTTTGCTTGCTTATTTTATTCCTATCTTACTCAGTCTTCGGGTTTCACTACTCTACTAATAACTTAGTTATTACATGTTACTGAGTTTACATGCATGTGTTTAGTACTAACACTTCTGCAAAGAGTTTACATGCATGTGTTTAGTACTAACACTTCTGCAAGTACCTACTTGGCCTTCCAGCCCTCTAGGCCTTTGGGCTTTCTCCCACTTTCTCAAAAGAGGGAGTGCATTCAGACCGTCAGGTCTTTTAGCTACACCTGGTAGATGGACCTAGCGTTCAGTGCTTTACTACTAACTCTATTCGAGTATAATTACACCGTGAGCACGACTTCACCACTTGCAGTAGAATAGCATTCATAGCTCGCTTCGTCTTATGCGTTTAGCCCTGCCGCGAGCGGTAACCACGCCAAACGTGATGGCCTCTAGTGTTGTACATTAGCTTCGCTCTAGCTTACTTAGCTTCGCTTGGATGTACGCTTGCTTGCATGCCCACTTGTCTACTTGACAGTTCAACTATTATTCTTATCTTGGTGGTTGTGTATGGTTTGAAACCTATGCTTGAACTATTTTTTAAAATCATATCGTTTTTCTGTATTCGTACCGATCTTCGTATCTGTGTTGTCTTCTAGTATTGTACTAATCCCCTGAATTGGTACTGTTTTCTGTATTGAGATATACAATAGTGATTTCTACTGTGCTCATTACTTGACATGCTATTACTTAACACCTGACTCCTGCATGCTATCACCCGACACATGTCTGTTATTACTTAATTCCTGGCATACTTAACACCTGATATCATACATGATAACTTGTCTTATAATTATCACTTATAGGAATGATGACCTGATATCCTAACATACACTGATATACTCCAGTACACATGTGCTCACGTACTCTTGACATACTCCTTCTCATTCCTGTAACCTGATAATTATTTAAACTATAAAAAAGACCATTTACACCAGGTCGGGGGGGGACTGATGGACACCGCTGTGATGTCGTATTTATAATGGTGGACTGTAATATGAAGTGTCGTGTGGGGCATGATATAAGTCCCCAATAAAGTGTCGAGTGGGGCGATAGGCAAGTCCCCAGAAGCAGGAGTCAGAATCACAAAGGTCGTTGTCCCGGGCAGAGGCGGGACCCACTATAAATATGATCCATCAGTTTTTCATTAGTTTCTAATAACAAACTTCGACTTGCTTATATATGGATGTATGTGTATTGATATGTACAACAGAACACATACTTAGATATAAGGGTTATACAAGTAATTATAATAAGATGCTAATTAATAATTCATTGTGCTGTTTTGCTATTCGAGTTATATATATTCAGATTATGATAACGTGAGGTATATAGTATATAGATGAGGGTTTCCTTATTTGGATTATTCCTTCAACGTACTTATCTCATGAAGCCGTAATCTGTGTTGTACCGCTAGTTTTGCCATATTTGCTTTCATCAAATTTAATTCGGATTTTTTATTTTGTTTTATTATTATTATTCTATATATTTACCACTTATATACTACTCCATAGATCTCCTGTTGTTACCATATTGTGCACACCCAGTCTCTTCCTTGGCATTACACTTGTACTACTGTACTTAACCTCCTAACTTATTTAGTCTTGATTTTATACGAATTATTTAGTTATCGTATAATCAATGCTTCTTACTGATTCGTATTGTTCTCTTATGCTGTTAGTGTGGACAACTCAAGTTGTGTGTACTCAGTTGATGGAGACATGAGGTATATGGTATATAGATAAGGCTTTTCTTATTTGGATTATCCTCTCAAGGAATCATTATCATGAATCTATCTACTGAGCATGTACAACTGGTTTTGTCACATCATCTGAATCTTTATTCATGTTCAAGTGTGTATGTTCACAACACGATTTTCAACACACGCTTTTGATCGGATATATCGATACACGTGTGCTTGTCCCTGCACGCCACTTGGCTCTCGCCTCACCACTCGTTTGGGTGTTCTGACTCCCCTGGATCTTCATGTCTAAATCCTAAAGCTTGGTGCTTGTGGATGCTCCCAGTTACTGATCAGATATGCGCAGTGAAAGCGTGGATCATCGGCAGACCATCCAGAGTCCTTTCCTTTCAGACGCCCTACTCGGCACTCGAGTTTTCCTTTAGTAACTCGTGAACACTTTTTGTATTGTTCATACTTGATATCTCTTCGTATTCTCGCATTTGCGCCTATCGTGATGTAATATCCGTATAATATTGTGTCACATCCTATGATACCTTTATAATTGTAATTATATGTTAGAATATATAATGCACTACGTACTTTTATACTCTGATTCTTGCATGTACTGTTGCTTAGCATATATACGTGAGGGTATTTTCGCCTGCATATATATGTCATAGTAACGTCTCCGTACCCGCGAGATTAGGGCATTATAGGGTGGTATCATAGCTTAGGCTCTCACATTCACAGTACAACCAGTCGACAAATTAATGGTAAAGAAATTTGCAACTGGAATGCATGAGTCCTGGTTATATGATCAGATAGAACCGCGCACAAAAAGAGTTGCTTTGAAATCAAGATTTAAAATGTGTGCTTTGGCTTCCTCGATACTTTCGTTATAGCATAGAGGCTAAAACGAGTCGAATCTACAAAGACAGGAGGTGATAGAAGCTTACACGGTATGTTCACGTGTATGTTAACGGTTCTTCAAAGTTTTATAGAATGAAAAGAAAAGAAACAAAGAATGAAAATGAGAAGTACGGTGAAACACAAAGAAGTGAAAAACATAGAAAAGAATGTATTTGTGGTTTTTGTTGTATTTCTAAAATAAAGTGAAAAAGAAAGAAGACTCACGGCTACAACTACTAATGACTCCACCAACACGCTAACCTCTTAGTGATAGTTGTCTCACATGTATCATTGGTCATCACTAGTCCTTGGTTCAAGAGCGATTCAAAGCATGACCCATATATAACTCATCACAACTCAATTTAACAAAATAAGAGCAAGCTACACTTAAACCATTAAAACTAAAAGTAAGCACGGAGTAAAATAATGTTAGCTTGTTAGAGAGTTAGGAAGTTAGAGTGTTAGATCCATCATCATGAGCCATCAATGGCTCTTGCAAGAGCAAGGCCAAATCGAGGCTATTAGATTCATATAGATTATCAACTAAGAAGTTAGACTAGTTGGTGGTTAGTAGTGAAAAACACCTAGAGGGGGATGAATAGGTGTTAATGCTAATCTAATGATCTTTTTAAACAACTAAGTATAAATGATGCAAGCGGTCACTCAAAATAAGAAATTGAAGCCGAATTTCCCGTAAAGGGCTCTAGAACTTCTCCCCTTTGATTCCTCTAGATTATGAGTTGAGGCGCGTAATTGCTTTCTTATTGAGATGAGTAAAGACCGAAAAATGCAAGTCAATGAAATGATTGAAATGGTGAAGAGCAAACAAACAATATCACAAGTAAGGAATGTAAAGCAATGAAAAGTAATAAGGAAACCAATCGCAAACACAAGTAATTTGTTACGAGGTTTGAGTCACTGCTCTACGTCCCCGCCTCCACCACCGTGAAGGATTTTCACTAAATCCACAAAGAAAATTTTCACATCAGAACCTTTACACCCAAGGGGATTACAATTGGTCTACACAAGACCGGAGTATCCAACTCCAACCAATCCAACCTCTACACAAGAGGGATCTCAACATAAAGAAATACAAGTCACTAGGTGATCAAAAGACCACAAACTTCTCTCTTACAACTTCTTATACAGTGGAGATGATTTTTGGCTCAAGAAGTGAAGTGAGAAAAATTTCAGTTGTAAAGAAGTAAAAGAGCTTGAAAAACAACTGAAAACTTTAACCAAAGAAAGCACTTTAGAGAATGAAAGCTTGAAAACTTTTCATTTCTTTTGAAACTTAAAAACAAAGGGGATTTTTCTTGTCTTCAACAAGGGACCAATGACATCTATTTATAGGGATTTGATAAGAGCATTTCATCATTGAATCTAGGTCAATAAGTCAGATTATAGCCACCAAAAATCAGAAATAGCTGAAAGAAATATCAAAATCAAAACTGATTCTAAGAAATAACCGTCGGGCTCTTTTAGCGGTTGTCGGTCGATCGGGCCGGTCGTTCGGCAAGCCACATGGAAAAAGAGCCGCTGGCTTCGGTCGATCGGTCGCTCGACCGAAGTCTAAAACAAAAATAAATTTTTGAACTGTTAGTTGACCGGGCCGGTCGACCGACAAAACCCGAGACTAAGGGTCTAGCAGTCGGTCAAAGGTCAGTCGACCGCAAGGTCTGTCGGTCGACTGGCAGACGTGCACAGACGTGCACGCCCAAGGCCACAAGGCCCGGTCGACCGATCTGGCCTGAAATAGATCCGGTCGATCGCCCGGTCGACCGTTAGGCCTAAAACAGAAAAAAAATTTGAATTTGAATAATTTTTAAAATATTTTGAAATGGTTTGAAGTTTAAGTAACATGCTATAGAGGATGAAATACATGTTTTAAACTAGATGTAAAAATATGAAATATTTTGAGACATGTATATCAATCAAAACATGTACCTAAGCCAACTAACCAAAACAAAACTTGTATTTTGAAAAGTGAAAATGTGTGTGTGTGTTTTCTTGAGCCAACTTATCATAACCTTACTCTTTAACATACTAATTCTTACAAAGGTTCTAGGTGAGTACAAGATCTTCAATTTTTGGGCTTCTCCATATGCATTGTTGAATAGCTTGAATCCTTGATCCCGAATTGAGTCAACTTGAGTCAAAAATACCTTTCTTTAGGGAAGAAAACATCTTGAATCCTTAGAACCCTGAAACACACTTAAACACTAAAATATGATTAGTACAAATAACTATATATGTTTTGTAATCATCAAAACTCTAAAAACGGGTGATTGTAACCTTGGGCCAATAATCTCCTCCTTTTTGATGATGACAAAACATATGAGTTATTTATCAAAAAAATAGGAAAAGGAGCTTGGAGGCTCCCCCTCAAATCATTCTATATCATGCTATATATATGAATGGCTATTTACATGAATGAATAGTATGAAAAAGAAAACATCAAAAACAATAACTCAAAACTTAAACGAATAACTCAAAACTTAAACTAACTTTTTCTCCCCCTTTTTGTCATACTTCAAAAAGGGTAAAAATAATGTTTGAAAAAATGAAAGAAAATTTCATGAATCCATAACACAAACATTCAATTCACCACAAATGAAAGAAAATCTATTATAGTCTAGTGGTTTTGTAAAAAAATCGGCAAGTTGAAAATCGGTAGAAACATAATCAATTTCAATATCACCTTTCTCATAATGATCTCTAAGAAAGTGATATCGAATGTCAATGTGCTTAGTCTTACTATATTGATTTGCATTTTTAATCACATGAATAGTACTAGTATTATCACAAAATATTTTAATATGGTCATAATGCAAATCATAATCAAGGAGAGTATGTTTCATCCAAAGGACTTATACACAACAAGCCCCCGCCGCAACATACTCCGCCTCGGCGGTTGAGAGGGCTACCGAATTTTGTTTCTTGGAAGACCATGAAACAAGACAATTACTGAGAAATTGACATGTTCCACTTGTACTCTTTCTATCCACTCTACAACCCGCATAATCGGCATCCGAAAAACTCGTCATTGAAAATTGTCCGGTCTTCGGATACCACAAACCCATTTCAATTGTGCCCTTAAGGTATCTAATAATGCGTTTTACCGCAATCAAATGGGACTCTTTAGGACATGATTGAAAAAGAGCACAAAGACATACACAAAACATAATGTCTAGCCTACTAGCCGTTAAATACAACAAACTACCAATCATGCTACGATAGAGTTTAATGTCTACATTTATACCTAGTTCATCCTTGTCAAGCTTTGTGGTGGAAGCCATGAGAGTTTTGCTTGTCTTAGCCCCTTCAAGCCCAAATTTCTTTATAAGTTCTTTCGTGTACTTGGCTTGATTGATGAAAATCCCATCCTTTCTTTGCTTGATTTGGAGACCAAGAAAGTAGTTAATCTCGCCCATCATAGACATCTCAAATTCCTCCTTCATGCATGATTCAAAAGCTTTGCAAAGATTTTCATTAGTAAAACCAAATATGATATCATCAACATATATTTGAACTATAAGTATATCATTTTCAACATGTTTGATAAACAAAGTAGAATCTATTTTCCTTTAGTAAAATCATTTGAAATAAGAAATGAAGAAAGTATTTCATACCAAGCCCTAGGGGCTTGTTTTAAACCATAAAGAGCTTGTCTAGTTTGAAAACAAAATCCGGATGTGTAGGATCAACAAACCCGGGGGGTTGTTCAACATACACCTCCTCTTCAATAACCATTTAAGAAAGCACTTTTTACATCCATTTGAAAAAGTTTAAAATCTTTATATGAGGCAAATGCAAGTGTCATCCGTATGGCTTCAAGCCGTGCTACGGTGCAAAAGTTTCCTCAAAATCGATACCTTTGACTTGAGTGTAACCTTGGGCCACTAACCTAGCTTTATTCCTAACAACATTACCCGACTCATCCAACTTGTTCTTAAAGATCCACTTAGTACCAATTGTTGGTCTATCGTGGGGCCTAGGAACAAGATGCCAAACTTGGTTGCGCTCGAATTGATTGAGCTCCTCTTGCATGGCAAGCAACCAATATAAGTCGCCCTCGGCTTCGAGGATGTTCTTTGGTTCAAAATGAGAAATAAATGCATAGTGCCCACAAATATCATGAAGTTTAGAACGAGTAGTTACCCCTTTTGATATTTCACCTATAATAAGATCCTTGGGATGATGTGGAGTGAATCTCCGATCTTTTGGAAGTGATTGTGATGCCTCCACTTTAACTTCTTGAACTTCATTTTCTTCATCAACCTTTGGCTTGTCCTCAAGAGTAGGTGAGTCCTTCAAAGTAATCCTCTCCATGTCTTCATTTAGGGAATCTATTTCTACAACATTCTCAACAAACACATTAGATTCCTCAAACTTTACATGTATAGATTCTTCAATAGTCAAAGATGGTTTATTGAAGACTCTATAAGTTTTACTAGTGTTAGAGTAACCAACAAAAATTTCTTCATATGATTTTGCATCAAATTTACCTAAATTATCTTTAGTATTCAAAACAAAACATTTACAACCAAAAACTTTAAAGTATGAAACATTTAGTTTTCTTGAATAATAAATCTCAAAAGATGTTTTAGAAGTGTTTTTGCATAAGAAAACCCTATTTGATTTGTAGCAAGAAGTGTTTACAGCCTCGGCCCATAGGTAATGAGGGAGACCGTACTCATTTATCATTGTCCTAGCCATCTCTTGTAATGCACAATTTTTCCTCTCAACGACTCCATTTTGTTGTGGAGTTCTAGGACAAGATAGTTCATGCTTAATTTCATGTTCTTCGCAAAAAGTGATAAATGGTTGGTTATTGAATTCACCACCTTTATCACTTCTTATTCTTAAAATAGAAGAATCTTTTTCCTTTTCAACTCTTTTCTTAAAGGCTTAAAAATGTGAAAAGACTTGATTTTTATGTTCTAAAAAGAAAACCCAAGTAAAACGAGAGAAATCATCAACTAAAACGAAAGCAAAACGATTCCCACTTAGACTTTTGGTTTGTGTAGGACCAAACAAATCCATATGGATCAACTCAAAAGGTCGTGATGTCATGATATCCTTGATTGATTTGAAAGAGGACTTGGTTTGTTTCCCAAGTTAGCACGCATCGCAAATGCGGTCCTTTTCAAATTTCAAGTAAGGAATACCTTTCACCATTTCCTTGTTGTTTAATCTAGATAGATAGTCAAAAAAAATGTGGCCTAATCTCCTATGCCACAACCAAGAGTCATCATCGAAGGCATTCAAACAAGTAGCATTGCATAGCATTTTAGACATATCAATCATGTATACATTGTTTTCACGAAATCTGAAAAATATACATGCATTAGATTGTCTATCAATAACACTACATGCTAGGTCATCAAAAACAACATTAAAACCTTTATCGCAAAGTTGACTAACACTCAAGAGATTATGCTTGACGCCATCAACTAAAATAATATTTTCTATTAAAGGAGATGTACCAAGTTTAACATTACCAATACCAATGATTTTTCCTTTGGCGTCATCTCCGAAGGTGTTGGTGCCACCTTCATGGTATCTTGATAGGGTTGCGAAGTTGTTGATATCCCAAGTCATGTGCCTTGAGCAACCACTATCAAGATACCACCACTCCTTACGTCGTTAGGCTTTGGAATGTACCTACATCATTTAACAAATTTGTTGACTTTAGTACCCAAACTTTCTTGGGTCCTTGAATGTTAGTATTCCGAACCCAAACATGATTATGCGATGCATTTATCCTATCATAGCAAATTTTAACCAAATGACCTTTACGGCCACAATATGTGCATGCATAAACTTTACCATACATAAATGCATGATGAGTGTGTGGAGTGTGGACATGTTTAGGGTGCTTAGCATGATGTAAAGGTTGTGATTTATGAATATGAGTATGAGTAGCATGAGATTGTTTCTTTGGGACATGTTTTTTTGGAAACATAGCCTCTAATCTAGTTTTATCAAATTCACATTTCTTCAAAACTACTCCTAATGAATCAATTTTCTTCTTTAGCATGGAAATCTCGTTTTCATTAATTTGTGAAAATTTACCTTTGTAAGAAATTTTATAGTCATCAAAATCCTTTTGAGTAGAAGTGAGGGTTGAAAACAATTCATCTTTTTCTTTGGTGAGAATGAAAACTTTATGGATGAGTGATTCATTTTCCTTTTTCATTTTCAAGTATTTCTTTTTGAGAAAATCATAGTTATGAGATAATTTTTCAAAAGCTTCTCCTAATTCATCTATAGATAATTCACAATCATCAATGGATGTATTGGGAGTTACCTTGCTTGTGCTTTCATTAGCCATGAAGCACATGTTGGCGGTGTCGACTTCCTCGTCGGATTCACTCTCCGAGTCCCAAGTAGCCTTTAAAACTTTCTTTTTGTATGGCTTCTTGGAGGTGGAGGGTTTGCATCTGTTTTTCGGACATTCCGCAACAATGTGACCCAGCTTCCGGTAATTGAAGCAAATGATTTTCTTCTCTTCTTTACCTTGCCATCTCCTTCTAATTTGGAATTTGGCCTTGTTGTACATTCTCCGAACGTTCTTTACAAGAAGAGAAAGATCTTCATCATCATCTTCCTCATCGTCTTCGTCGGAGTAGGTGGAAGAGCTCTTGAAGGCGATTATTTTCTTCTTGGGAGGAGCCATCTCTTCTCTTGCTTTTCTTTCCATCTCATGGGCCTTGAGATTCCCAATGAGACCGATGAGCTCCATTTCTTCCTTGTCAATGAGCTCCTTCAGAGTTGTGGCTTTGACTTCCCAAGATGGAGGGAGTGCACGGATGATCTTCCCCACTTTTTGGTCGTTGTCAATGCCGTCACCTAAAGAAGAAAGACCATTAGTAATCTTTGTAAACTTAGTAACCATATCATCTATGGTTTCATTCTCATGCATGGAAAAGTTTTCATATTGGGAACGAAGAAGGTCGATTTTGGCCCTCTTTACTTGTGAAGTTCCCTCATGAGTGACTAATAAGTGAGTCCAAATCTCATAAGCGGATTTGCAATGAATGACTCTAAAAATATCATCGTCATTAAGAGCTTGAAGTAAGGCATAGTGTGCCCTAACATTAGCGTCAAACTCTTTCGTGGCAATATCGGACCAAGTGTCCTCATCACCAAGGGGTACGCTAAATGGTTTAGTCACTGCCTTTGCAACTGGGCTCCCTAAGGATTGCAAAAACACGGTCATCTTAATCTTCCATAGGAGAAAGTTAAGGCCATCAAACTTGGGTGGGGTCTTAATTCCTTCGGTCATTTTTACTAAGTGTATGAGGATGAAATATGAATAGAGTGATTAGCAATATAGGATCTCTCTAAGGTTGTTAAGTCAAGAACCTAGAGACCAAAGCTCTGATACCAATTGAAAAACACCTAGAAGGGGGTGAATAGGTGTTAATGCTAATCTAATGATCTTTTTAAATAACTAAGTATAAATGATGCAAGCGGTCACTCAAAATAAGAAATTGAAGCCAAATTTCCCATGAAGGACTCTAGAACTTCTCCTCTTTGATTCCTCTAGATTATGAGTTGAGGCGCGCAATTGCTTTCTTGTTGAGATGAGTAAAGACCGAAAAATGCAAGTCAATGAAATGATTGAAATGGTGAAGAGCAAACAAACAATATCAGAAGTAAGGAATGTAAAGCAATGAAAAGTAATAAGGAAACCAATCACAAACACAAGTAATTTTTTACGAGGTTCGAGCCACTGCTCTACGTCCCCGCCTCCACCACCGTGAAGGATTTCCACTAAATTCACAAAGGGAATTTCACACCGAAACCTTTACACCCAAGGGGATTACAATTGGTCTATACAAGACCGGAGTACCCAACTCTAACCAATCCAACTTTACACAAGAGGGATCTCAACACAAGGAAATACAAGTCACTAGGTGATCAAAAGACCACAAACTTCTCTCTTACAACTTCTTATACAGTGGAGATGATTTTTGGCTCAAGAAGTGAAGTGAGAAAAATTTCAGTAGTAAAGAAGTAAAAAGAGCCTAGAAAACAACTGAAAACTTTAACCAAAGAAAGCACTTTAGAGAATGAAAGCTTGAAAACTTTTCTTTTCTTTTGAAACTTAAAAACAATGGGGATTTTTCTTGTCTTCAACAAGGGACCAATGACATCTATTTATAGGGATTTGATAAGAGCATTTCATCATTGAATCTAGGTCAATAGGTCAGATTATAGCCATGATTGAGGCTAAACCTGCACAAAAAATACGAGATTATAGAACTTAAGAAAGGAAATGTGCAAGTGCTCAATTCTTCCGCTATAGCAAGTGGCTATGCGGGTCGTGATCCACAAGGAGGGTTTGCGATGGAAGATTTACGGTTCTTTATTGAAATCGTATTGAAAACCAAACGATAGTTCGTCTCTATTTTTAAAGTTAAGAAAAAGAAAAAGAAAGTTAAAGGTTAAAGTTAAGAAGAAAGCGAGAGATGAAGAAGGTGGACAAATCAGAAAACAAGAAAAACGACTATGTACAAATGGAGTTGAAAGAAGAATGAAAACGATTTGGAAGAAGTGGTTGGTGATCTAAACTAAGAAAGAAAAGAAAAGAAGTAAAGAAAAGTGAAGAAATACTTACCGAGGTTGATTGATGACTTACTTGGAAACCTTTTTGCAAGTTCTACCTTATTGCTTCGGAGGCGTTCAACGCATAGATCATAAACTCGAGCTCGGTCCCCGTGCACATTATATCATCAAGCATAAGAAGAACGAAGTGATGCGGATCTTGGAAGAGGAGAACGTCTTCATGAACTATCGCTGGCTCTCACGTAGCTTAGTTATACTTGCTTTGGAATTCACTTGTACACTCAACAAATACAACCAAGGTAAAGTAGAAGAGGAAGAGGAAAGCAAAACAAATGTAAAGTAAAGAAGAATAGAAAACAAACTAAGCATTTACCTTTATTACTTGCTGAGACAATGAAAGAAAGGAGTAGGGTACATCGTCGGTGTCACTCTCAACATCAGCCCCTCTCTTACTTACATGAATCTTCTTCTACCCTAAGTTACATACAAATTACATAATAAGAAAAGAAAAACCTAAGCTATAAAGAATTAAAACTAGGCTAAATCCTAAGCTGCATTGGCGTCCATTTTCAGTGCACATAATGGCCTTTTATAGGAAGAAAACCCAACCATCAAGATCCCGGGGAGGTCGGGGGAGCAAACGCTCCCCCTAACTCCCCAACAAAGCCGCGGAAACGCGGCCCAAGCCGCGTTTCTGCGGCCAGGGTGTGGCCAGGTGGCCACACCCTGTTGGTGGGTCTCCCCGGTTTCTCCCTCTGACTTTATCTGGAGTTGGTTTTGCAGTTTGGCTCCGAGATTTTGAAGAAATGGCCTTGGATTCTTGGCTTCAACCGATCGATCCTGAGAGGATTCTTCTCAACGGGTTTCAACCTCTTGATTTTGCCCTGATTTTGTGTGTGCGAATTAATTCTGATTTAATTCAGAATTCTGGTGGGCTTTTGGGCTCATTTCTCTTCATCTCCTTAAAGATTGGGCCTGCAAATAAATTAAACAAATAATTAGGACAATGCAGGCTTTTATTCTAAAATAAGTATGGAAATGTGACATTAAATATGCAACATTAGCAACCAATCACACCCCCATACCTATCTTTTGCTCGTCCTCGAGCAAAACAACTAAATTATACTAAGGATTATTAGACCACTTTCGCAGGTCGCGCGATTGCACTGAGCATGTGCAACAAGCCGTTAAACCTCTAGGTTCCCCCTAGAGGACGAGTTTTGTCTCGTGAGGGTTTTCAGCGGATTACACCCACAAAATCCATAAAGAAAGAGAAATAAAGAGTTAGTATTTTCGAAAAGCATTTTGAAAGAGAAAAATATTTGAAATATGATTGTAAGATCTAAGCAATTTATAAGTTATAGGAAAGCCGAATTTTTCATTCCTAAACTTAGTCTCTATTCAAAAATTTGTTATCAATCAAAATAAGGAGTCAAATTGTGCTTCTCATCTAGTCTATTACTTTACCCTAAGTCATATGCACCTTGTGAATGTGAAAATTTTTACTAAGGGTTCATTAACTCTAACTCTTATGCCTTATTTATTTTTATATATATACTTTTTTTGTGGTATTATTCCTTAGTTTTATTAGGCTTTCTAATCTGCCCATGTAACGAGCCTTTAATCGATGACTCCCAAACCAAACGGTCTTAAGGCACCAGGTGAGAAGACACCCCTAGGACTTAAGGACTCGAGCAAACAAGGCCATAAAACTAAGGATTTTATTATATGAACCTCTTTTAGGCGTGAATACTTATGCTTTATTAGGCACAAATACCCAGCTTAATCAGAGGATTTTTTTTTATCTAATCATCTTTCGCATAAATACCAAGGCTTGCTTAGGCCAAAGCACCTAGCTAGTCAATAATTAGACTTTTTTTTTTCAAACTCATCTAATTATCTTTTGCATAAATACTAAGGCTTTCTTAGGCCAAAGCACCTAGCTAATCAATAATTAGATTTGTTTATATATATATATATATGTTTTTTGTAAGGCATAAGAATCTTTGTTTTTGAACCCTAAGTGTGTAAGTGTATGAAGTGTACATATTTCATCAAGGTAAAGATCAAGACTAAATTACTTTGACAAATTATCTTCCTAACCCTATAAATCAAACAAATAATCTTATTTTGACCAAGTATAAGAAATCCTAATTTGGATTTTTCTATTCCTTAAGATTAACTTAATTTCTTACAAAAATAAGTCAAAATATTATTTCTATTTTTCAAAAAGTTTTTTAAAAGTAAAAAAAATGTTAATTTTTTTTTATTTTAAAGAAAAAGAAAAGTTATGTTAGACCCTTCCCCACACCTATCTCATGCATTGTCCTCAATGTATGAATTAATGCATAGATGCATGAAAAAGAAGAAAGAGAAGGAAACTGTTACCTTAAGGTGGTGGTTCCGGTGGTGGTCTGATTGGTCCACGAAACATGGCCCAATCAACTTTTCTTGGGTCTCGGAGGAACCCACCAGCACTATCTTTAATATAACCCATTAAAAAGATATATCCATGAAGGATTTTTATTAAATATTTGACCCCATCTAATTTCCATATTTCATAACTAATTTCGGAGTCAAATTTGTCAACCACCTCGTCCCAGAATGGAGTGTGAAATGATAGAACAATTGACTTGGACTCAGGAAGGTGACTTAAATCAAGTAAAGGTTCAAGAGTCGAAACTGGTTCAGGAATTGGGTCCAAGTCAAGAAGTTGAAACTCAAGTCCACATGTATTTTCCAACAATGGAATGTGACCTAATATGGGTGATTCCAGTTCAGGAATGATAGGTGGGGGAATCAAAACTGACTCTAGAATATTATTCAAGTTTGGTAATAAAACAGGAGTCAATATTGATTCAGAAAGTTGAACTGGATCACATATGTGAGAATCTAGGTCACATATCTCATTGAGTTCAATATCAAAAAATGGAGAACTTGCCAATTTATCCATGGGACTTTCAAAATTGTAAAGTTGGTCAAGTTCAACATGATCCTCAAAGATGGGTGATTCAATTTCTTTATGAATTGGTACAGGATCCAATGTTGACTCCGGGAAAAGATTGAAGTCAGGTGAAGATACGGGAGTCATAATCGAATCAGGAAATAGAATTGAATCACTAAGTTGGGGTTCAGGATCATAATCATTTTCAAGTTCTATTTCAGGAAAAGGAAAACTAGCCAAACTATCAATATCATTTGGAGTTTGGGTAAGTTCAAATGGTTGTGCTGAAATGGAATCTTGATTTCTAAAACTACATGACTCTTCGGCTCTAACAGAATAGTTAGTGACATCAGGACGGTGGGAACGTAGAGATTCGACCATCATATCTATGTCACGATTACGAGTGTTTTGAGCCTGAGTCATGGCTTTAAGCATCTTTTCATAGTTGATGATAGGTTCATTGTTTTGATGAAAAGATGAAGAATTGTCTTGGAAGTGGTAGTGAAATTGTGAGTCCATCAGATTTTGGGATTTGTGTTTGGACTCACGCATACTCATTTCCATAATTGATGGTTTCCTATTTTGGGCGGGTGGAACTGAGTATGAATCTTGAACATAATGTGGACTGGGTGGAGAAGGAGGGTAAGGTGGTTGGAAATTATGCTCAGGGGAGGTGAATCCCCACTGACTCGGTAAAGAGTTGAAATCATTATGGAAATTATAGTTATTAGATGGGGGTATGGGTCATATTGATTCGGATAAGATCAATCTGGCACACTAGGTTGGTCAAAGTTATGATATGCCGGGTTGGTAATATCTGAAAATGAAGTCGGTGTGTAATATGGATTATTATTGTAGTTGAAAAAAATTATTATTATAGTCCATATCACACAATAGAATACAAACAAAGAAAAACAAACAAATAAACAAACAAAAAAGAAAAAATTCTAGCCTAAGTTAGGGTAGACTTAGGACCTAGACGACTCCTAACTGGTTAGACTGTCCATGGGAGGTCTAATGTAGACTTTAACCACAAGCTAATCAGCCAGGTCAGGGCAAGGTTGGTGGGAGGTTTTCCGTCAAAGACGTTCCTTAATTAAATAACCACCAACCTTCGGGCTTTCGGCCCTCAATCCCTTTCCTAGACACTGATTTTGCAGGAGTTAGATTCCAACATTTTTCCCCCTTAGGATAATCTCCTAATTGAGTTCGAGATGTCGCTAGGGCCAACGTCTACTCAATTTTAGTTAGGCTTGGGTTAGTGAGTGCTTGGATTCTGATTTTTGGGCTAAGGAAGGGTGATTAAATCCCCACCTTATCTTATTATTGGGTGGTGCCCTTAAGATCAGTTTTTGTGCAAGTGTACAAGATGAATAAGATGCACCCAAAGCGATATAAATCAACCAAGAGATAGTCCTATTCTAGATGCAATGCAAACATACCTTGCTCCAGCACTCTACAACAGTAAAAATAAATGAATTGAAAAAAACGCGTGCCTAAAATGCAAACGTCTAATCAAATTTTAACTTTTGCAGCAAATGTTTTACTGTTGATTATTAGCAGGTTTTTGTGATGGCATATAAGAAATAAATAATTGCAGCATACTAGAATTTGCAAACTAAGCAGCCCTGCAAAAAGCTGTTAGTAGTCAGCTCTTCCTTGCCGCGGATCCGCGGCTTTTGCCGTGGAAACGCGGCAATTCAGAGGGCAATAGGTCTCTGCTTTCTAGAGCAGAGGCCCAATACCACTTATATGTCACTGCAAACTTATTTTCTTGCTTTGCTTGCCCTGTAACCTGCAACAGAGAAGAAAATTCATTTAGTTCTAAAAAATTTTCAATAAAAATTCAGATTTCAATAAAAATCGTTTTACCCTCCCCGGCAACGGCGCCAAAATTTGATTGAGGCTAAACCTGCATAAAAAATACGAGATTATAGAACTTAAGAAAGGAAATGTGCAAGTGCTCAATTCTTCCGCTATAGCAAGTGGCTATGCGGGTCGTGATCCACAAGGAGGGTTTGCGATGGAAGCTTTACGGTTCTTTATTGAAATCGTATTGAAAACCAAACGATAGTTCGTCTCTATTTTTAAAGTTAAGAAAAAGAAAAAGAAAGTTAAAGGTTAAAGTTAAGAAGAAAGCGAGAGATGAAGAAGGTGGACAAATCAGAAAACAAGAAAAATGACTATGTACAAATGGAGTTGAAAGAAGAATGAAAACGATTTGGAAGAAGTGGTTGGTGATCTAAACTAAGAAAGAAAAGAAAAGAAGTAAAGAAAAGTGAAGAAATACTTACCGAGGTTGATTGATGACTTACTTGGAAACCTTTTTGCAAGTTCTACCTTATTGCTTCGGAGGCGTTCAACGCATAGATCATAAACTCGAGCTCGGTCCCCGTGCACATTATATCGTCAAGCATAAGAAGAACGAAGTGATGCGGATCTTGGAAGAGGAGAACGTCTTCATGAACTATCGCTGGCTCTCACGTAGCTTAGTTATACTTGCTTTGGAATTCACTTGTACACTCAACAAATACAACCAAGGTAAAGTAGAAGAGGAAGAGGAAAGCAAAACAAATGTAAAGTAAAGCAGAATAGAAAACAAACTAAGCATTTACCTTTATTACTTGCTGAGACAATGAAAGAAAGGAGTAGGGTACATCGTCGGTGTCACTCTCAACATCAGCCCCTCTCTTACTTACATGAATCTTCTTCTACCCTAAGTTACATACAAATTACATAATAAGAAAAGAAAAACCTAAAGTATAAAGAATTAAAACTAGGCTAAATTCTAAGCTGCATTGGCGTCCATTTTCAGTGCACATAATGGCCTTTTATAGGCAGAAAACCCAACCACCAAGATCCCGGGGAGGTCGGGGGAGCAAACGCTCCCCCTAACTCCCCAACAAAGCCGCGGAAACGTGGCCCAAGCCGCGTTTCCGCGGCCAGGGTGTGGCCAGGTGGCCACACCCTGTTGGTGGGTCTCCCCGGTTTCTCCCTCTGACTTTATCTGGAGTTGGTTTTGCAGTTTGGCTCCGAGATTTTGAAGAAATGGCCTTGGATTCTTGGCTTCAACCGATCGATCCTGAGAGGATTCTTCTCAACCGGTTTCAACCTCTTAATTTTGCCCTGATTTGTGTGTGCAAATTAATTCTGATTTAATTCAGAATTCTGGTGGGCTTTTGGGCTCATTTCTCTTCATCTCCTTAAAGATTGGGCCTGCAAATAAATTAAACAAATAATTAGGACAATGCAGGCTTTTATTCTAAATTAAGTATGGAAATGTGACATTAAATATGCAACATTAGCAACCAATCAAGCCACCAAAAAATTAGAAATAGCTGAAAGAAATATCAAAATCAAAACAGATTCCAAGAAATAGCCGTCGGGCTCTTTTGGCGGCTGTCGGTCGACCGGGCCGGTCGACCGGCAAGCCACATGGCAAAAGAGCTGTTGGCTTCAGTCGACCAGTCGGTCGACCGTAGTCTAAAACAAAAACAAAATTTTGAACTGTCGGTCGACCGGGCCGGTCGACCGACAAAACTCGAGACTAAGGGTCTAGCAGTCGGTCGAAGGTCAGTCGATCGCAAGGTCTGTCGGTCGACTGGCCCAGTCGACCGGCAGACATGCACAGACGTGCACGCCCAAGGTCACAAGGCCCAGTCAACCGGTCCGGTCGATCGATCTGGCCTGAAATAGATCCGGTCGACAGCCCAATCGACCGTTAGGCCTAAAACAGAAAAAATTTGAACTTTGAATAATTTTTAAAATATTTTGAAATGGTTTGAAGTTTAAGTAACATGCTATAGAGGATGAAATACATGTTTTAAACTAAATGTAAAAATATGAAATATTTTGAGACATGTATATCAATCAAAACATGTACCTAAGCCAACTAACCAAAACAAAACTTGTATTTTGAAAAGTGAAAATGTGTGTGTGTTTTCTTGAGCCAACTTATCATAATCTAACTCTTTAACATACTAATTCTTACAAAGGTTCTAGGTGAGTACAAGATCTTCAATTTTTGGGCTTCTCTATATGCATTGCTGAATAGCTTGAATCCTTGATCCTGAATTGAGTCAACTTGAGTTAAAAATACCTTCCTTTAGGGAAGAAAACATCTTGAATCCCTAGAACCTTGAAACACACTTAAACACCAAAATATGATTAGTATAAATAACTATATATGTTTTGTAATCATCTAAAATCCAAAACCGGGTGATTGTAATCTTGGGCCAATAAGTAGTTAGTTGCCATGAGAGAAAAGTTAATTACACATGTAAAAGGAGTTAGAGAGAAGAAAACATAGAGTGGTAAAGAGAGTACCTTTCATAGATTGTCACCTTCTATTACAAGCACTCTTACATTCCAAGCATGTACCACTCTCTCTCCCTATTACAAGATCTACAAAATAGAAAATACAAGGGAGGAAGAAGAAGGAAAACTACACTACACTACCCTAAACTATAAAATGGAAATGAGAACTATCCTAAAACTCTGCATATCTGCTGAAGGAGACCCCAGGGGCGTATTTATAGGTACCAGGGGAAATGGGGGCCAGCTGGAAACAGCTGGCCAGAAGCACGGGCGCAGCCGCGCCCACATGGCCGCGGAAACACGGCTCTGGCCGCGTTTCTGCGGCCATGTGATGGTCGTGCGAGCACGCGCTGTCCCGTCTGTCCCCTGTCAGGTTCTGATCCCGATTTCATGATTTGACGCCCTGAGCTGACGAAATCTCCTCTCTAAGGTCAATGGCTACTTGGTAGGCCTTTAATCACCCATTAAATGGTGATTTATGGTCTTCTTCTTCATTTGCACACTATGAACCTAGGATCAAGCAAGCAAAGCTTTATTAGCAGAATTTAATATGAAATAAATGTGAAGATGTGGTATAAATATATAGTTTTAGAGACTAATCACACCCCCACACTTATCTTTTGCTCGTCCCAAGCAAAACAAAAAACTATGAAAATTATTACACCACTTTCGCAGGTGACGCGATTGCACTGATCATGTGCAACAAGCCGTTAAACCTCTAAGTTTCCCTTAGAGGAGGAGTTTTGTCTCCTGAGGGTTTTCAGCGGATTACACCCACAAAATCCATAAAGAAAGAAATCAAATGTTAGATTTTGAAAATGCATTTTTGAAATAGAGAAAAGTGTTGAAGTATTTTTACGAAAATATAAGTGATCCAAGGTCAGAGGTTAACCAGAAATTGTTCTTTCTTAAACTAAGTCAAAATGTAAAAAATCTTGTTATAAATTAAATGTAAGAATTTAAAATTGAATTGACTCTTTGATCTTTCATAAAACTCTTAAAAAATATGTACTTTGTGAACAGTGAAGGTTTTTGGGATATCGACTCTAACTTTCATGCCATTTTTATATTATTATTATTATATATATATATATTTTTTCTTTTTCTTCCTTTAGTTTTCTTAGGCTTTCTTATTTACTCGGGTAGTAAGCCTTTAGCCGTGACTCCCAAACCAAATGAGATTAGGGCACCAGATGAGAAAATATCCCTCGGACTTAAGGACTCGAGTAAACAAGGCCACAAAATTAAAGGGGATTATTTTGTTTTTATCCACCATTTTAGGTATAAATAATCATGCTTCCTGAGGCATAATTACCCAACTTCAATAAGTGATTTTTAAATTTATATATATATATATATATATATATTTTATGGCATTTTCAGTCTTTGTTTCAATCTCAAAAATTGTGTAAGTTTGGAGTGCATAAATCTAAGGCAAAAAATTCAAGATCAAATTATCTTTTCAATTTTTACTTTCTTATCCTGAAATTTAAACAAGATCTATTATTTTGACTTGATTTAAAATTTCATAATTTTAGGTCTTCCTAATTCCTAAGATAATCTTAAGTTAAAAATAAATCAATACTATTTATATTGTTTCAAAAAGTTTTGTTAAAAAAAAAGAGTTTTTATATGGAAAGATTTTTTTTATAAATTAAAAACAAGTGTAAAAGAAAGAAAATATAAAACTAACTATGTTAGTAAACCCTCCCCCACACTTATCTCATGCATTGTCCTCAATGCATCGTGAATGTGTATATACATGAAACAAATGGAGAGGGAAGGAAAATTACTCATGGTGGTGGCTCCGGTGGTAGTCTGATTGGGCCAAGCGTTGCCACCCAATCAAAATAGCGTGGATCGTGCAGGAACCCACCAGTGACCTCTCTAATATGACCAAGCAAAAGAATAATGGACTGAATGGTCTTATTTAAAAAATTATCCCCATCTAATTTCCAATTTTCAAAAATAATTACTGAGTCATTTTTGTCAACATTCTTCTCCAACAATGAAGTGTAATTTTGAGAGATGATTGATTTGGATTCAAATGGAACAGGAACAAAAACCGATGTTGACTCGAAAAGTTGACTCAGATCAAGTCGAGAGTCAACAATGAGAGTCGAAATTGGTTCAAAAATAGGGTCCAAACTAAAGAATTGATGTTCACACACTGTCCCCATTAATGAACAGTAATCATGAGAGATTGGTGATTCCATTTCACGATGTATTGGTACAGGGTTCAATGTTGACTCCGGAATAGAGAAAAAATCTTATAAAGATACTGGAGTCATTATTGAATAAAAAAGTGAAATAGAATTACTAACATGAGGCTCGAGATCACATTCAAGATCAAGTTCAATTTCTTTAAAAGGATAACTTGCCAAAATGTCAGGGATTTGATGTTGGTCAAGTTCAGGTTGGTATTATGAAATTGAAGCTGGATTTCTAAAATGACATGATTCTTGGGTCCAATCAGCAGGGTTAGGGATATAAAGATTGGTCAAAGATTGACAAAAAAGACTTTCCTCGCTCTCATTGATCAATTTGCTCATTAGTGAGTCTAACCTACTAATAGACCGTGTAACAGAATTTTGAGTCTGAATCATGTCTTTCATACTTTTTGCAATTGGTTCTTCTTGAAAAGATGAGTTTGGAGGTTGATTTTAGAAATTGTGAGTCCATCGGATTTTACTCGGACTCACGCAAGGGTTCCATACTCAAGTCCAGTATTGATGATTGTTCATTTTGAATTGGTGAGACTAGAAAAGATGAGTAGGACTCTTGAAATTTTGGTTGAGATGATGAGTCCAACATGCTTTGTATTCTTTCACAAAAGACTTCCAAAGGCTTTTCTAACTCAAATTCTTCTTCAATTGGATGCTCTAGAAAAGGAGTATGTGGAGTTTGATGTGGGAAGGATTGTAAATTGAGCAAATTTTGCTTTTGTTGTAGGGACTCTTCCATACTCCTTTCCAAATCAGATTTTTCTTCGGTTGGTGGAACAGGAAAAGGAGTATATGAACAAAAATTGAGGAATGAACTTTGTGAAAATTGTGGACAAGGCGGTTAAAAATTTGACTCGGGGGAGGTGAATCCCTATGGACTCTGTGAAGAGTAGAAATTATTTTGAAAATCTTAGTTATAGGATTGGAGATATAGGTCATATTGAGTCAGATAATCCCAACTAGGCATATATTGTTGGTTCATGTTGTACAAAGCCGAGTTAGAGTTATCCGAGTCAAATGAGGTCGGAGTGAAATTTGGATTCATGTTATGATTGAAAGAATTATTGTTGTTAAAATACATTTCACAATATACAAAAAGAAAGAAAAATGAACAAACAACAAACAAACAAATAAAGAAAAAGAAAAAGAAAACAAGCCTATGTTAGGGTTGACTTAGACCTAAACGACTCCTAACTGGTTAGACTATCCACGGGGAGTATATTGTCAGAATCTGACCATAAGTTAATCGGCCAGGTAGGGGCAAGATCAGTGGGAGGTATCCGTGCCGGAGCAACGGGCCTAATTATGCCAAACTACCGTTCTTCGAGGTTTCACCTCTCAATCCCCAACCTTAGACACCGATTTAGCAAGAGTCAAATTCTAACAACTTTCCCCTTAGGTCAATCTCCTAAATGAGTCCGAGATGTCCCTAGGGGCCAACGTCTAGCAGTTTTTATTAGGCTTGGGTTGTGTGAGTGGGGAGGTGATTTTCGGGCTAAGGAGGGTAATGACTTCCCCACCTTATGTTGTCTTGGGTTTTGCCCTTAAGTTTAATTTGTGCAAGTGTGCAATATAGATAAGAATGAACACAAAAAAGCGAGTAAATCACTGAAGTGTTTGTCCTATGCTATATGCAATGCCATATGTACACCTTCTATCAATATCACAACAACACAAGAATAAAATATAGTATATTGGAATGAAAATTGACATGTGCTTAGATGCAAATGTCTAAACCATTTTAAAGCATCCAATTATCGTATTTTAATTCTTAAAATTATTTACAGTGCACAGGTGATATTAACAAAAATTAGTAGTAGAATATAAGAATGTACAAGAAGTTACCTAACCACACTAGAGCAAGTGTGGACTTCTGTAATGCTAAAATTTTAATCTGCACACCAAAAAACAAAGAAGAAAGGTTAATAAGAATGTGAAATCAAACCGTTCCCATCCCCGGTAACGGCGCCAAAATTTGATCGAGATAGAACCGCGCACAAAAAGTGTATGTTTTGAAATCAAGATTCAAAGTGTATGCCTTGGCTTCCTCGATACTTCCGTTATAGCATAGAGGCTAAAACGAGTCGAATCTACAAAGACGGGAGGCGATAGAAGCTTACACGGTATATTCACGTGTATGTTAACGGTTCTTCAAAGTTTTAAAGAATGAAAAGAAAAGAAACAAAGAATGAAAATTAGAAGTACGGTGAAACACAAATAAGTGAAAAACAAAGAAAAGAATGTATTTATAATTTTTGTTGTATTTCTAAAATAAAGTGAAAAAGAATGAAGATTCACAGCTACTAACTACTAATGACCCCACCAACGCGCTAACCTCTTAGTGATAGTTGCCTCACATGTATCATTGGCCATCACTAGTCCTTGGTTCAGAGCGATTCAAAGCATGACCCATATGTAACTCATCACAACTTAACTCAACAAAACAAGAGCAAGTTACACTTAAACCATCAAAACTAAAAGTAAGCATGGAGTAAAGTAATGTTAGCTTGTTAGAGAGTTAGAAAGTTAGAGTGTTAGATCCATCATCATGAGCCATCAATGGCTCTTGCAAGAGCAAGGTCAAATCGAGGCTATTAGATTCATGTGGATTATCAACTAAGAAGTTAGACTAGTTGGTGGTTAGTAGTTAGTTGCCATTAGAGAAAAGTTAGCTACACATGTAAAAAGAGTTAGAGAGAAGAAAACATAGAGAGGTAAAGAGAGCAACTTTCATAGATTGTCACCTTCTATTACAAGTACTCTTGCATTCCAAGTATGTACCACTCTCTCTCTCCTTATTACAAGATCTACAAAATAGAAAATACAAGGGAGGAAGAAGAAGAAAAATTACATTACACTACCCTAAACTACAAAATAAAAATGAGAACTATCCTAAAACTCTGCATATCTGCTGAAGAAGACCCCAGGGGGTATTTATAGGCACCAGGGGAAAGAGGGGCCAGCTGGAAACAGCTGGCCAGAAGCACAGGCGCAGCGGCGCCCGCATGGCCGCAAGCGCGGTGCTTCGAGCCGCGCGATGTCCCGTCTGTCCCCTGTCAGGTTCTGGTCCTGGTTTCGTGATTTGACGCCCTGAGCTGACGAAATTTCCTCCCTAAGATCAATGGCTACTTGGTAGGCTTTTAATCACCCATTAAATGGTGATTGATCGGTCACATATATTGCATACATATTGTCACATTACCATGCTTATTATCTAAATAAATCATATTAATAAGTCCTATTTTTCTTTATAAAGTGTAGGCTCATTACTTAAGGAAAGGGAAGAGAAACGAGCCCAAAAGCCCATCAAATTCTGATTTAATTCAGAATTAATTCGAAATCAGAAGATCAGGTCAGATTATGGCAGATCAGGGAGGTTGGAAGCCGGTTAATTTAGTTTTATCAGAATTCAAATCGGTTAGCTTGAAAATCACCGGAGATCAGATCAGAATCACAGCATAACAGCAAATCTAGCCGGATAAAAGGGCGTCAAATCACAAATCAACCAAGTCCCCACCTGGATGTGGCCAATTGGCCACATCCTGGCCACGGATCCGAGACCAGAGCCACGGATCCGCGGCTCTATGGTGGAGATAAGGGGAGCATTTGCTCCACTATCTCCTCACTCCCTTCCCTCTGGGTTTTTGCCTATAAAAGGCAGGGTTTTGTATTGAAAAATTAGCGAAAACTAGGACTAGAATTTTTGTTTATTCTTTAAGGTTTTAGACTCTTTGTTAGATAGTATAGAATTTGTAACTTTGTTTTATAATTTGTACTTCAGATCATAAACCAGTGAGAGAGAGGAATTGAGTGCTTGTATTCTGAAGATTGAAGTGACAGCAATAAAAGGATCTAACTTTCTCTTCTTCCACTCCAATTCATGGTATGTCTAGCTTTATTTACATGCATTATTTTTCACCTTCCATGAGTAGCTATATCGGTTTTCTGGGCTCACTAATTACTCTCTTCTATCACCTCTCTCTTAATTGATTTTTATGAAAGCAATACTTTTTGAATCAGAGAAATATCTTAGTTAAACTTCTTTCTTGAAAGCACATGAGGATGTTTTTATTTTAAACTTAGATTTTCTATACACAAATACTTTTAAAGTGTTTTTATTCCATATTTGTTTCTTCACGCTTGATGGTTTAACATTCTCTTTTTAATGATTTGTAACGAAAGGGCTTAAGATTTAAATGAAACCATCTTATTTGTTTTACTTGGACATTAAAAGAAACTAAAGGTTTTTGCTTATGATAAAAGTGATGCACTCAAATATTCTTGAGAGAAGTATATAGTTGAGTAGAAAATTAGTGAGCCAAGATCTTCTTCTCATATTAAAAACAACCAAACAATTTTCAAATCTTTTTTTTAAATCACCTTCTCCAAATTTTAAGTTTTTCTTTTAATCATTTCCCTTCTCTCCATTCTCTTTTCAACTAAAAAACTAGCACCATTCTTAGCTTTCTAAACAAAACACCGAAAAGCTTTCATCGCATTCCTCCTTGTGGATCACGACCCGCATAGCCACTTACTATTGCGGTAGAATTGAGTAACTTGCACATCCTATTCTTAAGTTCTTAAATTCTGTATTTCTGTGTGCAGGTAGAACATCAATCAAATTTTGGCTCCGTTGCCGGGGAGGGAACGGTGTATTTATTTTTTTTAACAAGTTTGGTGTCTTGTTTCAGGGATGTCAAGATTCAGATCTAGCATTCAAGCTTTGCAGGACAAGACTTGATATTCTGTGCCTCTACTCTCGAAAGTAGGAAATAGAATTTCAAGAAATTGCAAGTGCAAAAGTTAAAATTATTTGGACTACTAAAACTCTTTTTTGCAGGACATATTGCTTGCAAAAATAAAGTTTTTGTATGTTATTATTCTGACTATATCTGCTATTCACAATCCCTGTTTTAATCCAATAGTAATCTGAGTGATTGTTAATTGCTTAAAAAACATTTGGACTTGCATTCTAGGCATTTGTCTAATTACGTTTATTTTACAATTACTGTTGAAGATAGCTAGAGACAAGGTACGTATGCATAGCATATAGTTTAGGAAACATTCTTGGGTGATATTTGTTTTTGAATGCTACTTTTCTATATCTTGCACACTCTGCACAATTAATTTTAAGGGCAAAACTCAAATCAAGATAAGGTGGGAAAGTCATTACCCTTCCTTAGCCCACAAACCATCTCCAAGTACGCACAACCTAAGCCTAAGTAAAATCTGATAGACGTTGGCCTTAGGGACATCTCAAACTCACTAGGAGATTATCCTAAGGAGGAAGGTGTTAGAATTTGACTCCTGCCAAATCAGTGTCTAGAAAGAGATTGAGGGGTGAAACCCCGAAGGCTGGTGGTTTGGCTTAATTAGGCCCGTCGCTTTTGCGTGGATACCTCCCACCAATCTTTCCCTGACCTGGCTGATTAGCTTGTGGTCAAAGTCTGCATTGTACCTCTTATAGACAATCAACCAGTTAGGAGTTATCTAGGTCAAGGTTACCTTAGACTAGGCTTGATTGTTTACTTTTGTTAACTATTGGTGAACTTGTTTGTGATTGTGTTTGTGTATGCAAGTGTGGTCAAGAGACCCTAATTCATCTAGGTTAACTAGAAACACATCACCACCCAAGTTTGAACCAAGACCAGATTCAGTTATGGCTCAACCGACATCTTTACAGGATAGGTTCTATCCCATTAGAACCTCACTTCCATCCTGCATCCAACTTTCATTGGTTGGTGAACACAACTTTGAGCATAAGTCACAGTTCATCAACACACTCCCTAAGTTCCATGGCTTAGACTCTGAAGATGCTTATTTCTTCATAAGAGAATTTGAGGAAGTATGCTTAATGATGAAAATCCCATACCTTACAGATGATGCTATTAGGTTGAGATTTGTCCCATTTGCTCTTAAGGACTTAGCCAAGAAATAGCTCTACAGCTTAGCGGCCGCTCTATCACATCCTGGGATGGTTTCATCAAGGTTTTGTTGAAGAAATTCTATCCAATTCCAAGACCGCTCTCGTTAGGAAAAACATCATGCAGTTCAAGCAAGAACCTAGTGAACCGTTTTGGAGATACTTTGAACGCTTCAAAGACCTCCTTGTCCAATGTCCTCATCATGGAATAGAGAAATGGCGACAATGCCAAATTCTTTTATGATGGTTTAGACTACTCAACCAAGACCCTCTTAGAAAGTATGTGCCAAGGGGAATTCTTGCAGAAGGATGAGCATGAAGGATGGGATTTATATGAGAATCTAGCTGAAAAGACCATTCAATGAGAACCTCCTAATGAAAGCTCTAGGAATCCAAACTCTATCTCTTCAAAAGGAGGTCTCCATTCAATTGAATCATCCATAGCTAACGAGGCTAAGTTAGCTAACCTAGCGAGAAGACTGGAAGCTTTAGAAACTACGGAACCAAGTCCAGTCAATCAAATCAGCCCAAACCAATTTCCAACTCCGAGTTGTACTTACTGTCAGGCCATGAATCATGTGTTTGAGGAGTGTCCTGTATTTCAAGCTCAACAATACTTTTTTGAACCGATGAATGCGGCCTTTTCAAGGCCGAATAATGATCCTTACGCTCCAACGTACAATCCTGGCTGGAGAAATCACCCAAATTTCTCATAGAGCTAACAAAATAATGACCGCCTACGGTCAAACCATGCAAGCCACTTCCATCATTACAATAATTCTTCCAATCATCAGCCCAATTTTTCAAATCACCCTCAAAATTCTCCCAATAATTTTTCACATTATCAACAAAATTTTCCCAACCAAGCTCCACAACCTTCCTTTCAGAATCCTCAACTTGAAAGGAGAATGACTGACTTTGAGAGAAATATGAAAAGATACATGAAGAATCAAGATTCCCTCATGCAAACAATACAGAGGTTAGAGTGTCAAATGAGCCACTTAGCAAATCCACAGAATGAGAGGCAAAAGGGTACCTTGCCCAGTCAACCAATTATAAATCCTAGAAATTCTCAACAAGCTCATTTGGCTGAGGATCAATCATTGAATCAATGTAATGTTATTCATACATTGAGGTCGGAAAAGCAAGTTGATAACCAAGTGTCAACACCATCCAATCCTAGTCAGCACAATCACACTTCAGCTTCTACCTCATCTAGTCCTAATCCTTCTAAAGCTGACGAATCTGAAACAAATAAGTCAACCAGTCAGGTATACAAGCCTATAGTACCATTTCCTAATAGGCTAAAGAACAACAAGAAAAATCTACACATAGATAAGATAATTGAGATATTTAATCAAGTTAAGATAAATGTGCCACTCCTTGATGCCATCCAACAAGTCCCATCGTATGCAAAATTTCTTAAGGACATGCACACCAAGAAGAGAAAGACTAATGTACCCAAGAAAGTCTTCTTAGCCACTAACATTAGTGAGCTGCTATCGGGTCCGATCTTTGTCAAGTACAAGGATCCGGGTTGTCCCACCATTGCCTGCACTATAGGACAAGCCGAGATTAGTTATGCACTTCTTGATTTGGGAGCAAGTATCAACCTGCTTCCATTCTCAGTTTATCAACAACTCGGGTTGGGCAATCTTAGTCCAACTCGAGTCACTATCCAACTGGCTGACCGTTCTGTGAAAGTTTCAAAGGGGGAAATTAATGATGTCCTTATCCGGGTTGGAGAGTTTATCTACCCAGTTGATTTCATAGTTCTTGAGACACAATCTGTGTCCAATCCTAGGGCTCAAACTCCTATTATCCTAGGGCGCCCATTCCTTGTACTGCTAATGCTATTATCAATTGTAGGAATGGGTCTATGAGATTAACCTTTGGGGACATGACTAGAGAAGTCAATGTCTTCAACCTAGAAAAACAACCTCGTAAGATAAGAGACCAAACATTTGAGGTAAACTTTGTTGAAAACAATTGTGATGAAGAGAGTGAAGGTATAGAGAATGAGTCACTGTTTCTTAATGAATTATTTAAAAATGAATGCGATTATCTTGATTAGAAGGCATATGTCGGAGATCCTAATGTTAGAGTACCCTTTAAAAAGGGAAAATTTAATTTGAATATCTTCACTTTCGATGAGCCAACCATTAATATATCGCATGAAAATATAATTCAAGAACCTCCGATTGACATACTCTTTGAAAACCTCTTCGAAGAAGAACTCATGTATTTAGATGAACTAGCTAGGGATATTTTAGTTAATTACACATCTCCAGGGGAAAGTGTTAACCTAATCTTTGAGGAGATATATGGAACTGAGTTAGATTCCTACGCATTCATAATGAAGAAGTTCCAACTGAGAAGTATGGTGGAGATTAATTTTTGAATAATAATGTAGTAATATGAGGAAGAAACACCTAAAGAAGGTGAGACTGGGGAGGAAGAGAGCTAAAATGACAAAAAAATTGGCCTCCCCACTATGCCCTTTAAAAAGGACCCATTGGAATGATGGGAAGAGAGCTGGAGGGATAAGACCGAAAAAGATCTAGGTGTAGGAGAAACTTGATGTTGTACATATTTTTATATAATATATGCACCTCTTTTACATTTCATTTCATGCATATATACATTTCTTTCATACATTGGGAACAATGCATAAGATAAGTGTGGGGGAGGGTTCTAACATGACAAAAAAAAAGGAAATATATATATATATATAAAAACTTTTTGAAAGGTAAGAACAATATTTTGATATATTTTTGTAAGAAATTAAGTCAATTTTAAGGAATAGGAAAATCATAATTAGAATTTCTTACACTTGGTCAAAGTAAGATGACTTGTTTGATTTTTAGGGTTAGGAAGAAAATTTGTGAAAGTAATTTAGTCTTGATCTTTACCTTGATGAAATATGCACACTTTATACACTTACACACTTAAGGTTCAAAAATAAAGACTCTTATGCCTTATAAAAAAAACTATATATGTATAAAAAAATAAATAAATCTAATTATTGATTAGCTAGGTGTTTTGGCCTAATCAAGCCTTGGTATTTATGCAAAAGATAATTAGATAAGTTTGAAATATATATATCCTCTGATTAAACTGGGTATTTGTGCCTTATGAAGCATAAGTATTCACGCCTAAAAGGAGTACATTTTAAAAATAAGAACCCTTAGTTTCGTGGCCTTGTCTACTCGAGTGTTTAAGTCCTTAGGGCAGATTTCTCACATGGTGCCCTAAAACTGTCTGGTTTGGGTGTCACCGACTAAAGGCTTGTTACATGGGCAATTTAGAAAGCCTAATGAAATTGAGGAATAAATACCACCAAAAATAAATATAAATAAGGCATAGAAGTTAATGTTAAAGAGCCCTTAGTTAAACTTCACAGTCACGTTGGTGCATATAACTCAGGGTAAAGTAATAGACTAGATGAGAAATACAATTTGACTCCTTACTTTGATTGATGACATGTTTTTGAATAGAGACTAAGTTTAGGAATGAAAATTTTGATATTCCTATAACTTATAGATTACTTAAACTCTCACAAATATACTTCAAATATTTTCTCTTTTCAAAATGCTTTTCAAAAATGCTAACTTTTTTCTCTTTTTTTATGGATTTTGTGGGTGCAATCCACTGAAAACCCTCACGAGACAAAACTCGTCCTCTAGGAGTAACCTAGAGGTTTAACGGCTTGTTGCACATGCTCAGTGCAATCGAGTGACCTGCGAAAGTGGTCTAATAATTGATTAGAATTAGCTTTGATGTTTTATTCGAGGGCGAGCAAAAGATAAGTGTGGGGGTGTGATCGGTCACATATATTGCATACATATTGTCACATTACCATGCTTTTTATCTAAATAATTCATATTAAATCATATTAATAAGTCCTATTTTTTTATAAAGTGCAGGCCCATTACTTAAGGAAAGGGAAGAGAAACGAGCCCAAAAGCCCATCAAATTCTGATTTAATTCAAAATTAATTTGAAATCAGAAGATCAGGGCAGATTATACAGATCAGGGGGGTTAGAAGCCGGTTAATTTAGTTTTATCAGAATCCAAATCGGTTAGCTTGAAAATCACCGGAGGTCAGATCAGAATCACAGCATAACAGCAAATCCAGCCGGACAAAAGGGCGTCAAATCACAAATCAACCAAGCCCCCACCTAGATGTGGCTAATTGGCCACATCCTGGCCGGGGATCCGCAGCCAGAGCCGCGGATCCACTGCTCTGTGGTGGAGATAAGGGGAGCGTTTGCTCCCCTTATCTCCTCACTCCCTTCCCCTGGGTTTTTACCTATAAAAGGCAGGGTTTTGTACTGAAAAATTAGCGAAGACTAGGATTAGAATTTTTGTTTATTCTTTAAGGTTTTAGGCTCTTTGTTAGATAGTATAGAAGTTGTAACTTTATTTTATAATTTGTAGTTCAGATCATATACCAGTGAGAGAGAGGAATTGAGTGCTTATAATATGAAGATTGAAGTGACAGTAATAAAAGTATCTGGCTTTCTCTTCTTCCACTCCAATTCACGGTATGTCTAGCTTTATTTACATGCATTATTTTTCACCTTCCATGAGTAGCTAAATCGGTTTTCTGGGCTCACTAATTACTCTCTTCTATCACCTCTCTTAATTGATTTTTATGAAAGCAACACTTTTTGAATCAGAGAAACATCTTAGTTAAACTTTGTTCTTGAAAGCACATGAGGATGTTTTAGATTTTCAATACACAAATACTTTTAAAGTGTTTTTATTCCATACTTGTTTCTTTGCCCTTGATGGTTTAACATTCTCTTTTTAATGATTTGTAACGAAAGGGCTTAAGATTTAAATGAAACCATCTTATTTGTTTTACTTGGACATTAAAAGAAACAAAAGATTTTTGCTTATGATAAAAGTGATGCACTCAACTGTTCTTGAGAGAAGTACATAGTTAAGTAGAAAATTAGTGAGCCCAGATCTTCTTCTCATATTAAAAACAACCAAACAATTTTTAAAGCTTTTTTTAAATCACCTTCTCCAAAGCCTTCTCCAAATTTTAAGTTTTTCTTTTAATCATTTCCCTTCTCTCCATTCTCTTTTCAACTAAAAAACTAGCACCATTCTTAGCTTTCTAAACAAAACACCAAAAAGCTTTCATCGCATTTCTTCTTGCGGATCACGACCCGCATAGCCACTTGCTATTGCGGTAGAATTAAGTAACTTGCACATCTTATTCTTAAGTTCTTAAATTCTGTATTTCTGTGTGCAGATAGAACATCAATAAGTGATTTATGGTCTTCTTCTTCATTTGCATACCATGGACCTAGGATCAAGCAAGCAAAGCTTTATTAGCAGAATTTAATATGAAATAAATATGAAGATGTGGTATAAAATATGCAGTTTTAGAGGCTAATCATTATACAATCCAACTACAAGTGCTGAGTTATTTATTTCTTTTTTAACTTTCTTTGATTCCTGAATCTCTTCCATTTTTCACTATTTTGATTTTTGTAGTCTTTATAAGAACTTAAAATATGCGTAGACTAGTGAGATAATGGCAGGACGATGTGGTTCACTCTCATCCTATTCTTATATTCTTTGATTTTATTACACCAAATTGTCTTATATCGGGTTGTTCTTGGCTCCGCACTCTATTCTTTTATATATATATATATATATATATATATATATATATATATATATATATATATATAGTAGTCTTCGTGTGAGAAACTTTCTCACACGAAGACCGTGAGAAAACTATATAGGAGCTTTTATATGGATGATCCGAACCGTTCATCTTGATCTATATACTTTATTTAGACTATCAATTAAAAATGACGCGAGTCCGAGCTTGTTTACCCATACAATAAGTGGTTACAAAATATATGTTATATTCACCGTAGAATAAAGATGTCACTTGATGCATCGGTAAAAAAAGTTATAATCACGTGATTTTTTATTGGTAGTCTAATTAGAGTATGTAGATCATGATGAATGGTTCGGATCATCCATAAAATCTCTCTTATATGGTTTTCTCACGAAGCTTATTATGAGAAAGTTTCTCATTTGAAAATTTTCCTATATATATATATATATATATATATATATATATATATATATATATATATATATATATATATATATATATATATATATATATATGGGCATTTGTGGGGATTAGCACAGAAAGTGGGGATCAATATAGAAAGTAGCATAGTAATCATCTATGTAATCAGACAGATTGTGCCACAACACGAGAGGAGCGTCAGTATGACATGAAATTTCAGAGTCAGGACTTCTCTCAGATAGAGTTATGATAGCTTTATTTATACTATTCCAGGGATGATCACAATCTCTTCTATCAACTTCATGGAGCTGAGGTATTTTCAGAATTGATCTGCGTAAGGTTGACATCCAGACAATAGCATTCAAAACTCATTTCAGTTATTATGAAATCTTGATCATGTTCTTCGGAGCCATGACTCCCAACAGTCTTTACGGATTTGATAAGCCACAGACCCTACTAGTCTCGCCAAGCAAGTGTCACGATCTAGCCACGCGAGATTAACCAGGCGTGGGCTTGTTGCACCCTGGCGCTTAGCATTTCGCGATGTATTACACGCTGGCTTTGCCGCGTGAGCTCCACCAAGTGCGAGCCTCACAGAGTATTAGCTCTGCCGCACCCTAGTGCTTAATGCCTGATTTTGTGTTACGCAATGGCCCTACCTGGCGATGACTTTGCTCGTGGCTAGTTCTGTCAGAGTTTAGCATCCTAGCTTCGTTCCCCAGATTTTTCCCACCTAATTTGTTGCATAGACTAGTGAGACGGTATTTCTCGCCATATCTGAACCAACTTGTCATAGTCTTTATTGACGATATATTCGGCCAGCCTTGTCGGACTTGGGAATTCTCTAGATATTTAATCTACACTTGGGTTATCATTCAGAGGGTAGTTATTATAAGTTTGTAGTTATGCTTACATTCAGAATTCATTATTATTATCGGTTCTTCTTTATTTAATTGCGATCAATTATCGAGTTTTCTTTATTTTTAATATTATGGTCTACTTCCAGAGAGACCAAGAACATGTAGGACATCTAGTAAATCTTATTACACGTCTAGTAGAGTAAGTATGAGTTTTGAATAGGTAGTTTCGTATTCTTGGGACTTGTCCTTTTAAAAGAAGTAATCTCCGTCGATTTTAGCAGAATTTAGGCAGTTAAAGTTTGGCCAGTTCAGAAGACAGATCATTTCATATTATTCAAAGTAGGTCAGTCTACAGAAGTTCTGGCAGATTATTATATGAGAGAGATAGTTCGCTACATGGTATTCCAGGTATTATCGTGCCGGGCAGAGGAACGAGATTCAGATTGCAAATCGGTTAAAGTTTTCGGAGAAGTTTAAGGACCCTTCTTATATCCAGCTTATCTTATCACTCTCAGACAGACCGGACAGTCCAATCAGACCATTAAGATTCTTAATTATTTTTTGTCATGCAGAATTCTCTTAACAGATATCTGCTCAGTAATAATATCACACCGTACGAAGCTTTATATGGCAAGAAGTACAAAAGACATTTAGAACTCGAGGTTATTGGTCAGTCGGTTATGAGTGTAATTCTTATATATACATATCTTAATTGGTATAATTCTCATCTTATCTTTTTTGTGTTCATCTTTCCCCTTATCAAAATTTCAAGGACAAAATTTTATAAGGTGGATGGAATATATTACCCCGTTCTCAGATACGTACTTAGACATGTATTAAGATTTTTCGATCATATTTTTTATTTGCTTTCCATAGTTGTTTTGTTGTATGATTATTTATGCGATTGTTTTGCATTGGATCTAGTCTAAACCGGGCACTCGTCCTCGTGAACTCGGAGTCAGCCCTAGTCTAAACCGGGGACCCGTCTGATATTCAAATTTGATCAATTTTAATTTTAAACATTATTTTCTAATATTTTAAATTTTTCATGATTTTCTGAAATTTTTCTGAATAAAATTGCAAAACTTTCAAAATCGATATCGACCGGCACCACCGACCGATTCTAAGATTTTTAATTTAAATACAGAATTGAATTTCTAATATCTGCTTCCATATTATTTTTTAAAATCATATTTTCTAATTTAATGCATTTTTGTAGATTTTTTTGATTTTATCAAAACTTAACCGGATTTGTGTCGACCAATATAGCCAATTGATTCCAGAATTTTTAATTTGAAAATAGATTGAATTTCTAAAATCTGATTTCACCATATACCTTAAAATAAGATTTATTATTTTTGTGAATTTTGGGAACCTTTTCGAGTTACTCCATTTTCTGACTTTTTCGGTATTTTCGGTGTTTTCCCTGATCCGGAGTTTTATCTGGATATTTTTCTTTTCATTTCATTTTTTTCTTTCTTTCTTTTTCCACTTTTCTCCACCACTCCTTTTTCCTTTCTATTTTTTCTTCTCTTTTTTTCTCCTCCACACAAACCCCCAAAATATCTCCCCTTTATATTCCTTCTTCTTTCTTTTCCTTTTTCTTTTCTTTCTCCCCTCATAGCCCACAGCCGATGCCGACAACTCCTCCTCTCTCTCCCTCTCAAATTCCCTCTCTCTTAATCTCAATTCCCATAATCTCTCTCTCTCTCTCTCTCTCTCTCTCTCTCTCTCTCTCTCTCTCTCTCTCTCTCTTTTCAAATTCCCCCTCCCACTCTCAATTTCACTCTCCAATTCAAATCCCTCTCACTTGGAACCAGCCACGCCTCCACCACAAGCGCACAACCCACTGTTGGCGACGCCCATCACTGGCGCACCACCCCTTACAACCTTCACTCTCTTTCCTTCCACCTTTCCCTCCGATTTCACTACCATCACCATCCCACCACCAACATCATCATCCTCATCTCCATCTTCATCATCTTCTCCACCACCACCATCACCTCCTTCCTCCATAACCGCCACACCATCCACCAAATCCACCACCTCCAAATCCACCACCATCTTCTCAATTTCAACCATCACCTCCACCATCACCCTCTTCATCATCATCATTTCCATCCTCATCACCAACTTCATCTTCTAAATTATCTCCACCATTACCAAATCCGTTACAACCACCATCACCACCACCTAAAACTACCAACACCCCACACCTCACCTCCCCTCCTCCCTTTGTTGGTTAGCGCCAGCCAGTGGCTGGCCGGCACCCCTTGGCCATGTGCGCGGCCAAGCCTGGGCCCCACCTAGGCTGTGGGGCCCCTGGCTCCTGCCCCTGTGCGTGAGTAGAAGGGCAGCAGCCCCCTCTCTCTTTCTCCAAACTCTCTCTTGATTTCCTTCTATCTTCCTTTGTATCTCTCTATTATTCTCTCTCTTCTCTCTTTCCTCTCTCTTTTCCTCTCTAAAATATACATATATTTATATTTTCATATATAGTGGCACGTGTTCACGTGTTCTAGTATTCCAAGATTTTTGTCATATTTTAAAGATTTAGGCGAGTGTCCTCCTCTCGTTCTGTGTTTCTCCGCTTCGATGGGTTGAATTGTATTTTGGGGGAATTTGTATATTTGCATTCCCTCATGTTGGATTTGTATTTGTGTGTGGACACGTGTATGTACTAGTGTGAGTGTATACATGTATTGTATGTGGCCGAGTGTCTAGGATTGTATGTATAGTATATCTGTGATGAATGCTTGTACTAATATAGTTTACTTCTTGCACTTATACCTACTTGTGACTTTGCTTTATTACTACTTTATACCATGCATGACCGACCCTTCGTGGTCATTTATCCTCTGGGCTCTCTTCTCTGCCTACGAACTCTACACTCAGCCTCCGGGCTTCACCACTCCACGGGTAGTCTAGTTATTATCATGTATATATGTGTGTGTTAGTGTGTGCTATATTATTTTATGCAGGTACGTACTTGGCCCTCTGGCTTTTTAGACCTTATGGTCTCTTATGCCCACTTCCTCGAAAGTGGAAATGCGTTCAGACCATTAGGTCTTTTGGCCCCACCTGGTAGGCGAGTCTAGTGCTCAATGCTTTACCCTTAACTCCGTCTGAGTGTAGTTACGCTGGAGCGATAGCTGTATGTTATCGTGGCTTCACCGCGAGCGATAACTACGTCGAGCGTGATAGTGTCTAGCGTTGTGCACTAGCTCCGCTCCAGCCTTGCCCAGCTCCGCTTAATTGTTCGCTTGTCTGCCTGTCTTACTCAGCCTCCGGCTTTCACTACTCTACTGATAGCTTAGTTATTACATGTTACTGAGTTTACATGTGTGTGTTTAGTACTAACACTTCTGTAGGTACCTACTTGGCCTTCCACCCCTCTAGGTCTTTGGGCTTTCTCCCACTTTTTTGAAAAAAAGAGTGCATTCAAACCATCAGGTATTTTAGCTACACTTGGTAAGTGGACCTAGCGCTCAGCGTTTTACAGCTAACTCCGTTCGAGTATAGTTACACTGTGAACATAGCTTCACCACTTGCAGTAGAATAGGATTCATACGCTCGCTTCGTCTTATGCATTTAGCCATGCCGCGAGCGGTAACCACGCCGGACGTGATGGCCTCTAGTGTTATACGTTAGCTTTGCTCTAGCTTGCTTAACTTCGCTTAGATGTACCCTTGCTTGCATGTCCGCTTGTCTACTTGATAATTCAACTATTATTCTTATCTTGATGGTTGTGTAGAGTTTGAAACCTGTGCATGAATTGTTTTCCAAAACTGTATCATTTTTCTATATTCGTATCGATCTTTTGTATCGATACTGCCTTTCTGTATTCGTACCAATCTCCTGCATAGTTATTGTTTTCCTGTATTGAGATATACGATAGTGATATCTACTGTGCTCATTACTTGACATGCTATTACTTGACACCTGACTCCTGCATGCTATCACCTGACACATGTTTTTTATCACTTAATTTCTGACATACTTAACACCTGATATCATACATGATAACTTGCCTTATAATTATCACTTATAAGAATGATGACTTGATGACATACACTGATATACTCCAGTACACATGTACTCATGGTGCTCCCGATATGCTCCTATTTATTCATGTAATCTGATAATTATTCAATAAATTATAAAAAGGACCACTTACACCGGATCGGGTGAAACTAATAGACGCTGGTGTGATGTCGTATTTATAATAGTGGATTATAAATGAAGTATCGTGTTGGCATGATATAAGTCCCCAATGAAGTGTCAAGTAGGGCGATATGTAAGTCCCCGAAAGCAGGAATCAGAATCACAAAGGTCGTTGTCCTGGGCAGAGGCAGGACAGCTATAAATATGATTCATCAATTCTTCATCAGTTCCAATAACAAACCTCGACTTGCTCAATATAGATGAATGTGTGTTGAGATGTACAACAGGACACATACCTAAATATATGGGTTGGGCGAGTAATAATAATAAGATGCTACTTAATAATTCATTGTGTTATTTTGCAATTGGGGTTGTATACATTCAGATTACGATAACGTGAAGTATATGGTATATAGATGAGGGTTTCATTGTTTAAATTATTCCTTCGACGTACTTATCTCTTGAAATTGTAATCTGGGTTGTACCGCTAGTTTTGCCGTTTTTGCTTTTATCAGATTTTAATTCAGATTTCTGATTTTGTTATTATTATTATTTTATATATTTACCACTATGTACACTCCACAGATCTCCTGTTGTATTGTACACAAGCCAGTCTCTTACTTGACATTACACTTGTAATACTATACTTAACCTTCTGACTTGCTTACTCTTGATTTTACACAGGTTCTTTGGTTACCATATAATCAATGCTTCTTACAGATTCTTAATGTTCTCTTATGCTATTAGTGTGGACAGCTCGAATTGTATGTATTCAGTCGATGGAGATATGAGGTATATGGTATATAGATGAGGGCTTTCTTGTTTGGATTATCCCTTTGAGGTATCAATCTCATGAATCTATCTCCTGAGCCCGTACAACGTGTTTTGTCACATCATTTGATGCCTCTTTCATGTTCAAGTGTGTATGCTCACGACATAGTTTTTAACACATACTTTTGATTCGGATTTATCAATACATGTGTGCTTGTCCTTGCACGCCACTTGGCTCTCGCCTCACCACTCATTGAGAAGTTCTGACTATCCTGAATCTCCATATCCAGATCCTAGAGTTTAGAGCTTATGGATTCTTTCGGTTACTGATTAGAGATGCACAGTGAAAGCGTGGATCATCAGCAGATCGTCTAGAGTCCTTTCCTTCCAGCCCCCCTGCTCAGCTATCGAGTTTTCCTTTTGTAACTCGTGAGCACTTTTTGTACTGTTCACACTTATGTATCTCTTGTATTCTCGCATTTGCGCCTATCGGTGATGTAATATTCTTATAATATGATGTCACATCATGTGATAACTTTGTAATTGTACTCAATTGTTGGAATGTATAATGCACCACATACTTTCACACTCTGATTCTTACTTGTACTGATGCTTAGTGTATATACGTGAGGGTATTTTTAATCTGCGTATAAACGTCGCAGTAACGTCTCCATACCCGCGGGATCGGGGTGTTGCATACCTCCTATTGCAGACGAAGACAACCTGTTAACGAGATGGCAAGCGTACGCCAATATCTCAGCCCAAAAAGATTTTGATATGTTGGCATTGGATAACATACACCTTACCTTCTCTAGCAAGGTCATGTCCATTCTTTCAGCCATTTCATTTTGTTCTAGTCTTTTTCTTATTGTGAAATTCCTTTCTATGACAGTATCGCGGCATAGCTGTAGGAAAGGATCGCTTGTATACTCATCTTAATTGTCTGACTGAAGTACCTTGGTCTTCTCTTCTGTACTTTTCTCCATGTTCTTCTTCCACTCCACAAACAACTCCAAGACTTCTCCTTTGTGCTTCATGTTAAACACCCAACATCCTAGAGAAAAAAGACACAAAGTAGTGGTTACCTCCAATAGATGTCGTCTTAGTAGGTCCCCATACATCTGTGTGAACATACCCAGAATCCCCTCGGTGCAATGAGTCGCGGTGCCGAATCTTACTTTGGTCTTCTTTCTGATGACACAATGTTTACAAAATCCAAGTTGCAGGTACTGGAACCTTTCAATAAACCTTGCTTTGCAAGATTTGTTAAGACTTTTCTCTTACATTTTCGAACCTCATATGCCAGAGTTGGGTGCACTCATTAACTGAATTTGTAAAAGTCACCACTTTTTCTGTAACCGTATTACCCTTCAAGTAGTAAAGGTATTGTGTCCGATGCTTCAACACATTCATCGAGCCTTTAATCATTTTGAGAACACCATCTCTAATAGACACTTCAAGACCCAATACTTCCAAGGTATCAACAAAGATAAAATTCCTTTTCAGTTGAGGTACATATCTCGTATCCTTCAATTCCGGCACTATCCCGTCAAACATTTTGATAAAGACAGTATCTATTCATTCCCTATAACATGGGCGATCATCACCCATGACAACTAAACAACCATCTAGTTTCTCAAACTTGAAAATCAATCCCTGTTGGGACATACATGATAGGCAGCTCATGTATCTAACATTCACTAAGAATCACTTGAGTAACCTATGGTAGGTGTATAGAGAATGAAAATACTGATGAGTCTGAGTCCGATCCATCTACTTATAAATTACTACCCGAATGGGTATTGATCACCTATGCGAGATTTGCCTCGTTCTTTGACTCCTTATCCTTATTCTTATCCTTGATCCTAGGTCAATCAACCGTCCAGTACCCTAACTCTTCACAAAAGTGCACCGGTTCTTCTTCAGATATCCGAACCCTGGTCTAAACTTCAATCTTCCGCGATCTCCTTTTCCCTTTTGATTAGAGCCACTATCTCTTACCGTCAACATCTTTGTTGATATATCACTGGAAGAAGACTACTTCTCCTTCCTTCTCACTTCATAATTTACAAGAGCACCTAATACATTATTATAGTTAAGTGATTATTTCTCGTTGAGCACTAGGGTCTCATACTCTTCATTAGAAAAAGAATTCAGAATAAGCAATAGAGAGTCTCCTTCTAACTTCATAATTAACGCCTTGTTCCCTTCTTCGATATCCACATCCACATCTAAATCTGTTAGAACCTTTGTGTAGTCATTCATGATCAGCAATAGAGAGTCTTCTTCAATTGGAAGCAATAAAGCCTCTTTTAGATGCAGTCGATACTCGATACTCTTTATCAGATATTTCTTCTCGAGAATCTCTCACATCTTTCTTGCGGATGTCTCATACAACACATATACTTGATGTCTCGTGTCAGACAAAACCTTATGAGACCACATGTTGTTCGGCTTATCTTCTCCCAATCTTTCGCAGAAATCTCCTCTGGCTTTTCTTCCAACTGTAGAGTGTTTTCGAGATTTGATGCTGTCAGAGCATCCATCACCTCGCACCTCCACATCCCAAATTTTTCTTGCCATCAAACTTTACCAAATCGATCCTCATCGAATGTGGTTTCCCGAATTTCACCATGAATTGACTTTCTCCTGCCATCCCTTGATGTGAAAAAAAACAATTACTAAAAACAATCCAAATAGGAAAGATCAAATCTTTACCTCTGAGCAAAACTGAGGAAAGTCTCCAAATTGATTTGCTTCACCCAAACGAATAATTCTCCGTTGAACCTAGAATGCTCTGATACCACTTGTTGGTAAGTCGAGGAATCCCCAAAGTAACAGAGGATCACAGCAACACCAGAGAATAGTCACCAAACTAAAGAACAAAAATGAAGAGAAGAGAAAGCAAAAGAGAGAACACATGATTTAACGAGATTCGACAATTTGCCTATGTCCTGGGGGCAGAAAGGGGAGAGAGATCTTATTAAAATCAATCAAGTACAGCATTACAATAGCAGGGGCAATTCCCCTCTTTACATAGGCAAAAATACTTGAGTTTAAGAAATCAACATATCCAAATTCAAATCGGGAACGAACTTTTAATCAACTCAGGAAACTTTTAGCCATGTTGTCCGGTCGACTGGTTGGTCGACTGATCTTTTTACGTTCGACCGATCGGTCGACTGTTTTTACCAGTAACTCCTGACAGTCTCAGTCTGTCAACCGCCTGGTCTACCGATGCTTCTGCTGTTGCTGCCTTCTTCTGTACGGTCGACCACAACTCCTTGTACATGATTGGTCGGTCGTCCGGTCGACCGATCCTTTGTCTTTAGCTGGGAACAAAGCTTCTTTTTTACCCTTGAACTCCGATCTCTGCACTCTCATCTCCAATGAGTTAATAGACTCTACAATTAAGATTTTACACTCTCTCCCCACACCTTCATCTCTATGCTTGGCACTGTATCTGCTAATCACCTTATTTAATGAATAAAGCTAGGAGCGCCAATTCCCCCAAAACCAACAAAAAAAAAGAACATACATTTTAATATGAGGCAAATTGTTTAAAATTTAATAAACTCCTAAGGCTCAATTTTTACTAACAACAGTATATTGGACATAATTTTTTTATCTCATTCCTCCAAAGTTAATAAAAATTTCATAAAATCAAAAATGACATTGTTATTAGAGTAAATAATGTTGTTTTTTTCAAGTGTATGTTCAAAACTAAATAGTGAAAAAATAGCTAATATTAGTATTTGAGTGAAAGCACTAACTTTGCCACTTGACTTTGAGGCCTAGTTTAGTTCAGTTGTAAGGTGCAGGATTTGGGTTCCATGAAATCCCTAGTTCAACTTGGAAAGGTGCGACGATCTCTAATGTGAAAGGAAAAAGGGAAAAAAAAAAAAAAAAAGGAAAAAAAAGAAAAAAGGCATAATTTGTTAAAAGTGGACAATTTTTCATGAATATTTGTATTTGACTAATATCTCCAAGAAGAAGAAGAAGAATTTTTTTTCCCAATATATAGTTGGAAGAGAATTGTTCTTTTGTGCGAAAATTTTGACTAGTGCTATAAGTGAGTTAAGCTTTTTAGCATAAATCTTCACTTATTAAAATTAAAGCAAATAAAATATCAAAATTAGGTGCATCCAATCAGCAGCATCTATAGATCCTATTATAGGATTTCAATTTGATCCCAGTAAAAAAGTTGAATAGAGAAGCACATAGATGAACAGGTAATGATACTTATTGTTTGTTATTTTTTTAAGGAAAAATAGAGATTAGTAAAAAAAAAGGCATAAAAAATTCATATAATATAAATAAGAACGTCACAAAGATTATGATTTTTAGACATAATGAAATTTTTTATTAGATTCGAATATCTTTTTCTTGTTTCTAGCTAGATTTGATCAGTATTTGAAAGAAAAAAGGATCAATTTGTAGTTAGTGACTCAAACATTGGATGGTTATAGAGTCAACATCCACAGCCCTTATGGCCTTTTGTAATTTGGAAAAAAATATATTTTTCATTAGAAATAATTAGTGATTTAAGTTAGCCAAAATATATTTTATTAAAATTAAGAAAATAAAATTAAAAGTATAACAACAAAAGCACAAATAACAACAACAACTACAATAATGATGATGAGAATTTTTTTTAATAATAATATATACAATAGTTTCTTCTGTGTAAGAGAGCAGACCAGTTAAGAAAGTTACACTCTGTAGCTAAAATATTTTACTATTAAAAATTAAAGAAAATAAAATATCAAACTTAGCTACATTTGTCCAATGTAATAATGTGTATATCTTGTCACATTTAGGTCAACTAAGAGGTCGATTAAAAAGCACACAGGTGGATGATAGAATGATACTTGTTGTTAGCCAAAATAATTTTTATCAAAAAAATAAAGAAAATAAAGTATCAAACATTTTTCACAAAAAAAATAAAATCATATAATGTAATGTAATAAGTCCCACCAAACAATAAAGAATATATATCAAACTCATCAAAGAAAAAGCCAAAAAAATCATATAGTAATAATAATAAGTGAAAAAAAAATTTAAATTCAGATTTTAGGGAATTGAATTGAACGGCCAAAAATTCGGATGGATTCGCTCAGTTTCCTAATTTGGACAGCTAATAATTATTATTAGCGTAATAATCCCGCAGGGGAGGGCAACTGGCGGGAGCGATTTATAACTGTCGGAAGATCACAGCCGTTGATCGTTCATCGACAGCCACGGACTCCTCCTCTCCTTATAAAATCAAGAGAACACTTCGCACTGAAACTCAACGCAACTCCACTCAATCTCCCTCTCTCCCGCTTTCTGCAGTCTGCCCCAATATTCTAGAGTTTTTTCTGGTCCGCCGCTGCAGAGCGATTCCGACGAAGAAATCCCTAAATTCGTTTGAAAGATACGCCAATTTTCTTTGCTTTTCTCTCGAATCATCATCATCATCTCGCAATGTCAACATCATCACCGATGATGATGATCCGAGGAGAAAGAGGGCAAGAGGCAGAAGAAGGATCGTTGGTGGCATTCGGCGATCTTCTTCTTCCTGGCTTTCAATTCAAGCCGACAGATGTCGAGATCTTGGATCAATACCTTCGAAACAGATTGATATCGAGCTCCTCTGCAACTGTTGCCTCATGTCTGATACAGGAGTTCGATGTCTATTCAACGGAGCCATGGAATCTACAATGTATGTTAGTTCAGAATTTGACTTTATTTTAAAGGATAAAAATCTGATCATTTTGGTTTATTTCATAAAGTTTGATCTTTTTGTTTCTAATCTGTTTGGGCTTTTTTTGTATGGTTTGCAGGTGACTCGTTTCGGTACCTGAACGAGGAGAAAGCCATGCACTTTTTTACCCCGAGACACCCACCTGCTCGGGATCTCGCAGGGCTAGCCGCACCGCTGGATGTGGGTTTTGGCACGGCAATGGCAGAGATAACATATCAAGGTCGGTTCTCGACTCATCGGGCACAAGACTCCGCTGACATTTATGATCCTCAGGGGAATGACCATGAGAAGAAGATCAAGACAAATTGGATAATGCACGAGTTCCGGCTTCACTCTCCAAACAATACTGGGGAGTTTGACGGCATGGTGCTTTGCAAAATCTACAAGAAGAGGAGTAACAACTGCTGTACGGAAGGAGAAGAAGAGGAGGCGGAGCAGAGGTTGGGAAAGAGGAAGCGTGTTGAGGGACATGCCTGTTTAATGGCTGAGAATGACGAGGCAGGCACCTCTGGGATCACCTGTTCTGAGTCATCCGGCCAACACAAATCTTTGTTGTTTGCGCCCTCATCATCATCATCGTCTGGCACTGCTCCATTGGCATCTACAAATGGGTCTGCTCCTGTTGGGGATCAAGGAGATGATGAAGCCTTGAAAAGGAGGGTGTTAAGCAGGCTGCTTGAGGAATATGCTCTCGTGACGGGAAATCGGGGGTGGTCTATCCTGAGCCATCCACCCAGGATGCATTACTGTTCTCATCCGCATCATTGCCTGAAATCCCTCCATCTCAGTTGTGCAAAGAACCAGAAGGTCTTCCCCAATTGACAGTGGATGACTTGAGTTTGCTACCTTGTCCTCTCCGGATGACTTGCCCCCGTTGACAGTAGAAGACTTTGACTTTGATAACTTGTCCTCTTTGGACGAATTATTTGGTGACCTCCCAACTTGCATGTAACAAATTGTTCTATTTCTGGCAATGGAATTTGAATTTTAATATTTATTTTTTCAGTAGATTGATTTTGTTTATTGTTTATTGTTTATTATTTTACATATCCCCTGCTTCTTGGTGCTTAGGGGAATGTTAAGTTTGCTAGAATTATTCAGCTTTTAATCACTTTATTACTTATTTTGTCATAATAAAAATGGGTGGATTATTTGATATTTGTGCATGTTGTCAGGTTATATGGCTGGGACTGATGGCAGAAGGATAGATGCTGTCAGGTGATACCACTAAAGTCACTAAACTAGCTTCATTTTTTCCGTTTAAAGACTAAGAAATCGTTCACATCTTTCATATCCATTGACTTTTTTTAAATTTATACCTAGGCTCGACTTTGTTGGCCTTGTAAGATGCATTGATTTGTGTTATGCATAGTTCCTCATACCTTTTCTCTGAGATGGAACACATAGATGATTGATCTTTTTCCTTTCTGCAAGCTTTCTTTGCCCCCTTATGTGGTGACATGTGCATTCATATGAAGTGTGTTACTGAGACAGCTGCGACCGTCTGGATTGACACTCATTTTTGTCCGCAAGATTTACCAATAATGGTGGACTTGTCATTATCAAGGAATTTACTTTATCATTGAGTAACCTCTTGACATCGTGGACTAAAATTTCCGTACACAAGGGGAGAAGACAAAATAAAAAAACTGAAACAACTTTTATTTTTTGCCTCTAATAGAACATCATACAACAATATGTCTATTCAATTCACAACTAGTTGAGCTTTCTTGTCTATAATCTTATCATATCTTAACAAGTCGGGTGCAAAATATGTTAGTACTAGAAAACCTTTTTGTCTGTCCATGAAGACACATATTAACGAGTCTGCCCAGTTGTGTGCCTTAAAATCCCCATTCCTCCATTTGTTTTCACTTAAAGAATAAAAACGCAAGTTCATTACTAATATCAATTTTTCGTTTCTCATTTTCTGCTTTTTAGTGAAATATAAGAAAGTCATCAATATTTGTTTGTTCTTTTGTAGCTTTTGCTAAATATTTTTTGCTATTAGGTGTTGTTTTTGGTACTTCATCTTTTCTTTTTATAAGATTATTTCAGATTCTATATAGCAATGATGGTAGCTATATTAATGTATTGCAGCTTCATTTACTGGCAAGGCTTATGGTCAAGTAGGATAAGGACTTCCAATGGCTTGGTCAGGCTTGGCAATCCCTTAGAGATTGGCTCATAAGTAGATACTTCTCAGAATAAAATGTTCCATATGCTTTTTCTTTACAGTGAAGTGGCTTCCTTTTGATATTTGTGTAAGAATTTCTTTTTAAGGCTCTATATTTAAAACTTTTTGAGTTTTTGTATTATTGTGCAATCACCAATAAACATGATAGATGTTGTCTATTCTGACTCACTGTATGCACGCAAAATATTCCTCTGTTCTTTTAACATTAAGTCTATGTATATTGTCCATAACAAGCAACATACATTTCGCTCAAAAAAAAAAAAAAAAAAGACAAGCAACATACATGTTGGAAGGCTATACTTTACTTGGCTTGTTTATCCTTTTTTCTCTTTGAAATTTGATAAATGCATGCATCATTTTAACTTACTGTAGGAAATCAATAAATTTGGATCCTAGGGTAACATTATATTAATAGCAATGTTTTAGTAGTGCTTAGAAATGTATCTATGTGATGTATCTTCTGTAAAAAAATAATAGCAAATGTGGAAATGTGATTTTTGGAGATTAATGCTAGGGGAAGGTTTGTATTTGGTTGGGGGAGCGCGAGAGATCAACGTTCCTTGTTTCAAAAGAGAATATATCAGAACTCTTGTTGTAGTTGCCGGAAGGATACCCTCTGTCTACACAATTTGGCTCCCCCCCCCCCCCCCCCCTCATTTTTCTTGGGACGATTGAATACATTAGATCATTTTCTTTATTTGATGCCTAAATCTTTTATTGTTTATTCTTTTATCAGGGTTTCATGATTCTTTTGATATAGGTTTTAGTGAAGGCTTTGTCATTCTTCTTCTTGTTGCTTTGATCTAGTGACATAGTTGTGTAAGCTTCTATATGTGCCTTCTCTCTAATGTATATGCACATTTTATTTCCTCCTTTCCATATGCAAAGGCAGACAAATGGCTTTGAGTTGCTAATGTCCATTTTAGAACCAGGACCTTCTCAGGCGGCTACCTATCAAGATTTATGTTGATCAGGCTTAATGTTTAGAATGAAGATTTAGAACCAAAACATTCTCCTTAATCTTCATCAGACTTTTATCTCCCTTTTAGAACCAAGACATTGTCAGCTATCCATCAAGATTTATGTTGGCCAAGGCCGCTATGAAGTCATAGGCTTTGGTATTTATTTTGTCATCTAAATGATGCATATTATTTAGTGATGAAGACACATCACATTTATATTGTTACACAGGTGAAGAAAGAATTATGTTGCCAATATATTTGATCTTTATTTTCCAATGCCATCTGTGACAATACTCTTACCTGCAGAATGTGCTTCCATTTCGGAAGTTCTCAGCCTGGATTATTTTGTTAACCAAATTACATATATATTATTTAGTGAATGAAAGGTAAATCACTCAAACATTATGTAGTTCAAAAACGGAAGAATTAGCTTGCCAAAATATTTGATATCAATTTCCAATACTATTGTGACAACACTCTTGAATACATGCATTGTTTTAAATATCGCCCGATATATCGATATATCGGCCGAGATATCGGTATTTTATCCAAAACGATACGATAAGTGTAAAAATTTACCGGATATCATTTTGGACTGATATATCGCCACGTGGCCGATATATCGGCCGATATCCGAGATGAAATATCCGATATATCGACCGATATAGTTACTTATTTAGATAATTATTATTATTTTTTGCTTGAGACATCGTTTATTTTATTTAATGTTCATTGTTGTATTTTATGATATTTTTATATGATATTTGAATAATAACTTATTTCTTTTAATAATATCTTATATGTATTGACTATTGATATATTAACTAGTATTTAGTACCATATTGTGATATATCACCCGCTATCTGGTATCCGGTATATAATTTTGCCGATCGATATATCTTCGATATCCGATATTAAAACATTAAATACATGCAGGCCCACATCCATTTCGAAAGTTCTAAGCCTAGATAATCCTATGAGCTACAATTTTTTGAAGTTCTCAGCCTACGCAGTTGAATATAAATTATCCTAGAGAGAACCATGCTTATTCCTTCAACCTGCTTATATAATAATATTATTATAAATTTATTATACGGCCTAAATCATTATTGGTAATCTTCTGTGCAACCCATTGTCGGTAGATGTGTGTCAATTGGGCCCAGAGGAAAAGTAGTCACTAGATATGACAAATTGGTTTGGTATTGTTGGCGAAACCGATATCCTTGGTTTAACTAACTTGCCATTCTTCACCTGTAGTTCTTTGAGAGATACGTGTGTGATAGAACACACACTCTTTATTATTTATTTCTTTATCATTTTCTTTTTATTGAAATATGAATTCTTAGCTCATCATTAATTTCACAGTGGAGCCCTTTTACTAGGAGGGTGTGTGTACTGTATACTCTCTTCTATAGGTTATTTCCTATATCAACAGTGGTTATGCAACCAATGTAATGCAATTTGTAAAGATGATGCAGGTACGTGAATATTATTTTGGCTCTCATTAATTTTCATTAGTTAGCATTCAGCAACCCTAAGTTCAATCTTAGATGTTCGCTTCAATCCGCGGTATGTTTGAGGCACCACTTGTGTGATGATGTAACTATTAACCTATGACACATTTTAAATGTAATTGCAAATCCATGACATGTGCAAGGAAATTTACATGAAGTGCTGAACGAAAGCATAATGTAAAATGTGATTTGTAATGCCAAACCATGTTTTTGCTCTCGCATGATAATGCATAGCTAAGTATCCAACCATATAAATCACCACCTACATAGTCTTATTATATCCTTAACATGCCCTTTAAAAGCGTCCTTCATGTAGTCTTTGTTGAAGGATCTACTGTCATATCCTTTATGGGTTTATGTTGAAGAATGAGTTGAGAAGAATTTCATTGTTTTCCAATTCCTTAATACATGATACTCTATCTCTATTTGTTTGGTTTTCCCATGATATTTTCGGTCCTCAGTATATGCAATTGTCATATTCTATTAGTGTGTATCGACACTTAATTCTTTCTTACATTCGGGTTGACCTGTATATTGACAAAGAATCTCCTTGATCAAAATATCTCCTCCATGGCCGACACACATGCTGCATACAATGCCTCCATAATGGATAATGTAGTTTAGATTTCTTTCTTGCTTCCCTAGGAATTATCCCTTATATTTAACAAGAACATATAATCTGCAGTGGACTTTCTATTATTTTGATTCCCTACGGGCATTTGAAATTCCTTTCTATTGTTCGTCTCTTCCTCTATAATGTGGTCAACAATTAATGTAGAGAGGATCAAAATCTATAGATGATAATGATTTTTTTATCTCTAGTTGGAGAGAGGAGATTGAGAGGAGATTGAAGTTGCAAAAATATTGGAGAAGGTCAAGCAACATCAGAATAGTCGACCAACCAGTCGATCGACATGCACACAGGTACACTTTGGGCAAAGTCGCTCGACTGCTCCACTAACATATGTTGACACTCCAAAAAGACATTCCTTAGGTAGCACTTCAGCTGGTCTGAACGTCATCCAAACTTGATGACATTTACAAAAGACAAGATGCGGACAAGTTGATGACCAGACTCTACCCATCCTCATAGACCAAGCGATAACTTGGAACTTACTGATCTAGTGAAGCAGACAGTAAGCCAAGCATCACTTGTAAAGACGCCTAAGCATGGCCCAAGAGGATAGCTTCGCTTGAAGCTCTATAGCTTTGTTGAAAGACTAAAATATTAGCTTCCCCTTAAGCTTTTCTTATGAGCTTCGCTCGAAGCTCTTCATAGCTCTGCAAAGAGCTAATCTTGAAGCTAATTACATTTTCACCTTAAGCTTTTCTTGTGAGTTTCACTTGAAGCTCTTCATAGCTCTATAAAAGAGCTAATGTTCAGCTTCGCTCTACAAAAGATTAAGCCTCGAAAACTCTGTGGTTTGGCATAATTAAGGCCTGAGGCTCACGACCGGATACCTCCCACCAATTTTTGCCCTTTCCAGGCCGATTAGCTAGTGGTCTGATTCCTATAACAACCTCTCCCAGGCAGTCGACCAATTGGAGTCGTTTAGGTTTAGGAACCTTAGATTAGGCTTGGTGATTGATTTTCTTTTTCTTTTAATTGTTTTTATTCTTTTTGATTGTATTGTTGACTGAACATTGTTTGTGGTGTGTTGTATGAAAAAGTGGTTGAGAGATTTGTCCACATCATGCCTAGTCAGAAACACCTCTCTGCCACTACCTCAGAACCCAGTGATGGCTTTCATTACAAGATGGATTTTTCCCTATCCGGACATCACTCTTCTTGTATAAAACTCCCAAAAGCAAATGGAAATACTTTTGAGTTAAAACCACAGTCTATAAACTCTTCCTAAATTCCATGGGATGGAATCTGAGGATGCATACTTTTTCATTAGGGAGTTCGAAGAAGTTTGCTTAATGATGTGTATTCCTCAACTAGGAGATGACGCCGTCAGGTTACGTTTCATTCCTTTTTCCCTAAAAGACCTAGCAAAAAAATGGTTGTACAGCTTGGCTGTAGACTCGGTCGCCACGTGGCAGAATTTTGTTAAGGTTTTCTTTAAGAAATTCTACCCGATTCACAAAACTGCGCTGATTAGGAAAAACCTCATGCAATTCAAATAAGAATCCGAGCCTTTTTGGAGATATTTTGAATGATTCAAAGATCTCCTAGCACAATGCCCTCACCACGGTATAGAGAAATGGCGGCAATGTTAGGTTCTCTATGATGGACTGGATTATCAAAAGAAAACATTGTTGGAAACTATGTGCCAAAGGGGTTCTTATAGAAAGACGAAAATCAGGGATGGGACCTCTTTGAAGATCTGGTCGAAAAAACCATCCAGTGGGAGCTAAGCCCTGAAAAACCTAGAAGCTCACAATTCATAGCTTCTAGGGGTGGGCTCTTATCTATATAATCGTCTGCTGCTTTAGAAGCTAAGATTGTCACATTCATGAGGAGAATTGAAGTATTGGAGACCAAAGAGCCAGTCGTAGCCAATCAAATCATCCCATCACAACTTCACAATCCGAGTTGCACGTATTGCCTAGCATCAAATCATGTTTTTGAAGAGTCCCCATATTCCAAGCTCACCAAGCACCACCGGAACATCTGAATGCGGCCCACACAAGGCTGCAAAATAACCCCTACTTACAAACTTACAATCCTGGATGGAGAAGTCACCCCAAACTTCTCCTGGAGCTAGAACAATGCCGTGAGACCTAACTTCCCAATAATGGTCATCACCAGCACCATCAGCAAGACTTCCTTCCCATCAAGCATTCTCATCCTCATTTCAAAACAACCCACCGAAAGAAGACTAAGTGAACTTGAGAAGAGTATGAAAAACTTTTTGAAGACCCACACCGCCTTCATGCAGAACATAGAACAAATGCTGAACAACAATGCACAGGCAATCTCTCAACTAGAAGTTCAAATAAGTCAACTAGCTAGTTCCTTGAGTGAGAGACATAAGGATACCTTGCCTAGTCAATAACTAGCCAACCCAAAGAACTCTAGTCAGATTTTTGAAGTTCAAATCAACCAGTGTAATATTGTCCACATACTCAGATCTATAAAGGTGGATAACCAAGTTTCACAGCCAACAACTCCAATCCCATCCAATTCTACTTCTGTCTCTCCATTTGTTAGCTCGAGTCCATGTGACTCAGACAAGGACAACACACACCATTCCCAAATAAGCTTAGGAATAATAACAAGAGTATGCACAAGAGAAGATCCTTGAAATGTTCAACCAAGTCAAGTTGAATGTTCCTCTTCTAGACGCTCTCCAGCAAGTTCCTGCCTATGCTAGATTTCTCAAAGATATGTGCACAAAGAAGGGGAAGACCAAGGTACCAAAAAAAGTGTTTTTGGCGACTAATATCAGTGAATTCATGTCTGGTCTTATCCCGGTCAAGTACAAGGACCCTAGATGCCCCACAATTACTTGCATAATAGGACAGACAGAGATTAGTCGGGCACTCCTTAACCTGGGAGCGAGCATTAACCTACTTCCTCTTTCTGTGTATCAGTAACTCGGGTTGGGAGAACTGCGTCCAACCCAAGTAACGATTCAGCTTGCTGACCGATCCGTGAAAGTTCCCAGGGGGAAATCACAGATGTCCTCATTTGGGTCAGAGATTTCATCTATCCAGTTGACTTTATTGTACTTGAAACCCAACCCGTGTCAAACCTTAGAGTTCAGACTCATGTTATTTTAGGATGACCATTCCTTGCCACTGCCAATGCAATAATCAATTGCAGGAATGGATCTATAAGATTGACATTTAGAGACGTGACAAAGGAGGTCAACGTTTTCAACTTTAAAAAACAACATAGAGATTTGGAAGATCAAACTTTTGAGGTTAACTACATTGAAAACTTGACAAGCGAGCATGAGGAGCTCGAAAATGAATTTGAGTTGGAAGATTTTAATCTGGATGAAATCATTGATTCTGCTATGGATTGGGCATCGAATCCCATTGTGTCAACTCTTGAAATCGAATTTGTAAACTCCTCCAGTGAGTCCCTCCCTTAGAATTGAAAGCTTTACCAGAGCATCTTAAGTATGCATACTTAGGTGAAAACGATACTCTCCCGATCATAATTGCATCCCATTTGACTGGGGAACAAGAAGAAAGATAATGTCTGTTTTAAGGAAAGAAAAGGAAGCAATTAGATGGACCATGAGTGACATCAAGGGGATAAGTCCAGCAATTGTGTAACACCGTATATATTTGAACGATGATGCGATTCCCAAAAAGGACCCACAGTGTAGGCTTAACCCTATTATGCAAGACGTCGTGAAAATAGAAATTCTCAAATTTTTAGACAATGGGATCATTTATCCCATCTCTGATAACCAATGGGTAAGCCCTGTCCACGCTATCCCTAAGAAAGCTGGCTTTACAGTGGTAAAGAATGAAAATAAGGAATTAGTGCAAACACGATTACCAACATAAATTCGTGTTTGCATCGATTATCGAAATTGAACACTGCCACTTGTAAGGACCACTTTTCCTTGTCGTTCATCGATCAAATGTTAGAACGTTTGGCTGGTCATGAGTACTACTGCTTCTTGGATGGTTACTCAGGATATAATCAGATCCCTATTGGTTTAGAAGTTCAAGAGAAGATGACATTCACATGCCTATTTGGAACTTTCGCCTACAAACGTATGCCTTTTGGATTGGCAATGTTTGGCCATATTCCAACGGTGCATGCAAAGCCTCTTTTCTGATATAGCAGAATTTTTAAGAGGTCTTCATGGATGATTTCTCCATTTATGGAGATTCTTTTGATCTGTGTCTTCATCACCTAGAGTTGGTTCTTCGGATATGTAAGGAGAAGAATCTAACTGTCAATTGGGATAAGTGTCATTTCATGGTGAGACAAGGGATTGTCCTCGGCCATGAAATTTCAAGAAGGGGAATTGAAGTTGATAAGGCGAAGATCGAAGTCATGGCTAAACTTCCTGTCCCCAAGTGCGTAAGAGACATTCGTTCATTCTTAGAACACGCATGATTTTACCGACGGTTCATCAAGTATGCTAGACGCTTGGCCAACTTGCTTAGTAAAGATGTGCCCTTCAACTTCATCGATGAGTGTTTCTACTTATGGGAAAGACTGAAGAAACTCATCTCTGTGCCCATCATTTCAGCTCCAGATTGGATGCAACCATTTGAAATCATGTGCGATGCTCTGATTTTGCTATCGGCACTGTCCTAGGATATCGCGTCGATAATAGGCAACACGTGATTTATTACTCGAGTAGGATCTTGAATAACGCCCACAGAACTACACAATGATCGAGAAAGAATTCTTGGTCGTTGTTTTCGCGTTAGAAAAGTTCTGTCCCTACTTCTGGGATCCAAGTCTGTGATTTTCACGGATCCTCCGTGTTGAAGCACCTCATGACCAAGAAGGAAGCTAAAGCCCGAGTTATTTGGTGAATCCTTCTGCTTCAAGAATTTGATCTGAAAATTCGTGACAAGAAAGGTATGAAAAATGTGATGGCTGACCACTTGTCAAGAATTCCTAACGCACCTGTAGAACAAACCCCGATTAATGAGGATTTCCCAGATGAGTACATCTTCGCCATTTTGAAAGAATCTTAGTATGCAGATATTGTCAGTTATCTGGTCATCGACAATTACTTGCTGAATGGACCAAGGAGGACAAGTATTGCTTCTTTGCCTAAGTTCGGTACTTCTTCTGGGAAGAACTGTATCTCTTTAAGTACTGTCATGACCAGATTATTCGTCAATATATACTAGAGGAGTAACAAGGAGTGTGCTCAATTTCTAACATGAGCTTGCATGCGGAGGACACTTCGGTCCCGCAAACCGCAGAGAAAGTCTTACAAAGTGGGTTTTACTAGCCCATTTTTTTTCAAAGACTCCTTCCATTTTTGCAAGTCATGTGCAAACTGTCAAAAAATTGAGAAGATTTCGAGGCGAGACATGATGCCCTTAAACCCGATTCTCGAAGTCGAAATTTTTAATGTTTGGGGTATCGATTTCATGGGACCATTTTCAAATTCATTTGGCAACTAGTTCATCTTGGTTGCAATGGATTACGTCTCCAAATGGGCAGAAGCCGTGCCTACCAAGACCAATGACAATAAAGTTATTGTCAAATTTCTCAAGGAAAATATCTTCTCCCATTTTGGTACCCCACGAGCAATAATTAGTGATATGGGTCACATTTTTGCAATAGGGCTTTCAGAGTTGAAGTGACAAATTGGAAAATCAAGCTCATTTTTGAAAAAATGATAGGTCAAAACTGAAAAGAATGGTCGGTCAAGCTGATGGATGCTTTGTGGGCTTATCGGACTGCTTTTAAGACCATTCTAGGAATGTCTCCATATAGATTTGTATTCAGAAAAGCCTGTAAATTAGAACACCGAGCCCTATGGGCCATAAAGCAATTAATTTTGATCTGACTAGAGCCGGTGAATTAAGAAAACTGCAGATCTCAAAATTGGAGGAAATTCGAAATGAAGCTTATGATAATGCACGAACAACAAAAAGCAGAACAAAAAATTTTCACGACAAAATCATCAGCCAAAAAAATTTTTGTCCTAGATAAAAAGTTCTGCTTTACAATTCAAAGCTTCACATCTTTGTGGGGAAACTCAAAAGTCGTTGGTCAGGACCGTTCACTGTACACACAGTTTCTCCACACAGTGTTGTAATAATTGTTGATCCAAAGATTGAAAAAGAAAGTCAATGGGCAATGATTGAAACCCTTTCTAACCACTGAGCCTGAGTCAGAAGATGAAAATGTCCTGGGTCTTGTCGACTCATCTTACACGTGACCACACCCCACCACAAACCACAAATTGTGTAATAATTCTGGGTCTTGTCGACTCAGTGCAATCGCGTCACTTGCGAATATTGTGTAATAATTCTCTTGGTTTTTGTTTTGCTCGGGACGAGCAAAAGATAAGTGTGAGGGTGTGATTAGTATCTAAATATGCATATTTCATACTACATCTTCATATTTATTCAATATTAAATTCTGTTAATAACACCTCTCATGTATTTTTCTAGGTTCATGGCGTGGAATGAAGAAGCCTAAAAATCTTATTTATTTGGTGATTTAAAGCCTACAAAAATAGCCATTGACTTTAGAAGGAGGATCTTTAATACCAGGTGCAAATATTTAGAAACCAGTAGGTACAACTTACAAGGGGACAAACCAGCAAGTCACATCAGGCGATGCCAGACAGGTGACGCCAGAGGAGCCGCGAAAATGCAGCTTTGGACGTGTTTCCGCGGTCGTACTGGCTCTTCTGAGCCAATACTTTGAGCTTGTTTTGGTCCCTCCTTGTTCCTTTCCTCCTGTACCTATAAATACCTCCTGGGATTTATAAAGAAGGGTATATCCAGATAATAGAGTTTTTAGGTTGGTTTGTTGTTGTATTTTCTTGTATTGTCTTCTTCTTCCTCTAGCTTAGTTTATAGTTTGAAAGAGAGTGTGTGTAGAAGTTGTATTGGAAGGTACAAGCTAATACAAGTAATACTTCTCCTTTTTTTCATTTATTGGTGCTTTTACTTGTTTTTATTTTCTTGTACTAGTGTAACTCTTTTCTCATCTACTTCTCTCTTGCTTTTATTATTCATGTCTAGCTAACTCTCTATTGCATAGCTAACTAACTACTAATCCACTAATCTCTAATAACTTGATTGATAACGCAGTCAATAGTGTCAAACAAGTCTTGTGCAACAAGAGTTATGACATTTTAAATGAGGGTTCTAATTCTAACTTACTTACAAGTATTACCACTCTCATATTTCATACTTAATCATTTTTGATGATTTATAGATTGTAAACACTACTTGTTTTCATAAGTTAGAGATATCCCTATTCATCTTTGCCGATACCATAGTGCACTTATTTCTTTCCTTATTCTCGCTTTTAACTGGATCTTGATAAAGTTTTGTCGTGTAAAGCCAAGTGAAGGGAAGAACTTTCATTTAATCTCCAACGTGAATAGTTCTTATGCATAAAGCTTATGCTTGTCTATGATCCATTGTGAGGCTACATCTTCAAGAAATTAGAGATTAATGGGAGTACTTAGTAGAAAGTTAGCCATGCGTTTTTATCTTTAAGAAAAAGAAATCACTTTTACAACCATCAAAACAATCCAAGCATTTTTTAAACATTACTTGTTTTCTTTTCAATTCCTTATTTGAGGCAAGGAACATCTTTATTACGAACAAAGAAGCAGCAATCAAGCTTTCATCGCTCTCCCTCCTAGTGGACACGACCCGTATAGCCACTTTGCTATTACGGTGGAATCGCTAAAGCAGTAATATCGACCAACACTCTTCTACTTATTCTTGTGCATGCTTTCTTGCGATCAATGACGTCCTCATGACATGGTTCAAAGTCTCGGTCTCGGCCGCCGACTCGACCGGCACCGAGACGGATCGGTCTCGGCGACTCGGATCGGACTCGGACGATACGCGCAAAACGCTACATAGAACGCCAAAAAAATTATGAAAAAATCATGACAAATCATAAAAAAATGTAAACATCAAAATTCATGCATCACATATTCAAAACATATCACCTAACACTCAAAACATAACGTGAAAGTATAAATACAAGCGTCGTCGGTAGAAAAATATCAAAATACATGCATATATAGTAAATTGCACAAAATAATTCATAAGTACCTGCTAATATAGTCATTTCTACATTGAATTACGAGGAGGCTCAAAATCATCATTATCATGACCCGCGATAAGTATAAAACCAGGCATATAGTTTTCATAAGGATAATAATATGTTTGTGGTGAGATCCTGTAGGCTGAGATGATTGGCCAGAGGATCCACTATCAGAGTAATATGGCGGTAAGGGTTGTGCAATATCAGCTCCATGGTGATAATACCCAAAACCTCGATATTTAGTGCTGCTATAGAGTATTCACCAGTGCTAGAATAATCAGTGCCAGAATATTGGCCAGATGTCAAACTCAACCCCTGTAAATGGCCTTCAAGACTATGATGACCATGTGAGTAGTTATCATGTCCACTCGAATAATCATCGCTAGAACTGAATTCGACCAACCGATCCAAATGCCTACGCTGTTGTGAAATCCCGCCCGGCCTCCATGATCTGTATCTTGTGTGGTATAATATTCTGAATCCCATGTTAAAGCATCATCTCGTTGGCTTCCACTAACAACACCATGAGTCTCTTCAACATTACCACCATCACCACCATCACCGCCGCCATCACCGCCACCACCATCATCATCACCGCTGTCATCATCACTGCCACTTTTGTCAGTATGATGAATACCTTCATCTAACCAACCTAAGTCATCTGGTGGTAACATCGGCTGTTCTCCCTCACGAATCCACTCATCCAAAATATCATCATCATTGAAAATATTGTTCAGATCAATTGGGTTGTAATAATCATCAGTGTCGTTTTTGCATGTCAAGTTTCTTACTCGCAACCGCATATTGTAATGCACAAATACTAGTTTATGCAACTTTTTCATTGCCAACCGTTGCGCAATTTTGTATGAATTAGCGACCACGTGCTCCAATTTCTTTCACAACCCGATGAAGAACATGTTTGGCTTAAGACTTTGATGGCAATTTTCTACAAATTGGGAGCTTCTTCGCCATAATTAATCCACCAATCAGCTGGAAGAGATTGTTGCACTGTTCTTCTAGTTAGTGAGCTTCCAAATTCTCCAACTCCATCCACAAATAATTTTATCTGTGAAAATACACATCACAAGTGTTAATATTTGCATAACATTATATCGATGAAATAAATAAATTATTATTACCTCATTAATAGCTCTTGCTTGTTTATTCAAATCTGGCTCCAATCTTTTAATGACCTCCTTTAATCCATATCTCACTTCTGGATGTATAGAAAAGTTTTTGATTATTGGAGTGCTGGATTTAAAAAATATGCTGTAATAACGTAAGCACACGATTGTTATGATATGACAGTTTCAATTTCTAGTCAACAAATATGATTTCTAGGCAAATGAATTACCAGCAGCATGCAAATGTCTATGCAATTGTACCTCCCATCTTCTATCAATGATATCCCAGTACTTCTTCAGTTCTTATTTGATGCCTTTATAGCCAATTTTGTTCTATCCATAGCTTCATATATAATAGATAGTGTAGGTTTCTTATCCTGGTCCACTATCTTCAAGACTCTAACAAGATGATCCATAATATTTTGGACCTCTCTTGCCTTCTTCCAAAACCGGTCAGTCAGAATGAGATTAGAAACCTTATCTCGCACACTTCTTCTACTCCTTTCCTTGTTGAATTCACGCCATTCGGTAGTCGTGCACATTCTTTTCAAATCTTGCTCATAGCGAATAAGGCTTTCAATAGAAATAAACTCGGTGGCAAACCGTGTTATACCTGGTCTCAACAAATCTCTATCTTTGGTATATAGCTTCATTAAATTCACCACTTTGAGGCTATTGAAAATGAATGATGTGATCATCTTAGCATCATCCAATGTCTCCTTGACTGATTTCAAAGAGCCAATATCTTCAAACATCAAATCAATGCAATGTGCTGAACAGGGAGACCAAAACAAATATTTTCTCTTATCCATCAACATGTGACCAGCTGCTTTGAAACTTGCCTCATTATCTGTTACAACCTGCACGATATTTTCTTCACCAACTTCATCAACAACTTTATCCATTAGCGAGAATATATACTCAGCAGTCTTCGAGATATTAGTGGTATCAACAGAAGTATGGTAGATCATGCTTCTATCACAATAAATCATGAAATTAACAATAGGCTTTCTATTATGAGAAATCCATCCATCACACATGATCGTGCAACCATACTGCGACCATTTTGTTTTTATTGAAGCAATATATACTTCAATTTCTTTCATTTCCTCCTCTAAATATAGATTGCCAATCTGGTACCCTGTAGGGCCTTTTACACATGGGCCTGCCTCCGCAATAGTATTAATCATGGCTTGGTAGTAAGAAACACTATCAGCTGCACTGAATGGTATTGCATTGTAGTGAAAGAACTTCACCACAGATTTCCCAACCTTTTTCATATTCTCAGTTGAGAACATGCTTTTGATTGATTTCTGTTTTGTTAGGAACATGTAAGGATCAATACCACGAGCTGGAATTTCAGCTTCTCTCATAGTCATACTCTGACGCAATCCACGGTTACTCCCTGATCCTGAAGGCTGTGAACTACTGCCACCAATATCAACTCCTTCTGCCGATCTCCAAGACATTTCATGACTTTCTTTCATGGCTTGTTTTAGTTGTCTTCTTTCAACTCCTTCCAAACCACCAACTTCTTCAATTTCATTGTCATAATCTTCTTCGGTCACATCATAAAAATCTTCCTCACTTAAAGATCTCATAAGTCGCTCTTTTTTAGATTTTATGGCCGCTCTTTCTTTGCTACCTTCAGAAAGATGTCGTCTCATTATTTGAGATACCTCTTTTGATACTCGCAAGCATCCTTCCACCTGACCGGGTATATGTGCTATATTCTGCTTCAATCTAGTGATACCACCATGAACATGTTTCCCACAATAATTACACTTCACAAGTTTTCTACTTCGACCAACAGGGGTACCATGTTCCCATCCAATATCGCGTTGCTTTGGAGCCATACTGAAATTTAAAAAAATTATCTGTTAAATTAAATTAAAACTAAAATTAACTAAATTAAAAAACATTAAATTAAACTCAATTAAATGAAACTAAATTAAATTAAACTAAACTAGTTTATACTAAATTAAGCAACACTAACTTAATTACCTAACTTCAATAAAATTATTAAATTACCTAACTTAATTACAAAACTTTATTAAATTAAATTAACCTAAATTAAGTTAACTAAACTAATTTAAATTAAATTAAACTCAATTAAATGAAACTACATTAAATTAAACTAAACTAGTTTATACTAGATTAACCTACACTAACTTAATTATCTAACTTCAATAAAATTATTAAATTACCTAACTTAATTATAATTATAAAATTTTATTAAATTAAATTGACTTAAATTAACTTTACCTAAACTAAACTAAATTAAATTACATTAAACGCAAATTAATTAAACTGAGGGAGAGAGAGAGGAACAGAGAGAGAGGGAGAGAGACGGAGACAGAGGAGAGAGAGGGAAACACAGGAGGAGAGAGAGACAGAGAGAGGGACACACAGAGAGAGGGAAACACAGGAGGAGAGAGACAGAGAGAGGGAGAAGGGGAGAGAGAGAGACTGAGAGGGAGAGGGAGAGAGTCCGACAGAGAGAGAGAGAGACAGAGGAGAGACTGAGAGGGAGAGGGAGAGAGTCTGACGGGGAGAGAGAGAGACAGAGATAGAGAGAGACGGGGAGAGAGAGAGATAGAGAGAGAGAGAGAGACGGGGAGAGAGAGACAGAGAGAGAGCCGCTGCAGCCTGCGGGAGAGAGAGACGGAAAAAGAGAGGGAGAGAGAGGCACAGAGAGAGGGAGGGGGAGAGAGAGAGAGAGAGACTAAGAGGGAGAGAGGGAGAATTACCTGGGCGAGGCGACGCGGGGGACGGCGAGGGCGACGCGGGGGGACGGCGAGCGAGAGAGAGAGAGAGAGAGAGAGAGAAAGAGAGATCAGATCTGATCTCTCTCTCTCTCCATCAGCGCCTTTAAACGCGATTCGTCACGGGCGCTGAGTCGACCCGGGTCGGGTCAGACTCGGACCCGACTCGGTCGACTCGGGCCTCCGAGTCGGTCGTATCCGACTCGGCCGATATTTCGAACTTGCCTCATGAGCCAGGTATTCCCCTCTAGCCTCAAGGGGGTCACCTCCAACTGATTTACTCTTTTGCGAACCACTGGCTTTGAGACTTCGAGGAGGTGAGGTGATCTTTCTACAATCAATTCGCTTCCCGACATGAATTTAAGAACATTAATCATTTCCTCACCGTCAAGATGAAGCCGAGGGAGAGGCTCAAGCACTATGTCAGTTATTTTCAGAGCCAGATGGCTCATGTATATAACTATAATGAAGACGTTGAAGCGACAATGTTCATCAGTGGGTTGCAAGTCACCCATTCTTTCTGTAAGCACTTAGTGAAACACGAAGTTACCAAGATGAGGGACATCCACTTCCGAGTTCAGAAGTACATCAGAGTGAAGATGAAGACCACAGCCAATCGTTCTCCTAAAAAGGGTGGTAAGGGGAAAGTCGAAACCATAACTTGCTGCATCTAAGAAGAGTCAGAATCGAGCTTCCAGTGCCATCAACAAAGAGCTTCCTCTGAACCAGGCAAAGGCCAATGGAGAAGAAGAGGACTTCATATAATTGAAAATCTTCATCAAACACGTCTTTAGCGCCATCAAGGATCAACCTTTGGTGAGGCTCCCGAGGCTGCTTGATTAAGGTGAAACTAGTGCACAAAAAATAGAGTTATCAGAAGGTAAATATTGTGCTATAGCTTCTCAATTCTACCACAATAGCAAAGTGGCTAAGCGTGTCGTGACCACAAGGAGGGATGTGATGAAAGCTTTTCGATATCGTTTTAAATTACTAAATAGGTTAAAATCTCTTTTTTGTTTTGAAAAAGAAAAAAAAGAAAAACTAAGTTAGATGAGGAGTAGAAAGAGAAGAAGATATAAAAAAGGAAAATGTTTGTGTTTTTAAAGTTGATTTCAAAGAAATTAAAAGTAAAGAAATATCATGGCAAACATCTAATAAGTATTCCCAATAGTGTACTTACCTTTTCGGATGATTATCATACCTTAGATCTTTGGTGATAATTTACCTTGACTTGAAGGCAATCACCGCATAGCCCATAAGAGCAGACTCAAATCCCGTCCAAATTACATCATCAAAACTAAAATAGTAAACATAAAATGATACATATTTGGGAGTAAGAATTCATCATCACAAATTATCAGTGGTTCTTGCAAGAACACGGCCTAATCGATGTTATTAGATTCAATGGATAGAAATCAAACAAGAAGAAGAAAACTAGAAGGTAACAGAATTTAGTCATGAAGAAAAACAACAATAAAAGTGAAGTTGATTAAATCAAGAAACGATGAAAGAAAGGAGAAAGATTTCATCGGTGTCACTTTCAATACAATTCTTATGAATATCTCTCTAATCTGAGCTATAAAGAAACCAGAAAATTACATAAAAATAAAAAAAGAAAAGAAGAATCCTACACTAAACTGAAAGTAAAACCTAGCCTAAGCTCTCTGCCTCTGTACTTTTACCTCTGGTGTGATATTTATAGGAAAAGGTGGTGGCCAAAATGCGTGGAGAGTGGGGGAAAATCACTGACCCAATGACCAGAGGACTGCCGTATTCCCGTGGCTTTTGCCGCGAATCCGCAGCAATCTCTGTGCCACGGATCTCGCGCTTTAAGCACGTGACATCTACTGTTCTGTTGCCCTTGATTATCTGATATTTTTTTCTTTTGAGTCTCGGGATCTTCAGAATATGTGTATTTATCTTGAGTGGGGAATATTCTTTTTAAGTGTCAAGTTCCTCAGAATATCCCGACGAGAGGCATACTGAGTGAGGAACGCTTTAGATACCTCCTTGAAGTTGCGGAGAGAGCGGGACAGTAGAGAGTAGAACCAATCTGATGCCACACCTTTCATACTGAAGGGGAAGGCGAGGCACAAGAGTGGATCATTGCGGGAATAAGCTACCATCTTTTCCCGAAAATGCCGATGTGCTGGATGGGGTTGCTCCATCCGAGTAATAGTCGAAGGTTGGGATCGATTACTTGCTCGGGAACTCGCACTTCAGGATTTCTTCGGAAATGGGGTCAGAGATTTTGGCAGCTAAAAGCGTTGGGTGGCTTTGCAGCTTGGCTTCTGCGATCTGTCTTTGGATTAGCTCGTCAAGGGCTTGGAGGTCGGGAGACCCACCAACTTCAGGTTCGCGTTCTAACTCATCGACAGCTGGTTGTCCTAGAGGGCAGCGATTTGAGCCTGAAGTCAAATGTTGAGTTGCCTTAATATCTCCTGCTCACGGATGACATTCTCGCAGTCGAGAGGCCCCTGCTTCTGATCACGATCAGAGTGTGCATGTTGTTCCTTCATCTGCTCTTTCATGCTGGCGAGCATCTGAATGAGTTGATTTTTATGTTGCTACGATAGTTGCACACTGGCAGTTGTCTCCTGAGGTGAGGAGGAGCTGATATCTTCAGTGGTATGCGACTGATTGATGGGTACTGGGGAAGACCGTGCCCCCAGTGGTGTTGATGGCCTTGCCTTTGGGCGTTGCGCCATTGAGCGTGACAGTTTGCTCTCTTGGAGCCATTAGTGCTGTGAAAGAGGCTTTCTGAGGAAGTTTTTGGGGTTTTATGGGAGAGATTTTGAGTGTAGGAACTCAGGTCTCAATGAGAGCACCAGTTTGTGGAGATTTTTCGCCACGAGCGATCAGGCGATCAATCGACACCACAAGTGAGAGTATAGAGTGAGACTAAAATGCATGTAAGTAAATACAAAATAAACACATAGGATTTTATGTGAAAACTCTTAACTGGGAAAAACCATTGGAAGGAGGAGAAACTTCACTATAATTCTCCTGTTACGGGAAGTGTAGTGATTTGGAAGGAGCGCACAGAGTTCGGATTTCCAGAGTCTCCCACTTAGCTAAGAGAAAAGGTCTATTTATTCTCCATTGAGCTGTTGGACTACAGGTCCTTGATCGTAGGTGAGATCTACATGTTTAGCACGTTGTAACGATAGCGGTCCATAGTGCTGATTTGTTGGGATTGCGTGTCGAGAAATCCAGCACTATCAATAAATGTCTGCGCTGAGCGGCATTATACGTTTCGAACATGGAAGAGGATCGAGCTACGTAACTAACGACGAAGATTGAGGATGATCTGTCGCTGGAGCTCGGATAGAGGGCTCTGGAGTTTTCGGGACGGAGGGAGATCTGGGATGTCCAAATGGCGGAGTCTTCCGAGTTCGTCTAACTTCGGGACAGATGATAGACTTCGAGAGAATCTAAAATGGCGGAAGCTGCTAGGTGGATGAATGATCTCTAAGGGGATGCTCAATTTCTTGGACATGTGTCACTATCCTGATGAGAGTCAGTTTTTGACCACTACATAATGTTTATGGAGTTGTGATATCATGATACAAGTGATAATGTGATATTTATGAAGTTGTAATGTGTATTTGTTTCTCTACTCCGTGGTTTTTATGATATTTTTGTGATTTTTATTATATATTTATGAAATTGTGATATTCTTGTGATTGTTTGATATTGTGGTACTGAAGTTATGACACGAGTGATATGATAAACACTTTAATATTTAGAGATAAGTGATATGTATTTGTAATGTTGTAATGTTTTATAGAGTTGGGATATTGTAATACGAGTGATACTGTGATATTTATGAAGTTGTGATGTGTATTTATTTCTCTACTCGTTAATTTTTGTGATATTCTTATGATTATTGTGATATTGTGATATATTTGTGAAGTTTGTGATATTTATTAGGGATATGTGATATTATAATATATTATATATAAGTCGACTAGAGACTGATGATAGAAGACACTGAAAATATCAGTCTCTGCTCTCAGGTCCAATTAGACAACCCGGATCTATTTTGCGTATGTGTTCGCTAAATCCAGACCAAAAAATAATGACCATGTGGCAACTCATCGCCTACATGGCGCCGACGTGATCTGTCAAAACTTTATTTTGGTAATAAAATTTTGAAGAGTTCATTTATTAAAATAAATTTGAAAAGAGAATTCTTTATTTTTTAAATTGCCCTTATTGTATCTAAGTATTCAGCAAAGCAAAGAAGGTTTTATCCCGTGACTCTCCTCTTCCTTTTCGCCACTCAGTTTGACGGCAAGTAGTAATCTAGTTTTGTCCGTCCGCCCGTCTACAACTTTCCATTCCTCTCTTCCTTGCGATCCCACTCTCCTCCCTTCGTTGCCCCTCAACCGCCTTCACATCATTACAGCCTTCTCTTCTTCTTCTCATAATGATGCTTATATAGGGCCAAAGCCCCAACGGGATTTGGTGAGAGATTGGGTCTCCGAGAACGACGACCTCATCCGGATGTTACCCATTTACGTCGATGGCCTCTCTCTCCTCTCCGTTCTTGCCAATCGAGCTTTCTCCGGCATTGCCGCTGTCGCCGATGCCTCCAGGTTTTCTTTCTTGCCCCTTTTCCGCCTTAATTTCTGTCACTGTTCACTGAATTGATGTGAAGTTTGAGTTTTATGTCAATTTTTCTGTTGATTCTTGAATTTAGAACTGAAATCTTGGTCTAAACTATTGAAATTTCTGCTTACTTTATTCCATTGGCTGCAAAATTCTATTTTGCTTAATCCCTATGTTGTTCTGATAGATATTTGGGCATTAAACTATGTTCTTTGAAAATAAACGAAGTATAATATACATTTGACAAATTACAAATGATTTTTTTTTGTTTCTTAATTTTTACGATATTATATTTGGAGTTGATACTATAATTTTCATTTACCTTCTCTAAAAAAATTCATTTACCTCATATACATTTATGAGCATGTAAAATTGCTATGAAATCTAAGCTTAATTTTGACTGCTATTAGTTATTCCAATAATATCTTTTGGAATTTTAATAAACAATTGTACAAAGAGGTAAAGTTTGTTTACCCGATTCTTTAATTTACTTGATAATGTTGTAGAATAACACAAACTTATCAGTTTCTTCTTTAATTTACCTTATTATTTATCTTCGTCATTTACGGCAAAGTTTAGAGAATTTTTTAAATATGTTTAGTTGCTTCTGTAGCGTGGTGGCGTGTTAGATAATGCATATGTTCACAGATATAGATACTATACTAATTTAATGGAGGAACTCCCTTATCATCTTTCTATTGGTGGGTTCCACATATCTGGAATAAAATTTGTAATTTGTTTGTTTCATTTTTTTTTCAGCATCTAATTATCTTTTCTGGGGAAAATTTATGTGGACACTTTGTTCTCTAACAGTTCACAATCAATGGCAGACATTTTAACTTATGGTTTGGCTGTAACCATTCTTCTTACTGGTCTCGTATGGTTGTCAATCCGGCCAACGTATATTTCTCCGGTGAGGATTTTATTTGGTACACACTTTTCATGAGGCTCGATTGGATGATATCTTTTCATTTCAGATTATCAATGAAACTTCCCCTGTTGGTATCAGGTGCTTCATCAAGGTGTGGACTGTAGGCGGATGAACTCTGATGTTTCAGAAGACGCAGTTTTTGAGTTGCTATGGTATCTTTATTTCTAAACAGTATTTGTATTTTGTTATATTGTTACATTTTAATTTTATTTATTTGTTCTTTTTTGTTTCATATGAAAATCCTGATTAATACCATCAATGCTGCAAGTACTGTAGTACATGAACACACAACGTAAATTAGAATCTCTGTGGACAATCTACTTCAATAATACCTTGAAAGACTGTTGTTTTTTTTCTTTCATATTGTTGTGGTAGAACTTATAGTTAACTTTTTATATGACTTCTATTGCTTTGTGTTCAGAGCTGCTGATCATTTAACTCATGTAAATCATGTCAAAAGAAATTATTGGCTTAAGAACTTTAAATACTTATGCTGTGAATTAATTGTCAGTGGTAACTTTTCATAGTTGAGCATGTGATAGAATGATTAGTAAAGGATTAAATAGCATTAAAGTGATTATGGAATAGATAAAGAATGTTGAACTAGTGGTATATTATAGAAAGTAGTTGATCAACATGACTGAAAACTAGTTCTTGAACAGCTCATAGAGGTAGTGTTTGCTTTTGAAACTATGATGCCTATTCTAACGTAATCCACTTTCATTAGATACATAAGGTGCCAAAGTTTGGATTCAACACGCCTTTGATTCTATTAGTCTTTTGACTAATTCTGTCAAGGTGGAAGACTTACATTGTTTTAATCAACTAACAACTAGTAATCTAATTCCTGTTTCTACTATTTTCCACCTTTAAAAAGACATAAACTTTGACCTACAATTAAGACAATGAAATCATAGGACACATTTGTATTTTGCTAATAATTTGTACTGGTGATATATGAAGTATACTTGACACCTTTGAACTATGTTGCACGAACACACCTACACCGACACAGACATGGCACGTGGATACATGACAAATTCTTAAAATTACACACGACACGGCTCCTACCATGGAGTGTCCATGCTACATGGTCTATGAAGCACGACCACTTCGAAGAGAATCCTGTGGCTGATATGTATAGGTCATCAACACTTGCATGACATTTTCCTCACATGATCTTTGGCAACCGCTCCTTTGCTTCCGTCAATCTCGGTCGATCGGTTCTCACCGCTTCGCGGTATACTAGTTAAAGACATGACTCAGGCTTGTTTGGACAAGAACATTTGCATGTGCAATGCACGCATCCAGAACCTGAGTCTCTTATGATTCTAGCAATTGGTCTTTCCCCTCTTTAATTCGACCGGGGGCGCCTCTTGAGTGTTAAAACCCTACAAGCATAGCATGGGGGCTGTGTCTGATATCCGATTTCACATCCAGAAAACCCCAGCGATCTCTCAACTTACGAGCCTCACCAGATTCAATCTGAAAAGTAAGTATCACGGAATCTCTGATTGTTATTATGAAGTAATTTTCCCGTCTTCTAACTATTCCTCAAATTTATTGTCTTTTTTTATATGTTTTCGGATGGGGGTTTATGTGTGATCATTTTTCCTTTTATTTTTATTTTTATTTTTGTTGGAAATGCTACTGGGATGTCATGGTTTATCATCAGATGAAAATGCCATCTTTCAGGACTGACTGGTTTCTGAATCAAGATGGTAGGAAAATAATACCAACGAATTGTTTAAACAAATAGATTTCTGGGAACGAATTCGAATATCAATATAATTAACAAGATCGGTTCATAATATAATTAAATATTTGCAAACATCATAGTTTCTTGTCACCATGACAATTAGATATTGTTTGGCAATTCGTTGTTACTTAGCATACTCTTTATGTTAATTAATTAGATAGAAGCGAAAAGTTTGTATGTTTTTGGTTAATTCTGATGCATTTGTTGATAAAGCAGACTTAGCCTACATTCAAGCACTTGGTGCAGAGTATAATTTAACCTTATCCTATTTGTTCATATTGTTTCCTTTTTCTATGTGCATCAGATACATATAGTCTTGTTGCAATATCCCTCAGAAAAGCTGTACTTTTTACTCCATGTGCTTTATTTCATCATGCTGGATAACATTCATTCCTCACACCCTCATTTTCTGTTTGTATCTTCTATCTTTCCGTGGTGCTTCCTGCTGCCACTTGCTAATTTCTTAGCAAAATGAAACTATCATCGTTTCTTAGCCTCTTAGCCCACCTTGTGCCTCCCCTTCCTCTCTGCCTAGGATTTTGAGGTCATTTCCCAGTTTACACGTGATCTGCAGACATATTAGCCATTTAAAGTTTGCCCCCAACTGTAACTGCAGTCTTGAGACATTAGGGCACTTCCACCACACTCATTTTTGCTCGGGAAATGTGGTGGGCCCACACAAATTCTTACAAAAACACCCTCATCAGTAGTGGGACCCGCACTGCCTGGTTACAAGCTTAGTCACGAGTAGCCTGAGCTCAAGCCCGAGCAAATTGATTTTTGGCCAAAAAAACCCCGTTGTGCCTTTTGCCTGACATAGGGGTGGGAGTGCTCTTAGCAATAGTTTAATCTTTTGCAATGTGATGCCTGACCTACATCATCGCCTGCTTGTGTTTGCGCCCACCCAGTTTCTACAATAATTTGTCATCCCTGCCTTATTTGCCACCATATATTCAAGAAGCTCACAGAGTGCAATATGTTATTGGCTTCATTCCGGTACAAACATCCATCTATTTACACCTTCTTGCCTTGAGGCCATTGAAAATTTTCTTCATCCAGATGTGCTTCAGAACACCTTGGTTGACTTTTTCAAACTACTAACCAAGTCCTTCAGCCCAGAACCCCCCCCCCCCCCCCCCCCCACACACACACACACACACACACACACACAAAACAAATTGTGCAACAGCCTCCATGGTGCTTCAATTCCTTCTGATTTTCTGAATGTTTGCCGTAGGGTTGTGCTGTAGACGGCACACTGCTGTTCCTTTGTATGAGCTGCAGAAACTGTACTTGTAAACGGATTCAGTTGCATTTTTTATGCGGCCCTTGTCTGCATAAAAATGGTCATATGGGGGCTGTGTATGTGTCTAATATGTTATATGAATTGCTTTTGGTTTTGTTTTTGAGACTCAAACCAGCCATTGATATTTTATGTGGTCATATTATAATCATTGGTTATGACTTACTGGAACTTATTTTTATTATACGTTACTTGTTAAGGCATTTATTTATTTTGACAACTGAAATTTGGCACGGGTAACCATTTCCAGACACAGTTGACATATTGGGTATCATGGATGCTTGCAGAACACATTAAAGTATGTTCTTTAACTTATTTACTCATTTTCATGTTTATTGACTTGTGTTTTCTCTTCTTACTAGTTATTATCAATTCATTATAAACTGAGGCATATCTTTATGTCTTTACTTGCTGCAATTACTCAGTTGTTAATGTAGTTTTCATCTTTTATTTGTCATAAATCTTATGCCCTCATCAAGGATTGTCATTATTTTGCCACTGAATGGCCATTTCAGATTTCTATAATTTTCTTTCAATATTTTTTGAATCTTCTGGATTTTTTGCCTTCATTTGTTTAATTAGTTAGACACTAGGTAGCACGAACACTTCAAAGGTGGAGCTGTCTTGTGTTAGACACGTATTGGACATACGTGTCTCAAACTTGTATCACATACATACATATATACATATATATATATATATATATATATATATATATATATATATATATATATATATATATTATATATATATATATATATATATATTAATATATATTAAAAAATTTGTGTGTTCGTGTGTCGTGCCCGCATCGGCGTGTCTATGTCCATGCAACATAGGTTATTCTTATTTAAAATGAGCACCGTTGTGTGCTGTATACACCTGGTAAACACACTAGCACATAGTGCATTTGCAACATTGTTGAAACATTGCGGAAAAAGGTTCTAGGCTTGACATGCAAAATTAGTGATTGAAAAGCCACCCACTTGAAGAGTACCGATCGACTTGGTCAATCAAGCTGGGGTTTCATGGAAAACTGTTGTCTTGCTCAATCAAGATGATTCTAAATTTTGTTCTCTGCATGTTTTTTGTGGCCTTTGTGCCATTTTCTATTTTTCTTATTTTGGCTATTTGTTTATCTAGCTTACCACTTTGCTTATCTCCTAATGAAAGTTCTTTCTCAATTTTTTTTTTTTTTGAGGGGATTATGGATTTTGTTAATGATATGGGAACTATTACTGGCGATGATGACAAAAAGGCCGAACTTACGGCTACCCTTAAATTATTTCTGTAGTTTCAGTTGGTAGTAGAATGATGCGGCTTGCTGTAAAGGTTAATAGTTGAACCAGTTGGGGTGACTTAAAAATATGAACAATCTGGGTAAGTTGGTATATTTTGTTTTGTTTTGTTGTGATGTTCGAGAAAAAACTATATATATGAAATTAGGTGGTGTTCTTTTTTATTTTTTTATTTCAGCAAACTGTTCCCAATTGCTAGTGTTGAATGGATCAATTGCATATATTTTCTGTGTTGCATTGCACTTTTAGAGATTTGCTGATGGTTACATGTGGGCCTTGTTCAGAAACTTGAATAAGCTTATATCCACTTGTTGAGTGAAACACTTTATGCCAATTTATGCATCCTATACAAAACATCAAGGGGTATAATAACATCTTGTGCCTAGAAATATTTCACTATTTGGGTGTGATATTTTGGGTATTAGAGGAATTTTGGGAATAAGATGTGACAAAAAAGTTGGTCATAAGCAATTCCTGCGGAATGATCGGCCACACAGAGGCAACGGCTGCTTCCTTCCTAGTTCCCAATGCGTCCTTGTGTGTCAGAGATACAAAGCGAGTGCATGGGAAAAGAAATGAAACTCGGTCGGTTCTATTCCATGAAAATAGCATCCAAAGCATAACTGCTCACTTACACTCAGGGGCTGTTTGGATTCAAGGAATTGGGTGGAAGTGAGGAAGTGGAAAGTGTCTTTTCTCATTTTCGTGGTTCATCCAAACACCGGAAAAGAAAATGGAAAAAGTTCTTTTCCTTTTCTCTTCTCTTTTACACAACCATTTCCTCACTTCCAGAGTGTTACAGTTAAATTTTGTGATCAAGTAAATCTCATTTGTAATAAGTTGTAATACAAAACAATTAAATTTTTGCTCATGTGAATCTCACTTGCATTGTAATTACAGTCCATTTTTTATTTTTCTTAATTAATTTTTATTTTAATATTATTTTGTGGTCAACTTTGTGGTCAACTTTTCCACTTCCACTTCTACATTACCATCCAAATACCGAAAAAGACAACATTTTTCAAATCACACTTCCCAACAACATCCAAACACCAGAAAACTTACTAACCAATTCTCAAGTTCTAAAGGGAACTATTACCACTTCCTCACTTTTCACTTCCTCACTTTCGCCCTTAACCAAACAGGCACTCAGTTGAACTTTGCTGGAAGAGAGGAACATTTGTTGAAACTGGTGAACTACACTTGCTTTGATAGATGCGCGGGACTGAGGCCTCCTGATACCTTGTGTCCACCCTTCCTCAGCTTTGATAACTGTGTGAACAGAGTGTGGACAAAGCTAAAGGGAAGTAGGTCATCATATGGAGTCACACTCACACACTTTAGCGGTGCGAGAAATTGGAGAGGCTCAACAATTTTGAGGAATGTTCTTCATAATAATTATCATTGCATATTGTTTAATACAAGATGCTTTTTATAGCCTTTATAAAATTTGAATACAATTAAAACTAAAACTCCTAGTCAAAATAAAATTACAATTCTAACTTTTAGAAACTAAAATTTTCAATCAAAGTGGGATTACAACTATCAAAAGGAAACCAAAAATAAAGAAACTCAAAATAAAAAAAATAGAAAATAGAATTCTACAGCTACTGGGAATATGGAATAATGCGTCTTCTCCACCAGTGAATCACGTCCTATATACGTGGCTTGATGTCTGCATGATAGTTGTAATTTTATTTTGATTTCTTTATTTTCGGTTTCATTTTGATAGTTATAATCCAACTTTGATTGGAATTTTAGTTTCTAAATGTTTGAAATTGTAATTCTATTTTGATTAGGAGTTTTAATTTTAGTTAAAAGGTCTCTTGTATCAAACAATATGGAATGAGAATTATTATGAAAAAAATTTCAAAATTGTATGAGCTTGTGATCTCTCTACACTCTCTCTTTGTGTGTGAAGCCCTAGAAAAACTCTAGATTAGTGGTGTGAAATCCTTACTAGTTTATCCCTTGTCCTATCTTTTTCTCTTCAAAAACCCTAGTTCTTTCCCCTTTCACAAATTTTTCCAACTCCTATTTTTAATCTATTTCACAAACCCTAGAAAAGAGGGGGAAAACCCTCCGCTACAGTAAGTTGCTACAGTGTTGCTACAGTACTTTATCCGCTGTAATAAAAACAAACATGTTAAGTATTCAAAGTTTATTTTCAAACCGTATCTCTATCATTTGGAGTCCAAATCACGTACGATTTGAAGCGTTGAGTTCGTGAAGAAGAGTACTACACATCTACACTCTTCACAGGACACTGAGGTCGAATGATCTTCAGTATGTATGTATCTAATCCATATTGATTATTTCGAGTCTGATAATTAATCTCTAATATTTTATTAATTTAACTGTTATCTACCAAAAGTGAGATTGTGTGATTCTGCATGTCTTTAATTTAATATCTTTGATATTGATCATAGAATATTTTGCCTGCATAGATTATTATCTTTAATTAATTTACGATTGAAATTGAATTAATCTATACATGTTATTTTACATGCATCTGCATTATTAGTTCTTTAATTTTTTTTTCTATCGACAATCGTTTCATGTTGGTGAAGCGTGATTGAGTGTTTTATTGTTGATTTTCATACACATACATGTTTCACATCATAGGGTCAAGTAAAATCCCTTGGCGCTGGGAAAATCATAGATCTTCTTTTCTATTGAATTTCATAGTCTTTCTTTTTTTCTTAGAAAGGAAAGCGTCTTGGTATGATATAATTTCATCGGGAAGTGCTTATGACCAAAATTTTGGGTACAAGAGTGTCCATGGTATAACAAGCATAAATGAATACCAAGTATAATTTAAGGTGTTTGGCAAGTATAAGAAGAATAAAAATGCTTATACCCTCTTACTCTCCTTTCTGAAAGGGGACTTGGATATTTACATGGGCTGAACATATCTATTATATATATCCTGTGAATTTTTTTTGGCTTTAACCTCTGAATTTTCCTTTGGCTTTAACATCTAGAAACAGACATTATTGTTTTTCCCGAATAACCTACGTTTTCCCTTTTTCCCCAATTGTCTATCTTCTTATCTTTTTTTAAGGGTTTTTTGGATTTTGTTTATGATGTGGGGAATCTGTAATGGTGATGATGACAAAAGGCCGAACTTACAGCTACCCTGGAATTATTCCTTAGTTTCAGTTGGTGGTAGAATGATGCTGCTTGCTGTAAAGGTTAATAGCTGAACCAGTGGGGGAATTAAAATATGAAAAATTTGGGCGAGTTGTTCAGTTGCCATATCTGATTTTGTTTTGTCACGAGTTAGGGGGAACCATAAACCTATCAAAATGGAGATGTTTTAGATGTTGTTAGAAACATAAACAAATCAAAATGGAGATGTGTTAGATGTTGTTAGACACAAACATAAATGGAGATGTATTAGATGATGTTCGTTTTGTATTTTACTTGGTTCAGCAAGTTGGTTCCTTTTGCAAAGGCTGGATGGTCAATTGCATTTACTTCATGCATTACATTTATATATTAGAGCTTTGCTAATGGTTACTTTTGGAGTTTTACTAGGCACGAAAAGATCTATGGCATATATTCTGAGTTTATTCTAGATGTATCGATGTTTTTCCCAAATAGCCTATTTTTTATTTTTCCCTTTTAACTTCACTGATACTTGTATTACTTTCTTTTATTTACTTTTTTATTTCTTTTCAGCACCATTTATTCATCTAAGTGATTTTCGTTTCTATGGAATTGAGTTTGGAAAGCTATTGGACATAATTTTTTTACAGATTTAACTAATGCCTTTAGTAATGAGCACAGTCAGGTTGAAAGCTAGTCCTCAACCAAATTGTTTCCTGGTAGCTGTGTATAATATTCACAAATAGAAAACTGGGCATTTTGTTTTCTCTTTTATGCCACCTGGAAGAAACTAATCATAATTGTATGTGCTATTTATTTATTGAGATACATTATAGTTACATATTGAGTGAGCCGTGCTTGTGGATCAAGGTTAAAATAGTTCCTTTCTCAACTTACTTCATAAGATGCCGTGGTTATTCATAGATGGAAACGCTATTCTTTGCATAAGTTAAACATTGACTTAGACTTAACTAGCTTCTAACATAGCAAATTGTAAAATTGCTGAAGGCAATAGTTACTCCTCAGTCTGACACTTGTTATTAGTTTAAAATATGGAGGCTGGCTTGTCTGAAGCTTTAACTTGACATGTGTCCAGACAAAAGTATAGTTGTTAATTATTAGGCTTGAGGCAGAATAAAAATTCAACTAATTATGTGACCTCAACTTATACATAGAATAAGAAAGATAATGACATAGCTTGCTCAGTGCTGATAAAAATTGTATCTCTAGAAGTAACCTCAATAAATAATCAACTAAAAACTTCCAAATACATTTTCAATATATATCCTTACAGATGATGCAATGTTTCCATTTGGGTCTTGAGGGATATGCTATAGCTTTAGATCTAGGTCCAAAGCAAAATCCTAGAAGATGCATAATTACATATTAGCAGTGAATCTTATGTTACATTGAAGGTATTGGTCTAAACCTTATGCCCATTTCTTTATAAGGTTTTTTACACGCCGACACCTAAAATCTTTGCTAATTTCCTATCACTCCTGAAATCTTCATTTCCGTATTCCCATGTCAAACTGTATAAGTTAGGACAAAAGCACCCCTCCCATCAGTTACTCTGGCAGTTTGCGAGAATATACTAAGAAAATTCCTTAATTTAGGTCAAAACCCACCTAAAAGAAGTGAATATGACCAAATTACCCCCCCCCCCCCTCTCCAATGAATATTATCCATTTACTTCAAGTTTCTCTCTAAAATCCACTCAAATCTTTCAAAATCTTGAGACACATTATGAATCCCACTATTCCATATTCTCTGTATCCTTAAAAGCAAGAGCTTAGCACCTAACATCAAAATAAAGAAAAAGATGAAATCTTTATTCTCCCATTTCCTCAACTTGAAACCCATCACTATAACTCATAAATTTCACATGACCACATCTTTTTAATCTCAAAATTGAGAAGAAAACACTCCCTAGCATTAAATTCATCAAAAAGATGAAATCTTTACAAGCTTCAAGTTCTTTTTTTTTAACCTCTTCCTCAATATCTTCATCTTGATCCTAGCCCTTCAATACCAGCCCTCATTAAAAGGATGAGGGCATATTAGACTATTCGCCTCTTTCAGCTAGAAAGCAAACAATGACTACGGAGGTTTGTTTTTTGTTCCAACTTAGATAATTTAAGGTGGGAATATGTAAACATGAAGATTTCGGGGGTGAATGGAGAATTAGATAAGGTTTTAAATGTTGATATGGAAAAAACCTTTGTTTATATTACTTCTTTGTTTGACATCTATTATTACATTGTTTATAATAATACATTTTAGCACTTAGCATTTACACACACACACACACACACACACATCTGTGTGTGTGTGTGTATATTGTTGATGGTTTATGCCTTTTGTGACGACACATGAGACTATATGCTTATATGCACATTACATTACAATACTTGACTTTATATTTTTTTTTCTTTTCACTTAGTAGTGCTTTATATTGAATATATTATAGAAAAGAGCAATGATCCTGCTACTTTTTGAAGTGGGAGCAAGGAATATTGTAGTCAAAATGCGAGAACGTACTAGTTTATATTAATATGTTGGTAACTTACTGTAATAAATTGTCAATTTGTTTTTATACAAAACAATGATGCATCAGTCACATCAGATGTTTTGCTGGAATTGATTTTGCCAGCATATCCAGTTCTACAATGCTACTCAATAAGATAGGCTTAATTAATTGTCCAAGAAGCCATCTCTTCATCTTTTAGCCAAGGCATTTTATGTACAAACATGGTTGGAAATCCACCAAGGATAATAGATAACCTATGACATATTAACCATAACCAGGCTACAGCAGTTGAATGTCATGCCAAATTGTAAGTCAAGATGATAAGGAATAATACTTCATACTAAGTTTTTTTTTATGGAATTATAAACTAACCATGTTTTGACTCATTACACAAGATAAAGAAGCAGTGGTCCCAGAAACAGATTCTCTCTTTTGTGCATAAAAATTTAAATTTCTAATTCACGTACGAGGATCTTAAGATTTAGTTTTGAGTATGGTTTAAAATCTCGGTAATATCGGTATCAACCAATGTTTTATAGTATTAGTATTGTTAGTATCGGCCATTAATATAGGTACTATCAGCGAATATTATTGAGTTAATATCATATCAAGTATCTCAAAACCTAATGCAATATTGCCATATATTAGAATTGGCTGATATTTGAAACTATGGTTTTGAGTTAGCACTGAATTCCTACTTCATGAATCACATTAGATACTTGATTAAAATATTTTTGTTCATCAAGCATGTAGCATCAAGCATTTGATTAACTGAAACACAATTTATTTGTGTGCTGGGCCTGGATGTAGAGTCTCAAGGCATAAGTAACCTACAATTTGCTCTCTATTGGGTTGTTCTTACGTTATTATGGATTTCTGGAGATTAATGGTGTAAGCTCTGTTTGTCCAGTAGAGGATTATCTTACCGGATTGTGTGCATTTCCTTTTGCTTATGCTAAATATGTTGGGCTCTCTCTCGTGGCATTTAGTTCAATGAGTGTTGGCTAGCAATTGATAATGGCCAACCTGCTTAGAGAACTTGTGCTGAAGTCTCCAGTTTCTGTCTTCTTGGGCCAGAACTGCCCTAAATTAACTGCCCGCAGATGATCACAAAGGCACTATATTTAATGAAATGACAAAAATAATACTTCATAGTTATTTGAGGGCAGTTAACTTTCTTGCAAACAAACCAACCTTTTCAACCCTCTACCCTTGTCTTTTCAAATTGAAAGAACCTCATGGTTCCTCGCGGACCTAGTCTGTACCCCAATCCAAAATCTAAATTAAACCATCCCTCCTGACACTTTTCTTTTTAACCTTTCCGTCAATCCTGCTTCATAACTCCTTGCTGGATCCACTCCCTCATAATATTTTTAGCAGGCAATGAGAGGAGGGTACCTGGCTGGTCACCTCAGAAATAGGTGGAGGGTTGAGATCTACAGAGTGCCATCATCAGGGGGGGGGGGGGGGGGTGGTGTTAAGTCCTAGGCTACAGAGCAGTTACTAGTAGAAATGTCTAATTTAAGGTTTTTAACTTTCCTATAGGGTTTGGAACAAAATTCGGTTGTCATTTTAAATTTCTATATTCGGACTAACCTTATGCCTTGTGGGAAGACTGCTACTTTTAAGATTTGTGGTTAGGGGCAAGCTGCTTATTAAATTTCCAAAATTTTCCCTATATGACCATTTCAGCTTCGCTGTAGCAACTACTGCCATGAATATAGGCAGAGTGAATGATCTCAGCCCCATTAACAGAGTTAATCAACTATTAAGTTGAACTTTTGTTTGTTTGGAAATTTGCTAGTGCTGAAACTATGTTCTTTCAACAGTAGAGTTCAAGTTGATTATTGCTGTACTGCATCTGTTCATGTTGGTTCTGCATCTTTATCATCTCTAGAGATTTTGCTACTTCTATAAAGCTGCTACTTGTGCAAATGTGTAGTGTGTTTTGAAATCTTTAACAGAAAAGTTCCACTGAAAGTGGTAAGGGAGCCTAGCCATAAGTAGAAATTTGTATGGGCTTTAATATAAGAAATTTGACCATCCAACCACTACAGGAACTGTCAAATTACTACTGCTGCCTTAATTGTGTGAGAACTCCTTCCCTTCGTCTGATCAGCAGCTCGTATGTGATTTCGTATGGAATTTGGAAGACATCAAATGCATCCTCCTCTAACTTTACACAGGCATCCCATGTGTGCTGATATAATAGAGCAGTTCCAGAAATGCCACACAGATTCACCCAATTGTAAAATTCTTTGGAGAATGCACTGAATTGAAGATAAAACTTGACCGCTCCTCCCAACAAGACTTTGAAGCGAAAGGCAGACTTTGAAGAAAGCAAGAAGTTCAAGGAAATGCTGCAGGCTTACAGAAAAGAGATGGCCCAGCAAGCCGCAGAATGATGTTGCAGAACACAAGGATATCTGGTACAAATAGCTTATATATGTTACACATGGAATGTACTTTACAGTTTGTTTGTGTAGTGGTCAAGATTTGACCTGCATCAGGACGATGACACATGTTCTAACTATCAAGTGCTTCCCCCGAGAGATCCATAACTCCCAGAGTCCGGAGCCTCTGCCACTCTTTGCCGTCCCAGAGCTACCCTCTGTTCCGAAGATCTTACCACTCCGGAATCTTCCACAATCCGAAGTTTCCAACCCCGAGTTAAAAGCTTCAAACTGCAGTCTGCTGAAATCTCCGCTTGTCGTTATACCGTTCCATCCTTCCCACGTTCATAACGTGTAACGCTCCTATCAGCGCGCAGTTATGGATGGAGGTAGATTCTCTGCCATTCAATCCTAACCGACCAACATCGAGGATCGAGGTTGTTACAACAGATCTGACACGTGCAGGTCGTGCGATAACAGCAGTCCACCAATTTTGTCTCCACTCCAGCATCCATGTAAGGTGAACCTTCTTCTTGGAGAGGGGGATCGCTTCCTTAATCCTCAGAACACACATTATATCAACACGCTAGGAAGTCCTCCTCTGCTAGTGCACCAATATGCCCACAGTTGTCCTCTTTGAGGCATCTCTATCCACTACCCCAGTAGTTATCCTTTGTCGGTTCTTCCTACCACGCTCGCAGTCGTCCTCTGTGTGGCATCTCAATTCACTACCCCTAACAATTAGTCTTTTCTACCTATTTCACTGACTGATTCACGCTCGAGGTCTTAAGCTGGCACCACACCAGTGCTCCTAACCTAAAAGATATCTTTTCCTGTGTACTCTGATAGGTACTATCCGGAGAGCGTCCAAATCGCTTGTGGTGGGTTTGATTCACGGTAAGCCGGTTTATATCCACCACAAACTGGTATTTTCATTGAGATTTGAACTCGAGTTCTCTTCCCATTTAAAACCTTCCTCAAAAAAGCCTTTTTCATAGCACCGATGGCCCCGAGAAAACAAACCATTACCCACAATGGTGTCCCATCAAAAGACAAGACGGGGGCACGGTCCCCCCGCTTGTCATCAATCAACAGCATGCTATCGAGGACACTGCCTCCTCACCTCAAGGGGCAGCTGTCAGCGTCCGACTGATGTCATTATTCGAAGGCCATAACCTTCAGATGCTTGTTGACCTAAAGGAGCAAATGAAGGAGTAGCAAGCCCAGTCAGATTGCGATCGGGAGCAAGCGACCCTCGACGGCGAGAGAGCCACCCATGAGTAAGGAGCACAGAAACAGCTCAATCACTAACTCCAAGCGCAAATCGCCACCCTCCAGAGAGCCCAGGAGCGGACTTAGCCGGAAAGCGAGCCTAGAATCGGAGAGGCTCAGGCTGATGGGCCTATCACAAACCTGAGGCAGCCCTTATCGACCTCTCCCCTCCATGAAGACTACAACAACGAGGCCGATTCACCACATTTTCGAATAGAAGCTTAGCATCGCCAAACTCGGTGAGAACTGAAGACTCGACATTCGAGCCCTCGACGAGTTGATCTAAAGACAGATCGAGGAGGGTAAACTACAACTTGAAGTGGACCAAAATAAGTCGCTGCCAGAGTCTCTGACTCCCCTCTCCGAAGAGATTTTAGAGTGCGAGTTCCTGAAGAAGTCCGCAACTCTGACTTTACTACTATTCCGGAACGAGTGATCCGATTCAACACATTAGGCACTTTCGGGACAATATGGTGGTTCACTCCTACAACGATTCGCTCTTGTGCATATCCTTTCCATCCAGTTTGAAAGGCGTGACCTCGGATTGGTTCTACTCCATGCTGCGACATTCTCTCCACAACTTCGAGGAGGTAATCAAAGCATTCCCCACTCAGTACGCCTCTTGTTGAGAAGCCACGAATAACAACCACCACGTCCTCAACGTAAAAATGAGGCAGGGCGATAGCCTCAAGTCCTACATCATTTAATTTTAGAGCCAGCTGGCTAAAGTTCCCAGCTGCGGTGAGGATGTCTCTGCACTCGCAGTCATCAGCAGGCTGCAGGTTTCTTATCCTCTGTACAAGCGTCTACGGAAGCACGATGCCACTCGGATGAGCGATGTTCTATCCTGAGCTCAGTCTTACATCTAGTTGAAGGAAGCAATGAAGAGCTCCAACAACCATTCCGCCAAATGCGGCGACGATAGAGAAAAGTCCAAGCCGCAGTATAAAGCTACTATCAGAGCCAGAAACTCGAATCGGGGCAACCCGCCTACAGGAGAGGCGCTCCCGGTTCTTTCACCGAGTCCACTCCAAGCCTTCAAACCGACAGATCACTCCTCTCAACCTCCCTATCAATGAGGTCTTTAATGCCATCAATGACCAACCAGGAGTCAGGCGCCTGAGACCAATCTGCTACGATCCTACATCCCCCAGAGCAGAAGAGTATTGTTCCTATCACGATAGTAAAGGACACAAGACCAACTGTTGTAGCCTTCGAAAATACCTGATGAGACCATTCGTCAGGGCTTCCTTAAAGAATACGTCCTTACACCTGAAGCAGCTTCCGGATCAAGACAACTGAGAACGCTCTGTCTGCCCAACCGCAACATATGATTACCTAATACAAAGTGATTGAGTGATCTTGTATTTTCAATAAAAATAAGGTACCTCCACCACACGACCCCCCTGTATTTCGATTATATTTCATGTGTTTTATTTCAATTATCAAATAAAATTATATTCCTAACCATTGCAGTCTTACCAAGTTCGCCGCTCCACTGATGGGATTTTCCCCACTCAGAGACGACTGTGAACCAACTCTGCTGTTGGGATTTCTCTCACTCGGAGTTCCTTACTTGCACGTTCCGCTATTGGGATTTTTCCCACTCAGAGATGTCAACGCAAGCGCCAGCCACGGGGTCCATCTCGATTGGTCGAAACCCTCGTTGTGGGATTTCCCCCACTCAGAGTCTTGCTGCTGGGATTTCCCACACTAGGAAGCCAAAATCTTGGACGTTCCGCTATGGGATTTCCCTATTCGGAGACGGTAACACAAGCGCCACCCTATGGGCTCCGTTTCGATTAGCCTACAGCAGTCAAAATCCTCCGCTGTGGGATTTCCCTCACTCAGAGTCCTTTCGCTACTGGGATTTTCCCATCGGAGTTCCTCCACTGACGGGATTTTCCCCACTCAGTCCAACCAAGGTTTGCCGCTCCGCTGATGGGATTTCTCTCGAAGACGACTGCGAATCTAACTCCGCAACTGAGATTTTTCTCACTCGGAGGCCAAAAGTTTGGAGGTACCGCCGATGTGATCTCCCACTCGTAAACAACAAACTCTCCAAATGACTCCTATCCAACGAGTCATACTGGAGGTAGAGATCGGCACCCCGAAGTGACATGATCATTTCATAAAGCCAAGGGTAAAAACAAGCCATGCAAGATTTAAGCATTAACTATTCTATTCCAAAATTCATTTCCATTTCAAAAATATTTTCATTCCTAATACCATTCCATTATATTTATTTGATTATATTTAATAGAATAATGCAATAAATCCCATTACATATCTTTGTTTACATTTTTAAAATGAAATACAGCGGATCCAAATTCGGACACTCCACTCATGCCACTATTAATAGACCCTTGATTCTGAGCAACAAAGAGTTGCTCATCGGAGAATACCTTCTGGAAGCAATCATCATTTTCATCCACGCCATGGCTCCTGAACAGGCAATCCCCAAGCCCCCACCTTCGTGTCTCTCCAAGGAAACAAAATGAGGACCCTCAGGAAACCCTGCGAGAACGAGGTGGCAGCTTTCCAAAAACTGAAGCCTGTAAGACACAAGAAGGTGGTGGTATCACATCCCCTTCGAGGTATTCTGAGGAAGAGCTTCGGACTCTATGGTGAGAAGTAATTCACTAACGCACCCAACCGATGAGCTCCCTCTCCTCCCTCGTACATGCCATCAAGGAAGAGGCTGACAGTCTCAAGGTCGAAGCTTGCTCGCCCAAAATCAGGCAACCAAGAAATCAGGTAGCCTGATCCAGTTGAAGCAAGAACCGTACCCGTTATCCTCTTCGGCGACGACACCCTGTCACGACGACTAATGCGTCGGAACAACTCCTTCATGACAACCAATGCAATGCACCTTCTAGATTCCCTAGACGAGAGCCTGATTACCATTTCCTCATGCTCCCTTTTTTTTTCCTTCATCTGATGAAAAGAATAGAGAATGACATGGCGGTGCAGCAAGAAAAGATGAAAGTAAGGTTCTAACTAAGGTTTTTTTTAAAAGACAGCAGGGATTTCTTCCCACAGAGCTCTCTCTATTTATAGGCAGACGAGAAGCCCAACCGCCTCCGATTCAAATTTTCAACTCCTGAAAAGCCAGCTCACAATCCTGATAAGTAAAATAATATAGGCAGAAGATTAACTGTCGTCGTCAAACTAGAAACCTTCAAACCTGACCAAATGACGCCAAGATTCGAAGAGGCGCAAGACTTAACCTCTTGAGAGATCTAACAGCCTAATATGACAACTGACAACCAGCTGTGCAATCTACAATTAATTTCAGAAGATCCGCAATGATCCGAAGAGATCCAACGCACGCTTCTCTGTCTGCAAGCATTATAATGAGTTTTAAGGCATTGCATATCTTCGCTTTCCCAACTTCTTTTCCACAAACTTTCCACAGACTCCTGCAAGTGGGGAAGTGGGAGAATCTGTAGTAGTCAAAATTTAATCCGCATCAGAATGATGACACGTGTCCTAGCTGCCAAATGCTTCCCCTGAGAAATTCATAACTCTCAGAGTCCGTCCTGGAGCCTCCGTCAATCTTTACCGTCCTAGAGCTACTATCTGTTTTGAAGATCCTACCACTCCGGAACCTTTCACAATCTGAAGTCTCCAACCCCGAGTTAGAAGCTCCAAACTGCAGTCTGCCGAGATGTCCGCCTGCCGTTACGCTGTTCCGTCCTCCCCACGTTCATAACGTGTAACACCTTGCCAGCGTGGGCAGTTATGAACATTGTCAGATTCGTCGCCATGCAATCCTAACCAACCAGCATCGTTGATCACGACCATTACAAAAGATCTGGCGCGTGTAGATCGTGCGATAATAGCAGTCCACCAATTTCGCCTCCACTCCAACATTCACGTCAGGTATATATGATCCTTCTCCGAGAAGAGGGGGGTCACTTTCCTAATCCTCCGAAAACACACACACACACACTGAATCACAACATCAGGCAGTTCTCCTCTGTTAGTGCACCAACACGCTCGCAGTTGTCCTCTGTGTGGTATCTTCATCCATTACCCCGGTAGTTATCCTCTGTTGGTCCTTCCTACTACGCCTGAAGTTGTCTGTGGGCCACCTCAATCATCTACCCCGGAAGTTATCTTCTGCGGGTCTTTCCTACTCATTTCACCAACTGATTCTCACGTGCGAGGGTCTTAAACCGGCACCACATTGGTGCTCCTAACATGAAAGGTGTCTTTTCCTGTGTGTGCTCTGACGGGTATCATCCGAGGAGTCTTCAAATCACTTGTGGTGGGTTCAATTCATGGTAAGCCGATTTTTATCCACCACAGTTTGCAAAGTGATTGGTTCTTGGTAATCATTTCTTTTCATAATTTGGGTTAGACTTTACATTGTAAACTGGGAAGATATTTGGTTTAATAAATACTACCAAGCAAAGAAACCAAAAAACTAAAAAGAGAAACAATGTTGCCGCCAAATTACTACTGTTTTCATTACTACTTTATGTAAAGCTACTAGGCGCTTGATCTTTAATGTATACATGGGTGTTTTTACCGATAAAGGTTATAAAAGATCCCAGAACTTGTCAACATATTTACGAATATAAATTTGTTTTTCCGGGGTGGGTGGTGAAAAACCCCAATTCATGATTAAACTGCAATTATAACTGTAAAATACCATGTTTAGCTGTCATATTGCTTCTTCTATGTATGTAATTCTTTCCACCCATGTTGAGCAACTACTTCTGTGAATATTTATTCCTTAATTAATATTAAAGTGTTTTTGTTTTTGTTTTTTTCCTTTTTGGGTTTCTATAATTTTCTCATATGTTTGCTGCTGTCAGATATCCTGTTGACAGAGACTATGAAGGTGCCTGGCCCTTGGCGACAGAACTGTAAGCAGGAGAATGGTTCAGTTCAGTCAACATGATACTTGTTTTGAAGAAGCGCAGAACTAACAGTTTCATTGTTGATGGAGACACCCAACAATGGAATCTTCGATGGGGCAACTTGAAGAGAGCTGAGCTCACACTTGTATGGTATCAAATAGAGCAGCAGCAAATTATTGTTACGAGCAGTTGCTTTCCAGGAGAGGGACAAAGGCTTTGTTGCTTCAAAGTTCAGACTGAAAGACATCAGCTGTATAAAAGGATTTGGGCTTTTGGATGTCCATGTAGAGAAACCTTTTCTTCCCTTGAGGATATTTCTGACAGAATCCTTGTAAGAAAGTGAACAAGTATGTTCAAAGTTGATATCCTCTCCTTCATGTTATTCTCCAAAGTATACAAAAAAGGACCTAGTACCACTTGTGTTCTCTCTCAGAACAAAAACTATAGCTTTAAATCTGGGACTTCTCAAGCCACTCTAAAAAGCTTTTTGTGATTGTACAAGAGCTCTATATCCAACTCTTGCTCACACTACAGATCATGGTGAATAAAGAAAAGAGAGTATACAAGACACAGATGGGGAGAGGAAATAGATGGAGACAAAGGGTATAAGTGCTGAATTTGAAACCTCGGAGGGTATTACAGCCTCCTTAGCAATCTCAAAGACTTTTCTTACTTAACCCTAAAATAAAAAGAAAAAAAAAACCAAATATTACTCTCATGCATGTTCTGTACTCAAGACCCAAATGTTTAATTTCTAAGATCAAACTTGTAACAATAAAAAGTCAAGATTGGGTTGGGAAAAGTTCTGACTTCGGCTTTGATTTACCAATAATAAATAGGCAAGTAGATTAGAAATAAATATTTAATAAAAAATAAAGAAAGGAGGGCAATGGCGGCATGGGTTGTTGCCTTGTTGGGGATGACCGAGGTCGGAGGTGGTGGCAGCACAGACGGTGAGAACAATGATGATATTGGTGTTGGGAATATGAAGAATATATGTGAATCTTTGAATTTGAATTATGGCGAGATCCGTTGATCGAACCAATTAGATGATGGTTAGAGTGTGTTCTCCTTCCATTGGGGATGAACGTGGTATATTCATATATTTCAATTCCAACTTCGAATGAATGAGTTATTCAAGTCTAAAGATTGTCTAATTCAAAGTCAAAATGAGACTAAAAGTAGCTAAAGACATTTAGTCCCACATTGGCCATGTGATGAAAGTTTGTAGTGTTTAAATAGAGAAAATTGGGAACAAAGGGCGTGCTCTTTGGGTAATTAGAGTTTTCGCACGCGATTGGGAGGAAACCATGCCTGCACATGCGCACGCTAGCGGCGCCGGGCTCAAGCTCGGGCTCGTATTCCCTACCCGGCCTGGTTCTTTTTGAACCAGGTCTCACGGAAATGGGTTACGCAGAGCATACCCGCTCTGCTATTCGGATCCGAACCGCCTCGAAGCGCTATAAATAGCTCTCTGGTTTTCTCAAATTGAGACACACCAAATTCAACTCTCTTCTGAACTGAGATCCTCGGGAAGTGGGAAATCAGTAACTCGATTTCTGAAGCGGCTTCCAAAAGAGATTCTGCAAAAATTCGTTCTGAAAGAGGGCTCAGAAAATTTAACAGATTCTTTAATAGAATTGTTGTCTGAATCTGGGACTTCCGAAGAAGAATATTCTTCTACCTTCCTTCTTCCTTTACAGTGGGTGCTCCTCTAAAGTAAAGGCAAATATTCTCCTGAAATTTTGTCTTAGTCCCGCTGCTTCAATAATCCTGTGAAGGTACTGGTTAACTACGGTTCGACCGTATGGTGATTTGGTACTGCTATCCAAATACCGTGAAGGAGTGTTGTATCTCGGAAGACCAGCGTCCAGTAACCCGTTAGCACCGGTGCGGGGGACGTAATTGTCTTAAGGAGATTCGCTTTAAGCGTACTTCACTCTAAGTACTATATAAGTGAATTAATTTCTTTATACATGGGATATACTGATATTCAGTATATTGAGACTGACTTATACCAGTCTGACAACCAACAATCTTAAGATAATTAATACATATTGAAGTTTCTTACTTCTGTTCTGCTTGAACTTGCAGAAAATGTCTGAGACTAATCAAGATAGTTCTAGCAAGGCACCAAATATGCAGCTACAAGCTTTGATGCCTGCTCCACTTCCTAACCCGAAGCCGGAGAAGTTAGGAAAATTTGACGGCACAGAATTTAAGAGATGGCAACAGACGATGCTCTTCTACTTGACCACTCTGCATCTGGCCAAATTCCTGCAAGAAGATCCACCAGAAACCGGAACTGATCGGGACTCGGTCCTTGCAGTCGATGCATGGACTCAAGATGATTTCCTTTGCCGAAATTATGTTTTAAATAGACTGGATGACTCTCTTTACAATGTCTATAGTCCCATCACAACGGCAAAGATGTTATGGGCCAGTCTTGACAAGAAGTACAAGACTGAGGATGTTGGTACCAAGAAGTTCATCGTAGGATGATTTCTGGAGTACAAAATGGTGGACAGAAAGACTGTAATCAGTCAAGTGTAAGAGTTTCAACTTATCTTGCACGAGATAGAAGCCGAAGGTATGATTCTACCTGAAACCTTTCAGGTTGCTACTATAGTGGTGAAACTCCCACCTGCATGGAGAGATTTCAAGAACTACCTGAAGCACAAGCGAAAGGAGCTGAAGTTGGAAGATCTCATTGTGAGGCTTCGAATTGAAGAGGACAACAGAAAGTCCGAGAAAATGAGCAGTAAGAACTCCTATAAAGCCAAAGCCAATGTGATCGAAGACTCAAAGGTGAAAGCGTCTACTTTCAAAGGCTTAAAGCGAAAGAAGACTTCCCAGGGGTATAAAAGCAATGTCCAAAAAGGAAAGAACATGCGCTTCAAGGGAACCTACTATATCTGCAATAAAGAAGGACATAAGGCGAATGAATGTCACAGCCGTCTCAAAAAGAACAAGAAGAACCATCCACAGGCAAACTTGACCGACCATGCGTCGTCAAGCCTTTCAGCTGTGGTGTCAGAAGTGAATCTGACAACCAACAATAGGGATTGGTGGGTAGACACTGGGTCTACTCGGCATATCTGCTCTGAGAAATTATTTTTTTTTGAATATCAAAAACTAGAGCAAGATGAGCAACTATTCATGGGAAATTCAGCCGTCTCCAAGGTTGAAGGAAAAGGCAAGGTCATCTTGAAATGAACATCTGGAAAAGAGCTTACTCTGAACGATGTGCTACATGTTCCAGATATCCGCAAGAATCTGATCTCTGGATCAATACTTAGTAAGAAAGGATTTAGAATGGTTTTTGAATCAGATAAATTTGTACTTACTAAGGGTGGGATGTATGTGGGAAAGGGTTATCTTGTTAATGGACTTTTTAAAGCCAATGTTGCAGTGGTAGATAAAAAGTCTGTGTATTTGTACCCAAAGCTTATAAATAAAGGAAAAACTTTTGTTTATTTGCTTGAGCCTCCTACTTTATGGCATGCTAGATTAGGGCATGTAAATTATAAGTCTTTAAAGAACTTGTCTAATTTAGGATATATTCCTAAACTCAACTTGGAAGAAATTCGCAAGTGTGAGATTTGTGTTGAGGCCAAGTTAGCGAAAAATTCATTTCACTCAATTGATCGAAATATAGAACCTTTAGGGTTAATTCATAGCGATCTGTGTGACTTGAAGTTTATACCAACTAGAGGCGGTAAAAAGTATTTTATTACTTTTATTGATGACTGTACAAGATACTGTTATGTGTATCTTTTAAACAGTAAGGATGAGGCAATGAATATGTTTATAACATATAAACCGAAGTTGAGAATCAACTCAACATGAATATCAAGATTCTAAAATCCAATAGAGGCGGAGAATATGAATCAAATGATTAGTGAGTTATGTGCTAAATTTGGTATAATCCATCAAACAACAGCACCATATATTCCTCAGCAAAATGGAATTGCTGAACGGAAAAACAGAACTTTGAAGGAGATGGTCAATTCCATGCTCGTAAGTTCTAGAGCTCCGCAGAACTTGTGGGGGGAAGCTCTCTTAATTGCAAATTATATTCTAAACAGAGTATCCCACAAGAAACTTGGTCTTATACCATTTGAGTTATGGCATGAAAGACACATTCCTACCATTACCTCAAAATGTGTGGGTGCCTTGCAAAGGTACTAGCACCATTACCTAAAAAGACTAAGTTGGGAGCAAAAACTATAGACTGCATATTCATAAGGTATGCCTTGAATAGTAGTGCCTATAGATTTCTGGTTCATAAATTAGAAATACCAGATATTCATGTAAACATGATTATCGAATCTAGAGATGCTGTGTTCTTTGAAGATATTTTTCCATATAAACGAGAAACAGATAAGACTTCTGAGAAAAGAACACGTGAGATGGCGTTCAGGGACGAAAGCCCCGAGGAACTGATTGTTAATGCGGAAATTGAACCAAGAAGAAGTCAGAGATCTAGAATCTCAAAATCTTTTGGTCTAAACTTTTAAAGAGGCTATGTCTACCGGAGAAGCACAAATGTGGAAAGAAGCTATAAATAGCGAAATAGAATCCATACTAAGTAATCATACTTGAGAATTGGCAAACTTGCCTCCTGGTAGTAAACCAATTGGGTGTAAGTGGATTTTCAAAAGAAAATTAAAACCGATGGATCTATCGATAAGTACAAGGCTAGATTAGTAGCCAAGGGTTATCGACAAAAAGAAGGACTTGACTACTTCGATACTTATTCACCAGTTACAAGAATAACATCCATTCGGATGTAGATTGCAATTGCAGTATTGCATAACTTAGATATTCATCAAATGGATGTCAAGACTGCATTCTTAAATGGTGAATTAAATGAAGAAATATATATGGAGCAACCTGAAGGATTTATAATCAAGGGCCAAGAACACAAAGTGTGTAAATTGGTAAAATCTTTATACGGTCTAAAGCAGGCTCCAAAACAATGACATGAGAAATTTAATAGTGTCATGATCAAAGATGGATTCACTATCAATGAATGTGATAAGTGTGTTTACACTAAAACAGTTAGAAATACATGTATCATTGTTTATCTTTATGTAAACGACATGTTGATACTTGGGGTTAATATTGAAATTATTAAGTCTACTAAAAGAATGTTATCCAACAGTTTTGACATGAAGGATATGGGGGTTGCTGATGTAATTTTAAGAATTAAAATCACCAGAACACCAGATAGAATCAGTCTATCTCAATCTCACTACGTGGATAAAATGATAGAAAGATTCAAGGATCATGGGATAAAAGAGAACACTAATCCTTTTTTCCCACACTGGATAAGATGATAGAAAGATTCAAGGATCATGGGATAAAAGAGAACACTAATCCTTTTTTTCCACACATCACCTTCATAAGAATACATAACTGGAATACGCCAGTTGGAGTATTCTCAGATTATCGAAAGTCTAATGTATTTGATGAATTGCACTAGACCCGATATTGCTTATGCTGTAAGAAAGTTAAGCAGATACACTAGTAACCCTAGTGATCCACATTGGACTGCTCTACTACGAGTATTGGGTTACGTATCACATACCAAGAAATATGCCTTGAGATATGGACAGTATCCACATATACTTGAAGGATATAGTGATGCTAATTGGATTGCAGATTCTGGGGAATCAAAATCAACTACGGATACGTATTTACTGTAGGAGGAGCAGCGGTGTTCTGGAAATCTTCCAAGCAAACATGTATTGCCCGTTCCATTATGGAATCGGAATTCATAACCTTAGATAAGGCCGGACAAGAAGCAGAATGGCTTCGACAATTTTTAAAAGATATACCATTATGGCAAAAGCCAGTGCCCGCTATATGCATACACTGCGATAATCAAGCAGTTATATCTAGGGCACAAAATGTTATATACAAGGTAAGTCTAGACATATTCATCGTAGACATAATACTGTGAAACAGTTGCTCTCAAATGGAATTATCTCTATTGACTTTGTCTCGTAAAAAGATATTTAGTGGATTCGCTTACTAAAGGTTTAAATGGAGAGCATATAAACTGCGCATCGAAGGGAATGAGTCTAAAAGCCTAACCTTGCCGAGTTAGCTTAATGGAAACCTCACTTAGTGACTGGAGATCCCATGGACTAAGTTCAAGAGAAAAAACTAGTTATGATTGACTCAGTAAGTAAGCACTTGGGAGCTTGACTCCAATCCATTCCTAAGGTGCACATAAGTGCTTTCTACAAGTGAATTAAGGATAAACTTAACACTTTTAATGATGCCTATATCTTGTTACTAAACAAGTGGAGTAGAGTAGACTACTCTTAATAGGACGATCATCTATGTGAGTATAGAGTTGGGTCGGCTCTTTGGGAATTTCTATAGAGGCTGTTATTCCCTAAAGATACTCTCTGAAACCAAGAATGTCCAGGGTCAAAATGGACACAATCGAGAACCAAAATTGATTTGGAAAGTCACTGTGTGAAGCTTGTTGACTTGGCTTATACTAACGGCTAATAGTTCAAGACCTAGTTTACTGATTAGCCAGTAAGTCCGAAAAAGCTTTCGCTATGGAAGGTTCAAGACCTAGTTCACCTATCTTGATGCAGTTTCTTTTCTAAAATACCTTTCACAATAGAGTCAATCTCTTTGTGTGTCAATTCCTTGAATCTCCATTCATTGTGGGGGATTGTTGGGAATATGAAGAATATATGTGAATCTTTGAATTGAATTACGGTGAGATTCGTTGATCAATCAATTGGATGATGTTGAAGTGTGTTCTCCTTCCATTGGGAATGAACGTGGTATATTCACATTTTCAATTCCTACTTCGAATGAATGAGATATTCAAGTCTAAAGATTGCCTAATTCAAAGCCAAAATGGGACTAAAGGTAGTTAAAGGCATTTAGTCCCACATTGGCCATGGGATCGAAGTTTATAATGTTTAAATAGAGAAAATTGGGAACAAAGGGCGTGCCCATTGGGTACTTGAAGTTTTCGCGCGCGATTGGGAGGAAACCATGCCCGCACATGCGCACACGCGCCGTCGCTGGCGGTGATGGCTCCGGGGCCGGGACAGGGTCTGGGTTCGGGTTCCCTACCCGACCTGGTTGGGTATGGGTTACGCGGAGCATACCCGCTCCGCTATCCGGATCCGAACCGCCCTGCCAACGGCTGTCTGTAAACCGTCGCGGCAGTTGGGCAGTTGCGGCGGTTAAACCGAACCGTTGCAACGGTTCAGACCGAACCATTGCAACTGTTGGTAGGGTTCGGACGGAAATACTCCTCAAGGAGCACTATAAATAGCGCTCTGATTTCTCAAATTAAGACACACCAAATTCAACTCTCTCTTCTGAACTGAGATCCTCTCTCTCTCTCTCTCTCTCTCTCTCTCTCAGTTGAAGTAACTTCCAAAGGAAAGTGGGAAATCAGTAACTCGGTTTCTAAAACGGCTTCCAAAAGAGATTCTGCAATTCGTTCTGAAAGAGGGCTCAAAAATTTAACAGATTCTTTAATAGAATTGTTGTCTGAATTTGGGACTTCCGAAGAAGAATATTCTTCTACCTTCCTTCTTCCTCTACAGTGGGTGCTCCTCCAAAGTAAAGACAAATATTCTTCCGAAATTTATCTTAGTCCCACTGCTTCAATAATCCTGTGAAGGTACTGGTTAACTACGGTTCGACCGTACGTTGATTTGGTAGTGCTATCTAAATATCGTGAAGGAGTGTTGTATCTTGGGAGACCAGCTTTCAGTAACCTGTTAGCATCGGTGCGGGGGACGTAATTGTCTTAAGGAGATTCGCATTAAGCATACCTCACTCCAAGTACCGTACAAGTGAATTAATTTCTTTATACAGGGGGATATACTGATATTCAGTATATTGAGACTGACTTATACCAGTCTAATTGGTGTTTAACCAAGAAAGGTAATTGAAAGGTAGTTCTTTAATTAAGGAACATTCTATTGAACGAAAACCTCCCACCTGATATTAACCGACCTGGCTGATCGTACACATATTTTGCATTCTTTTCATTACACTTCTACATCTATCGTGTAATAAATCTGCTAATTTTCTTGTCTTAAATATTTATTTTGCAAAAGATAATAATGAAGAGAAAAAGGATTAAACCAAATAAATACCAGTTAAAATCAGATTTAACTGGATCTATTTAGTTAGCTGAGGATGATCCCAGATTTAGTTAGAACAAATCAAGGATTGGGGCAAATGTTCAGCTGAAGATCAGAGCAAATGAAAAAGATAACACCAAATGGACGCCGATAAAATTCAGATTTCTATAAATCCATTTTGATTAGCTAAAGATCAATTGAGGATAATATCAAATACAAAGAGATAAATGGATAGAGATAAGATCAACGGATGAGATGAAGCAAGTTTTACTCAGATTCTGACTGGATATATTTTAGCATTTGAATCATAACTTTTGTTACAGAATCTCAAATCTGATGATTCAAGATGATTTAGAAAGAAGACTTACAGGGATACAACTTTTATATTGATCATTATTTCTAATTCTGTCATTTGATAAGTGATATTCAGTAATCAATACGCCAACAAACTGCAGATCAGAACTGAATATCCACATCAAATCAAATTTGGAGATAAGGGGAGAATTCAAATTCAGAAAAGCCAGCTTTCCCTATCTTCATACTCCTCTAACCACCTGCAATCTCAAAGGCAAGGGGAAGGAACATGCAGAGATAGGATTTAGTTCAGTTTTTTCATTCTTTGTAGTGTAGTTTTTGTTTTCTTTTAATGTAATTTTTATTTCTTTTTAAGTATAGTTTAGACTGAGATTCATGTAAGTAAGAGAGAGAGGCTTATGTTGAGAGTGACACCGATGTACCTCCTCCTTTCTTCCATCGTTTCTGCAAGCAATAAAAGGTAACTTTTTTTTATGTTTGTCTTTACTTTTGTTTCCTTCTTCTTCTTTCTACTTTTCCTCTTTTGGTTATGATGAGTATTCAAGTGAATCTAGAAGCATCAGTATAACAATACTTGTGTGAGTGCCAATGATATTTCATGATGATGTTCTCCTCCTCAAGACTCCGTATCATTTCATTCTTGTTCTTCTTGATGATAATGCGAATGGGGACTGAGCTCGATCTTATGGCTTATGCGTTGAATGCCTCCGAAGCAAGGTGAACATGCAAGGGGTCCAGGTAAGTCATCAACCAAAGGAGGTAAGTAACTTTTAGATTCTTTTTCTTTTAATCATTTAATTTAGAACACCACAATCCACCAAATCTTTTATCACTCTTTTTCAATCTCATTTGTACAAATCACTTCTTATTTCTCTACCTTCTTATTCTATCGCTTTCTTTCTAACTCAACTTTAACTCAATTTTTCCTTTTTCTATTAAAGAACTAAAGAAGAACTTTAACTAAACTTTGTATCTTAAAAGAAGACTTACTAAAAAAGCTTCCATTGCTAGTCTCTCCTTATGGATCACGACCCGCATAGTCCACTTGCTATTGCGGTAGAATTGAGGTAGAACCTGCACACAAATACAGAATTTTAGATTTTAAGATTAAAGAGACACATCCATCCAGATAATATCCTTCTAACCCTTAAACTATATCTTTGTTTTTCCTCAATGTATCCGCGGTAGTAAGGGCTATGCGGGTCGAATCCACAGGGAGGAATGCGATAGAAGCTTTTCGGAACGAATTCTCTAAGAATTAGCTTATAAAAGAAGAAATTGTTTGTAAGCAAATATTTTAAAATAGAAGGAATAAGTATAGCCAACTAATCATCTATCACAACCAAACACTAGTCTATCAAGAATAAATATCATGTTGAATCTATAAGGATTAAACCTAGATTATTGCTTCAAATCCAAGAAAGAAAAGTAAGAAAGAGATTAAACCCTGTTAGCAGTACACTAGATAAAACTAAGCATTGGTTTATTAAAGTCCCAAAGTATAGTTTAAGAAAAGTAGTCTTAACATTAAACTATCAAAGCATCCAAGTATAAACCAAGAATAATTATTAAATAGTATACGTTAAACTTAGTTTAACTTAATTCATGACTAGTCTTCAAGAATTATTTACTTACTCTAGGTTTTTAACATGCATAGAGTTCAATCAACTTATCTTCATAGATCTAGGTTTTAGTTAGTGGAAAGATTAACAAGCTACTAAGGAATTAGTTACACATAATTATAGTTGAATTTAGCATGGTATTTAAAGATTGCATAAACTAGATGAAACTAAAATAAAAGAAACACAAATTAAAAAAAAAAAGCAAAGATATTGAAAGAAAAAATGACCTTTTATTAAGTCTGTCACCAAATCAGTATAAAGTCTTCTCCTTTCTTCAACTCTTCTTCAAAGTTAAAAAAAATAAAAACTAGAAAAGTACAAGTAAATTTGAAAAGAAAAGAGAATCTAAAGCTTGAGCTTCTGAGATCTGCCCTTCCTCTGTTGCTATGCAGGGTTATTTATAGGAGAAAACTAGAGGGATGAGAAGCGTATGGAGATAGGAGGAGCAAAATATCTCTGAATTTGAATTCTTCTTTTATCTCCAAACTTGTTTTGACTTATTCGTAGAAGTTCAATTCTGTCCTGCAACTTGTTATCATGTTGATCACTAAATATAGCTTATCTGCTGACTAAATTGGAAAGTTTGATCAACTTAAGAGTTGTAGTCCTTCAAGTCTTCTTTCTGAGGCATCTTAAATCATCAGATTTGAATATCTGTAACAAAAGTTATGATCTGAATATTAAAACGTGTACAGTCTGAATCTAAATTTTTCTCTCATTTATCTTCATCTTGTGGTGCAAGCAACCTTATTCAAATAGAAGTCCATCTTATCCTTTCCCTCCTCCTTTTAGCAATTAGAAGTTCTATTTTATCTTCCTCTTTCTCGCTTAGATTTTAAAATCTAAGTTTAGATTAGGTTAGATAAGGTAGAAACTTCTAAATTACTCCAATTAATTTTACATGTGGGCTTGTGGACTTTTTGGGCTTTTGGCTTTAATTGGGCTTCATTTATTTATTTTTTTAATTACTCAAGGTCTGCACACATTAAATAATAAAACATTAGTAGTAGTGCCTAATAAAAGAATAAAAAGGGAAATATGATGGTAAATGTGATAATAAATATGCAATTTTTACTACCTATTACTGGCCAATTAGATCAGTGATATTTCAGTGATATTGATTAGTTGTCAGATTGATCCCAGAAACCAACAATTGGCAGTTGATATCTGGTAGTCGTAGTAGCTATAGCTTGTTGTTGCAAACAATGGCGACGTCAACAAAAGCAATAGGTCAGCGGTAGTTACGATCGACGGTGGTGACATTGGTGGCACCAACAATGGCAATAGATACTGATGGTGCTTGTGATGATGGCTGCGCCAGAGGCGATCGACTGGATGGTGACAACAATAAGATTAGTACCATCGTTATAAAAGTTGGGAAGGAGCAAAAAAAAAAAAAACAAAACAAAACAAAAGTATCCTGGGAGACAAATTGTTTATATAGATTCCCAGTGGAAATATTTTTTTTCATAAAATGAAAAATCGTGATGTAAATAGGAGTCTAAAATTTTCAAGAATGTTAAATTAAAATTATATCAAATGTATAATTTCATATGAAAATCTTGAATTCTTGACTACATTCCATGTGCTAATGGTAGTGTACTCACAGGTATCATTGGAATTAAAAAAAAGAAAGAGAGAGAGAGAGAGAGAGAGACAAGGCCCCAAAAAAGAAAAAAAATAGGCAATCTGCAAAAATCAGAGTGCGGAAAAGGGCACCGAAAAGATTAATTAAGGCACCTACTAAATCATTATAAGAGTGCCATTATTTTTTTGACACATTTACCCTCATTAAAATGTCCAAAATGCCTTCTCCTTCCTCCTCCTCCTCCTCCTTTTTTTTCGCGATGAGTCAACCTTTGCCCCCTCCCTACAGCCTTCGCCCTACCTAGCGGGCCTCTCCCCGACCTCCCTCCCCCCTTCCCTCTCGCTTCCCCCCTCCCCCAATCTATTATTTGGTCAAGTCCGACCAAACATATATAGATCTGTTTGGTCGGATGTGGCCGAACAAATATATATTTGTTTTGGTGCGGATGGGGAGAGAAAGAGGAGGGGGAGGGAAGCGGGAGGCGGGATGGGAGGGGGAGGGGGCAATGTGGGGAGGTGTGGGGTAGGCGGGTGGGGTAGGCCCGTCGAGGCTAGGCGAGTCGGGGGGCAGAGGGAGGCGGGCAGGGAGGGGGAAGAGGAGGGAGGGGGAACGGGTCGGCGGGGAGGGCAGGGACAGAGGGCGATAGGAGGGGGACGAGAGCGAGGACGATGGGGAAGGGGCGATGGACGGCAGCCGACGGAGGGGAAGAGGGGAGTGGGAGGCTGGAAGTAGGGGAGCGAACCGGATTGGGTCGGCTCAGCAACCCGCACGGTCCAGCCCGTTTTGGCTCGGGCTCAGCCCGACCCAGATGACCCGGGCCTAACCCCGGCTCAGCCCCGCCCTTTCCACTTGGGGCGTGCCTGGGTGGGCCGAATGCGGCCCACAAAGCGGCCAGCACCCGGGCCCGGGTTTTCAGCCCGTCCCGCCCGGGCGCCCCGCCTTTGCGCCCACCACCACCACCTCCGCCTCCACCACCGCCACACCTCCGATTCCCTCCGCTGCTCGCCACCTCCCTCCGCCGCCCGCCACTACCCTCCTCCTCCGCCTCACCACCCACCACCAGCCTCCGCCTCTACCAAAAACTCATTTTTTTTAACTTAAAAAAAAAAACATACTTTGGTCAATATTCGATCCTCTTACCTCTAACATCTAGTCTGAGTGCCCAAACCACAATGCCAAAGTGGGAATGTGAAATTGTGGAAACTGAACATATTTATAAGTTAAACAGAATTTTTTAATTTTTTAAAAAAAGGGGTTGGCACGACACGGCGCGACACGGCCCGGGTTTGGCCCGACCCAAACCGGCTGGGGCCCGGGCTGCTCGGTTTTCTCGGGGGCGGGCTTGGCCCAGCTCGGGTCTAGGTCCGGGCCGGGCCAAACTCGACCCGTTTGTACCCCTAGATGGAAGGAGGAAAGAGAGGAGAAGATAATGTGATCATTTTTAAAAATTAATTTAGTGGTGCCTTTATCACTTTGTGCGGGTGCTTCGATGTGCTGTGCTGGGTACCTTAACTAATTTGCCGACTGTCAATATCCGCACTCCAAAAATTGAGATGCAAAGAATCCAACATTTGCAAATCTTGCCACGTAAGTTTCATTTACCTTTCCCCGCCTTGCATTACCCCCTTGCCCCCTGGCGGTTCTCAGTGTTCCAATCTCTCTCTCTCTCTCTCTCTAAAATTCTCCGAAATTGGGGACTCTCTGCGAATTTCCGTAAGATTTGTTCTGTATTTTTGTTTCTATTTTCGGCGAGGAGATGGGAGACGCTGCTTGGGGATCCTGGGAAGAACACAGCAGACCGTCCAAGTACGGGAGACCACCGCAGCATCCTGGTAATTTTTCTAATCTTTAAAATTTAAATTGATTCGTTGATTCCATTTTGATCTCAACTTTCTTTTTGCGCTTGAATTTCATTCGGGCTTTATCTTTGATCATTGATCCTTTCAGAATTTGTTGTAGATTGATGAATTTTGGGGTTTTCGGTTGAAATCGTTGATGGGTTTTTATTTTGTGAGAGAATTAATGGGTTTTCGGTTACGTTAATGATTCTTTATAAAAGACTGGATTTTGTGCGGGTTTATTGATGGGTCATTGCTTCAGCTTGTGTTGGAGATCCTAACATATCCTTTTGCGTTGCATCATTCCTGTGGTTGAACAAAGTATTTATCACGATTTTTGAGTTGTCTGGATTTTAAGTTATGTTTGATGAGTCTCTGATTAGGTTTAGAGCTGGAATTTTGGATTTTAGGCTATTGGTTATTTGCTTTCTTTGTGAAGTTTTTGCCTCTTTATCTTAAAGAGTGAAGTATTGCAATATATGGTGTAAATGTTATTGTGATTTATGTGAATCTCCCTTGTCGTATTTGGTTTCTATTCTATTCTTTTTTCTTTTTTTTCTAGGGTTCTGTTAGAAAAATATATTATGAATCCTTTGTTTAGGTTTTTAACTTGGGACTGTTTTCTATTTGGTTTTTTTATTTTATCCTTTATTTCTTAATAATATTATTCTTCTGTGTGCACTAGCAATGTGGAATTTAGTATTTGGTTTTTATGTTGGTTTTACTGTTTTCTTCATGCATGAATTTGTGGATGTATGCATATACAATGTATAATGTTTGTTCTTCTCCAGTTATGTGATTCCTCGAAACTTGGTCAGGTTTAGCTTTTGATATCCATCACTGGTTAGAAAAAGAATATATTGCGGTCGTAATTGCTCTGCACATTGTTAGTTTTATTTCGTTGTATTCAGTATCAGGATTCTTTGTGTAAATATTACTGTTTTCCTCCTATGTTTTTGCTTTGAGCATAGGAATTCCAGCACTGATCCATTATCAATATGTCATGAATTGCTAGGATGTTTTTTATCGCAAAGACCTTATCTTGTGTCACAAAATGCTTCTTGTTCCCTAAATTTCTTCTTCTTTTTGAGTGTGGCTTCCAATTTCTGATTACGATGCTTCATTTCCTATTTGTCTTCCAGGAGCTTCACAATCTGCAATTTCTTCATGGGAAAAGAGGTTTTGCACTTCTGTTTGCTTAATACCTTGGGGAAGGATCTGTGCGGCCAAGGCTTCATTGTCTGCATATAAGAACATAGCTGAGTGGGATGATGCTGCAGCATTTGAAGCTTTCCAGCATGCGAAGGCCCGCTACTGGGCAGATATTAATGGTCTGCCCCGTGATATCCCTTTGCCAGACCCAGACATGTATATTGATAAGGTCAATCACAAGGTTGTCATTGATCCGAAGTTGGTTGAAGACTTGGAAAAACAGCCGCCACCCTGCATACCTGAGGGGAAAAAAGAAGGAAGTAATGGCTGGGATTCTATTATCTTTGAAAATAAACCAATTCCAGCTACAGGATGGGGTAATGCTGGGAATGGGAGTACAGCTGACCACCATTCTGTTAATTGGGATAAGTTTGTTGAACAACCACATAAGAGCCCGATGTGGGGTTATTCAGAGAATCATCCATCCAGAAACGGTGATACAAGTAATTCATGGAATTGCCGTGGTGGTGGGGGTGATGCAACTTTACAAGTTTGTTCTTGGGGAGGTGATCGAAACAATCATTCATGGAATAATGGAAGAGATCATTCATGGGGCCAACAATGGAATAATGAGCACGGCAGGGGAAACAATAGGAAAAGAAACAGATGCTATGATGACTCGAGATTTTCAAAATCAAGGCAGATGAATAATCACCAGACAAATGGAAGTAACTGGAATAATTTCAGGGAAAGGAATACTGCAGACTATTCATATGAGGAGACAATGCGTGGTGGGCAGCCTATGTTTTTGCGTCAGTCTAAGCCAAGGTCCTGTTGGCCAGATAATCATCAAAGATCAGCTGAATCCAGCGGTGTTTGGCATTGGGAGAAATCTGTAACTTAGTCTGTTGAATGATGGCTATGTTTGTGATTAGTGTTTCCAATCTGTTTGGCAATATGATTTTTCAAATAGCATAAAGTGGATTTGCTTGTTCTTTTGATGTATGGAAATGGGGAGGAAGAAGAATGTTTACACAGTTTGCCACTTGTTTTGTAATCAAATTTATTTATGAGATAACTGCTTAAGAGGTCAACAAGCAGCCTATTTTTTCAGTTACTTCCATTTGTATTCATCTTTCTTCCTTTTCTGCCACACCAGTTGTATAGTCTGTTGTAGTAACTCGGCTCTTCTGCAGCGTGAAAGGTGTTTATGGAAACCTGGTTGGTTTTGTCAGGTACTGTGTTCAATCAGCCTGACTGACTTTGACTGTTTTGTTAGCTTCGTAGTGAAATCAAACGTGCTTTTTATCAATTGTTCTGGGAATTAAACTCATGCAGTAGCAATGGAGGTGGCATTTTTGTTCCTGCTGTTTAATTTCCTGCTATGTCATTTTCAGAATATTATCAATATTTAAAAATAACAATATGTTGATCATACTGAACTTTTGGATGCAGAAGCCTACTGATGAACATGGGAAATACTGATGGCTTGTATTCTAGAGCTGATAGGTTAAGGCTTTTACTGGAGGTAATATCACTACGGAACTCTTAATTGCAGTGTTTTCATAATCAGGTAGTTATTTGTTATTCACCGCAGGATAAAGGATAATGTAACATTGTTATGTGGCTTATCTGCAGTCAACCTGTGAAGCATTCTAGGAAGCAAATAGAACTGTATGAGATCTAGCCTTATAAGCAAAGGTATGTACTCTAGACCTTGAAACTTCATTTAATATCTACACAAAGCGATATGTGATTAATGGTGACTTTGCCGAGGACCTGTTATGGTCTTTATATAATTTTCATGATGCAGTTTCCCTATCAAACATATATGTAATATAGCAAGTAAACTGAATACAAATTTTGATGTAGCTCATAAGCTGTTCAATCCACTTAGGGAGATTTCAAACTTTTTTCATGAAGGTACATCCTAAGCTCCTTGTGTTAATTTTGACAAGAAATGTCATGTGTTTTATCATCTTATACAATTCATAGTCTTTTTTCTTGAACTGTCTTGTTAGTGTCCCTGATTCATGTCCGTCTCAATGAAAAGCCTTTTTTAGCATGATCGATTGTGACTCTTAAGACAAGCAGACATCTATTGGTAAAAACTTTGGTAATAATTTTGTCTACACTCTACAGTCTTATTAAGACAAATAAGGTGACAGTCCATCACAAATCTGAGTGTCCACTTTTGATTGTAAACTGTAGCTGTTTATTTTGATGCTAATACATATGCTCTGCGTCCTTTGGGAGGCTTCTGCCATAATCTTTATAGCTTTCTAGCATTAGAGCTTTATTTTGGGTCAGCCTCTTTGCTTTGTAATTAATTTCCTCTCGGGTAGCAACTATACGTTGATTCCGAATTTTCATCAGAGCTATGCAGATTTTCATTTGAATTATATTTCGAGTTTTCATCTAATTTCATCCATTCTAAACAAGTATCAATGATGTGGACATGGTGGGTTGGTCCTTTTGTCCCCTCTAAAGATTCTTGGATGCTGTTCAAATTTTCATAGACTCCTTGGAACTACTGAACTGTTTTTCTCATGATTGAGTTATCGTTAAAAGTGAGTCTAAAATGATTGACCCAGACTTTCAAGACTTAATTCCCATGACAAGCCCTTTGATTTTTTTTTTTTTGGGCCAAACACTGCATTAACTGTACAAATATAGAGACAAAGATAGCCAGTGATCTTAACTATGATAACCTGTGCATGTGTAGTTTATAATCACATGCACAAATGACATAACAATCAGTTAAAGAGCGAGAAGATAGAGGAGGAAATGTAGACAGATAACCAACTAGTACACTGTTTGAGATATATCATTGTGCAATGTGATTTAAAGTAGAAAGATCACATAACATAAAAGAGTCTCGCTTCAGTATGTTTGTTTTTAATGGAGGGTATTGATTAAACGACAACTCGAATCTAAGGTAACCACAATAATCATATCTTAGGGAATCAGTTTTTGAACTTTACTTCGTACATTTGCTTAAAGGCAACCAAGTGATGGTGAAAGAGATAACTCGTTGCCACAAACTTTTTCATAGATAGTGATTAATATGTGTCGGGGGGGCCTAACTAAATCATCTTTGTAGGCATGGTTTGAAATCTTGGAAACGGAAACAATATTGGTCAGCAGTTTTCAAAGTTAGCTTTTACCTGTTAGGAATTTTTTGTACTTGTTACGCATAGAAGTGTGTTTCTGGTAAATTGTCAAAGATTGTGTGGTACTTGGCTTCGATGTATTAGTTTCTTTTCTTGCGAGTGCTACTGTGGCATAATGATAAAGCCTTTATGCAGTGAGTAAGAAGTTTTGGCCCTGGAAGGAAAGATAGTTGCTTTTCTTCAGCTGTTCAGCCTGTTATCAGTACCAAAATGGTCCAAATGGTACGAGACTATGGCCAGCTGTTTCTGGGTATACAAATTATATCTCAATACATATTCAAGTCAGTATAAGAGCTGAACCTTTTTTCCTCACCACCCACCCCACCACCCCCCCCCCCCCCCCCCCCCCAAAAAAAAAAAAAAAAAAAAAAAAAAAACCCACCCCCGCCGCCCAACCCAAGGCTTCATTAATAAGGTTTTAATGAGATCTGCCTAATTTTTTGATACACACATTTTCATATATACTTAAGGGACCAGATTATATGAATTATACGCTTATACTCGGCCCAAATTTAGCGTTTGGCTTATAAGAATATGGTTTTGGAGCTATATCAATCCTATTACCTTTCCATAATATTTATTTTGATTTTTGATTTTTCTGTCATTGTATTTTAAGAATAGTGTGGCTTTATATTTTCCTACAGGTCCCTTTCTTCCCTGATGAGTCTCTTTGATTATTAACTTTACTGGAGAATTTTACTGAGTGGTACGAAATGGATTGAGAATATTGGATACGCAGAGACGCTAACTGCTACTGTGGGCAAATTCTCCAGGTACCTGCCAATATCTTTCATCTGGCTGTGTTTTGTACTGGACCTCCAGATGTTCCTTTGCTTCGCTTCTGCTGTTTACAATAATCCATTCGATTCAAAAGGAAGCTGGGTACTGATTATGAGTGATTCTGTAGTCTTATTTGTAATTTATACTGTGATTTGCTTGCTTCCAACTATTGCCTATCATGACTGTTAGTATTGATCCCTCAACACCACCTTGGCTATGATCTGATGGAAAGAATCACAGGAGCAATCTAGACTCCAAAATAGGGTTTGAAATGGCATAACTTAATATCAATGTGAAGTTTACATGTCACTTTGAGTCTGGGTTACACAAAATTGTAATATGCAAGAATTATTTGTTGTCCTGCGACATTTGGGAGCATAATGGCTTTGAGCAGGTATCATTATGCTGTTTCTTTTTCTCTTTCATGATTTGCAAAATGTGGCCAGAACTGTGGTTCTCCACCCATATTACAGGATGTTACACAGGCCTCTCTTCTCTACTGCTGCACCATGCCATTGCTGTCCTCTCAGCTGTGTTTGTCGAGACCTCACCTAGAGTTGCCTAGTATTTCAATTGTTCAACTAGCCATTCTTTAGGCATTCGGGCTTGCCAAAACAATCACTTCATCACATCACTCTTCAGCCTTTGCACTTGTGGAAAGAATGTCTTCCTTGTAGGAAGGCAAACGGATATAGCTATATAATCTGGGTCAATATCGTAGGGTTAATATCTTAGGGGTACCTCAAAATTTGATACGATATTGCCCGATATATATAAAAATCAGCTCATACTTGAAACCATACTTGACCGCCATTATGCATGATTAGTTCATGGAAAATGAGTGCATAATTAGTTCATTATTTAAGACTAAGTTGATGTTCGAGTCAATGAACCTAAACTTTCAGTCAGTTTGGTTTATTATCTATCATTACATGATCTATTCATACACTCTTCATATATGTCTACATGGTATGTGTCATATGTATATATTTTGTTTTTGACTAGTTATGTTAAGTAATTTATCTAATAACTTTTTCCCGGTGTTACAATACCAGTGTTCTAAAAATCGATTTCATTATTCGTGCGGTCCAACACTGAATAATGATTAATCAAGAATTAATAGGAGATTAATCAAAATTGAATATTTAATATATTTAATTATATTTATACACAACTACATATAAGTATATACAATTAATTGTTGAAAATGTATAAATATTATACAAGACAATATCTAGATGTGAAATTATAAATCATGATATGATGAACAACAAGACAATATGAATAAATAGTAAAAAGAAGAAGTAAGAGAACTTATCTCTTCGTATTAGTAATATAAATTTTGCAACATAAATATAAATCAAAAAACTTACCTGCAAAATAAGATAAATAAAAAATTAATCAATTTATCAATCAAAATAATCAAATCATCTACTATTTAGTAAATAACAATTCATCTACTATTTAATAAAAGATCATTATCAAATCATCGACATCACCACATAAATTACTTAGCGTTTCAACACACAAAGTGATCAGATTTTTCAAATAAAAAAAACATATGAAATTCTAATTAAGACAACACAAATATCTCAAGTTTCAAAATAACACAAAATGTATTGTAATCTCCGAATAGTGCCTCCTCCATCTAGGCATCTATTAATCCTCATCATCATCTTTATAATGGACATCATCATCATCTAACACGGGTGAAGGAGCCACATAATCATCAAGATCATTATTACCACCCTCATCCAAATTCTCTCCACTCACATCTTCCTCGACATCCTCATGAGCCTCAGCTTTCACTAGTACTCTCTAGATTGCCAATTCTCCTTGATCTTCTTCTCTTATTCCTCCTATATGGGTTTTCATTAGCTCCACTAGCCTCGGAAACAAGATTCCATGAAAGACCCGAACCGGCGGAGATCTCTTCTTCATCTTCATTCTCTCTTTCTTTAACTCTAGGATTTTTTCTATGAAGAGCCCTTGAATCATCAGGAGCAACGAGCACATCCTTGCTTTTCCCACTTTTTGACTTTGCAATCCTTTTCTGTAACATTCTCCTATTGAATCTCACAAAAAGTAGATCATTCAATCTCATTAGATCTAAGTCTATTTCTCTTCTTTGTATGTATCTGTACATTTAATATAAGAACATAAAATTAAGCATCATATAAAGATAAATGAGTCAAATAACAACTAATAATAATGGAATGGATATGATTATTAAATTTTACCCCCTCAAAAACACATCAATTTCTTTCACACCGGGGCGAGTTACTCGTCAAACTCAGAATTTTAATTGCCATCTTTCGAAGATAAGGTGCCTGTCTTCCATAAAAGTCTCACCAATGAGCTACTCATGAAAATTGACACAATTAACAATTTTCTAATATGAACAAGCTTTGAATACATGATTAGATATTGAACAAAAACAAAAAGGCATTATCTGGATTAAAATCATATATGCCATTAAAACTCTTCCAATATCTCTCTGCCAGCTGACTTGTAGGCTTGAATCTCTTTAGAGCTAATTATATTATGAATATTATACTCCTCGGGATAAAATTTGTCAATGCACTACATGAGTGCATCCTTAACGGAGGTGTCTTCTTTGACTACACTATCCTTATAATAACAATAAGGATTAAAATAGTAGGCCTCCAAGTAAAGTGGGCTATCAAGCCTATCCTTTGCCTTCTTCTCAATAATCTCAAGTATTGGGCGGTAAATACTCTCTTTCCTATTGCAAGAAGCCTTAACTTCATCCTTTACATCTTGAAGCATGCCATAGACAAAACCCATTAAGGGTTTCTTCTTATCAACCATCCTTGATAGCTTAAAAAAAGATGTGTAAATCTTCATAAGTTGTTGTGCATCCCTCCAAAACATATCTGAATAAATGATTTGCTTAACTGCTCTCCTTTTTACAGGACCTGACCATCTATTCTCATCCCAATCGAGTGATGAAACCATACTTGCCAATTGCATTTTCTTGTCGATATACACCCAAGACTGAGGAAGAAAATAGCAAATCTCGTCACTCCTTGGTGAACCAACTCTCTCCTATTTGTGAACTTCCGCATTAATGCAAGAGTGCTAATATGGGAATAAAGAAACACTGAAATGGACCTTGCTTTCTCAATCACATTCTTATACTTAGGAAGATTCCTGATATCTTCTAACATCAAGTCAATTGTGTGTGCAACACAATTGCTCCAAAAAGTTCTCGGCCTCATCGTTGTCAACATGTTCTTTGCCATCATATCGGAAGAGTGGTTATCTGTAGCCACTTGGATCACATTTCTTCATCAACCTCTTTAATACAATCTTCGATCCACTTAAAAATATATGGTTCCATATGTAGTTGATCGGAGTCCTCTATTGACTTGATGAAGCTTGTGCCCTCCTTACAATGCACACACAAATTCATCACACTTTTATGAAGCCTATCAATCCACCTATCTGTCAGAATACTGCATCCGTATTCTTTTCAGGCCGCCCTCTTCTTGCTGAGGTCACTGCTCACTGTCTTATAAGCTTTCCTCAATAGAGGCACTCGCAACTAATAACATGGCTCATATTTGCCAACGGCTTCACAAAAGAGATCAAGCTCTTGGTCATCGAATGCATTGAAAGGAATTGCTCTTGTATAGCACCACATGCTCAAGTAATGATGTGCTAAGTCCCTCCGCTTCTTTCTATCTCCTTTATTGATCACAGTTTGTTTCAGCTTCCCATCACCAACCATCTCGTCCAAAGGCTTGAACACATGAGGTTTTTTTTTTAGCCAACTGTTGCAAACTTAGGTTCCTCAGACTCTTTTTTCTGAAGTATGCACCTCTTATCTCTTTTTGTTCTCTTCTTCCCGCTTTTCCTTCTTCTTCCTGCGAGGTTCTTGTAAAGCTTGACTACAAATGACCATATACCCGTGGTAGATTTTTTTCAACCTTTGATATTGCCCAATTGCTAAGCAATGTGTTGTTTTATCATGTTGACTCATGTGAAACATTTACCACATTTCTTCCATTTCACGTGATTATAAGAATCCGACCTTGTTAACTTTCCATATTCCCACCATATGTCTTAGGTGAAATCACCTTGAGGGGGGTGAATAGGTGACTAACTAATCTAATGATGAATTAATGCGGAATTAAAACTATTTATGCAAATTACAAACTATTAATCTAAACACACCAATTATAATACAAGAGTGTAGCCGAATTCCCGGTAAAGGGCTCTGGACTATCTCCTCAAGATTCCTCTAGATAAGAGTTGAGGTGCCGCTATGGCTCTCTTGGTTGAATACAAGTGTAAGCAAACAAACCCAAGCATATATCAATTTGAGCACAAGTATATATCAAGCATATAAAGATGAAAGCAATATAAATAAGCAAGATATAAACACAAGTGAGAGATAGAGAGAACAATCGTAAACACGGGAGATTTGTTTCGAGGTTCGAGCACCCTTGCTCTACGTCCCCGCCTTCTACACTATGAAGGATTTTTACTATAAACCGATCCCACCGGATCACTCGGTGCCGCAACACCTACCACGAGTTCACACTAAAACTCCTTAGACTCACTAATCTCTCTCTTGTTCCCGCAAGAACTACACACCGCAAGCACACTAGCTTGCCGAGGCCGCACCTCTACACCGAGCTCTCACTAGAACTAGAAACAACGCGAACCCGTAAGTCTGCCTCCTCAATTACAAAATAGAACACTTTGGTGATCACAACACTTTGATCACCTAAAACAACTCTCGCAACAACTCTTCTATAGGATAGATATGGCAATGGAAAGTTCAAGTATGTGAGAAAAACTAGGATTGATTTGTGGTGAAAAACTCAAGAAATCTCTTTTACAAAACACTCTTGATAAACTCTCCTTTTGATATGAAAATATTGGCTCTTAAACAAGTGGAGATAAGCATAAAAGATGTATGAAAAACTAGCTTGAAAATGCACTTCAAATCTTGTAGAAAACAGTCCATAGGCTCCCAAAATATGGCGTGGGAGGTCAACTCAGCAGACTGGTCTGTTGTCGGTCGACCGGCTAACGGTCAGATTTCTGACCGTTGTGCTAGTGGTCGACCGGTCGGTCGACCGTAAACTGGCAAATGACCTAGCGGTTGACCGCCCGGTCGACCGGGCCATTTCCAGAGAGCAGAGGCTCTCTGGCAGTCGACCGGCCCTTGGCTGTGCACGTTTGTGCACATCGGTCGACCGCCCGGTCGACCGACTTCTGTCTCAGTCGACCGGCAGAAGGCCAGTCCAACTATTTTAGGGATTTAAAACTTGTCTTTTTATCTTCAATAAAATCTCATAAATTCTCATAATTTCTACAAAAATAAGTTCAGTAATATAATTTGATATACAAACATGTTTGAGTAGAAATCAAAATATGTTACAAACATTTTGAACTATTTTTGTAATATAGAAATTTTTGCCTTAAACAAAAACCTGTATTTTTCAAAATCGATTTTTTCAAAACTTCTCCAAATACAAAATAAGATATTTTAAACACTTTTGAAGCTTAGTGTGTATGGATATGATCCACTATACATATATGATGAAATATCTATATTTTTGACAATAGCTCTAAAATGAGTTTTGATAAAACACATGTATATTTTTAAAAACCAAACCGGTATTTTCCAAAATGAAAACTCTTTTATGAAAACACCACTAAATCTAGTGTGTGAGTGTATATGAACTTGAGCAATCCACCAACTAATTTATCCTTTACATTTTATCTAAAAATAAAATCTTTACACTTACAAACATGACACAAGTCTTCTTGGAAATCTTCTCTTGAAGGTCTTCTTCTTCTTCTTGACTTGATCCAAACTTTGATCAATGAGTTAGACTCCTCTTGAGTACTTAATGCAATCTTGATGCGCGAGCTCTTGAATCAATACGTGCTAGCTCCAAAACTTTGACTTTAAATTATTTATTGAAGCTAAACATCAACTAAGATCTTGATCAAATATCTGACACTAATTAAATACAAGATCATTAGTACTATAACTACATGAGTTAATCATCATTAAAACTAGAGCGATAGGCCTTTGGGCCAACATTAGGAGCCTGATGGCTTCTAGTAAAAGGAGAACTTGTCAAATTGCTAGAACTCGTTGGACCTCTCACACTATCCGAATTAGAGGCCATTGATGACATGATATCCATACGACTATAACTCCTACAAGATTACAACAATTCAGAAGAATACACATTAATGATTAATCAACTTAAACAATAAACATTACATTAGTTTTATGTTTCTAAACTAAAACATTAATTGTAACTCAAACATTTGAAAGCTCAAGTATTGCAATTTGCAAGAATGCCAAGAAACAATTTCAAACACTCTATCCATTTTAAACTTGTTCGTGTCATCATCATACATGTTAAACTTGTTCATTGAACAATTACTAATTTACTAGCAAGTTAATTAGCTTAACTTACTAGAACAATAACTAATTCACATTGCTTGTCTCAGCAGGTCATGAGCAGCAAATTTTAGCAACAAAATACAACAAAAGCCCTAATGACAAGCTTAAATGCTATGAGGAATTACATATTGGTCAAGGAAATGTTAGCATCGCATTGTCAGAATGGTGGATTATGCCTTATGATGTTGCTGGAATGGTTGAACATGCAAAGATTAGATTGACTGTATCTGTATGCTGTTAATATGTATATGAACATGCATATGAGAGAGAGAGAGAGAGAGAGAGAGAGAGAGAGAGAGTGAACATACAAAAATTAGATTAACTGTATTTTTATCTGTATGTTGTTAATCTGGAATGCTTGAACAGGCATATGAGAGAAAAAGAGAAGCAGCACTGCAGCCTGCAACAACACATGAGAGAGAGAAGCAGCACTGCAGTAGCATGAGCGAGAGAAAAGCAACGCTGCAGCATATGAGAGAGAGAAGCAGAGAGAGAGCAGCAGAGAGAAGCAGGAAGAGAGAGAAGCATACGACACAGATAAAGAGAGAAGCAACATCATACGAGAGAAAGAGAGAAGCATATGAGAGAGAGTTACCTCATTTCACCACTGCCGAACACCACTGCCGATTGTCACAACTGCTTCAAAATCGAGAGAGAAAAACCCTTCCGACCACTACCTCCGCTTCAAAATCGAGAGAGAGAGAGAGAGAGAGAGAGAGAGAGAGAGAGAGAGATGGGGATTTTGGGGGGGGGAGCTAATTTGGGCTTTTAAGGTCGGGTATCGGGTCGGGGACCGGGTCGGGTTTTGGGTCCAAACTGGGGCGGGATTTAATCGGGCGCTTAATCGTATTGGACCTGATTAAGCGCCCAACTGCATAATCAGAGCGTTTACTATTAAATTACACTGGCAGCCAGCGATTAAGATTAATGGGTCTAAAAATCGGATTAATTGGCCAATTAATCCGATTTTTAAAACACTGTACAATACCAATTAATCTGATTTTAAAACACTGTACAATGCCTATTTTGATTTTAATTAAGATGAGTAGCTATATAATCATATATGTTTACCTGATTCCTAATCATATCCATTTCTCTCACATCCGACTATCACATTTGGGCGGATATAAATGAGTTTTCCTTACAGAACCATATTTTGTATCCGTATCCCATACGAGTTTGGCAAACAAATATAGAAATGCTAAATGTATGATCTGTAACCAATCCAGTTGTTCCCTTACATCCCTGGTAATTGGTTGGTTCTGAATTAGCAATGTTACTTTTGAGTCAGAACTGGACCCGACCCGACCCAATTGCGCATGCACTCGGATGTTCTAACCCAGGTAGGTCTCAGTTAAGGGAAAGTCCAACCCAGTTACGGTTGAATTGAGTTTTGGAGTTTCAGTGAGGAGGGGCTGCCAGTCCCCCACAAAACCCCACTCTCCCCCCACCCCCCCCCCCCCCCCCCAACCCCACCCAACACACACACACACACACACACACACACACACTCACTCTTGATCATGATGCAAATCCTGCCTCTAGTTTTCTCCTACCTTGAGTAAGGTTAGCAGTCACTAGAAGCACTTTGCCTCCAAGATCTTATGTATTATGACCGTTCTACATTGTGAAAGTAGATATGATAATTGATAGCTGTAGTGCATTCCAGATGTTCAGAGTTCAATTGCTCGTGATTGGTAAAAATGGGTGAGCAAAGAGACGTGTATCAGAAATTCTGCACTCAGGAACAAAATTTCATATTGCTATTATTTACAGAAAGGTTAGATCCTCCAACTTCCTGCTTCTGCTTCGTTACATGCATATAGAATTTATGATTTGATTTTATCTGATCAAGTCTGAACCTGCACAGAAAATATAAAGTTTAGGAACATGCTTGGTTGCTCAATTCTACCCACCGTTTTAAATATCGGCCTAGATATCAGCCGAGATACCGGTATTTTATTCAAAACGACACGATAAGTGTAAAATTTTATCGGATATCGTTTTGGACCGATATAGGTTGATATATCGCCAAGTGGCTCATATATCGGCCAATATCCGCAATGAATATATTCGATATATCGCCACGTGATGCATTTGAGGAGCTTCCACAAACGCATTTGAGGAGCTTATATAAAAAGTAAATATCCCCTATGAGTTTATGACCCTAAACTTGATCTAAGTAGTTTCATATGATTTACGTAAGCAATTACATGTATATTCTTCATCCGATATGACGTCCGGTATTTAGTATTATATCACAATATATCAGCCGATATCTGGTATCCGGTATATAATTTTGGCGATCTATATTTCAATGATATCCGATATTTAAAACAGTGATTCTACCGCTATAGTAAATGGCTATGCGGGTCATGAGTGATCCACAAGGAGGGACTGCGATGAAAATTTTCAGTAGATTCTTTCTAAGTTACTATTAACCGGTTAAAGTATTTCTTCTTCGTTTTAAAAGAAAAGAAAAGTAAAAGTGTTAGAAGAGGAGAAGAAGAAATGGGAAGTTGTTTCATTTAAAAGAAAAACTAAGTTAAAAAGAAAGAAACGAAAGAAAGAAGAAAGTGGTGTTTCTAAACTAAGAAATGAGATGAAAGAAAGAAAGAAAACTTACCTGTTTTGGATGAATGCTTACCTTAAATCGTTTGAGAATATTTATCTCAGAATAAAAGTGTTACAAAATAAGAGAAGAAATAAAGCAGTGATCTATTGGATTGAGTAACAATGAAGAAGAGGAAGAACATTATTGTTGTGGGTAAATTTCTAGGGAATCAATTCACACACCAAAATAATTGGGGAAGATCGCTAAATCAAAATCACAGCAACTGCAAACACACAACTTACATGGAAACCCGAAGTGGGAAAAATCACCCGGGGGGGGGGGGAGAGAGAGGAGAGAGAGAGAGAGAGAGAGAGAGAGAGAGAGAGAGAGATTTTACTATAATAATGGTGATTACAGGTGGGTTTCTTTTGTGTGCTACGATTTCTGGATTCCGATTGTGATCCCCTTCCTAATTAGGAGGGATCTATTATTTATAGTGGCTATGTCAAACAGATAAGGTTAGGGAGTCCTGCTCAGTTTGAATACTTATAATCCTCATCTTGATGGCGGTTGGGCTGAACATCTCGGTTTGAATCGAGATAAGGATGAATTGCTCTCGAGGAGTAACTGTCCCGTTCAAATGAGGATTGAGCTTTAGAGGTAGAGATCTCCTGTAACTAGATTTATCTCTTCTTCTAATTAGATGACTCGCTTGGAATTCAAACTAGATGAAGACTCTAGATTCGGTGTTCTGGAGGTGACCACGTGGCGCATTCCTTAGGGCCGGATAGACACTTTCACAATCTCAGACGGTCAGAAAGTGACCATTACAGATGCCCCCTCTGCTCTCTTTTCTTTAGAAGAGGCCGGGAACCTTCCCTTGGGGCTATAAGTTCCCGGAGACTCTAATGGAAAGAGGAGCGGATAAGAATTTCAGATTTGGACACGTGTCGATTGATGTCATTTCAAGTTTTGTCTCGTAGTTGCGTGCGTCGCTCTGTAAGCTGGCAGAGCCTTAAATGTGCGTCATATTCGCTGCAATTTCGATCAGGTCATCATCGCTTCTGTTGAAGCGATGTTCGAGGTGGGTACCACGTATCTGGAGTGAAGGCCTAGATTTAATCCACCTTGCGTGTGTAAGGCCCTAATTTGAGAGACGGTTCGCTTTCCTAAGGTTTAAAAGGGAAACTATCTGGGATTTGGGCATTCTACCAAATCTCTGCGCCTCCTTTTACTTTCTTACCCTCTTCTGATTCTCAAAATTCGGTTGTTTTCTTATTTTCATTACATTGAAGAAGGGAGAGACATCTACCACGATCAGCGACGCGGGCGATGGAAAGACCATGGTGGAGGAGAAGGGGAAGAGAGCTTCCCATCATACTAGGATCGGAATGGACTTCGATCCGAAGACCTCGAAACTCCGTGATCAGGAAGCGGTAGATAAGTACTTGTCCAACTAAGAATTTCATTTGAATTCGAAGATTAAAATTGAGTTTTGCTCCTTTACTGTTGACGTTTCCTCGACCCCCCTTAAAGGGGTAGGTGTATATATGCATCCCAAGATTCTGGTACTAGGGCTAAGGGCCTATGGCTAAGTTTGTGCGCAGTGTTCTCGCTTTTTACAAAGTCGCCCCCTCTCAGTTATCGACGGAGGCTCGGAGCATAGCACTAGGGTTTGAGGCCCTCTGTGATTTGTATGCTCTTGAAGCATGCTAGCTCGAGGTCTTCAGCGCCGCGATTTGCTAAGGAAGACTACCCAAGGTGCACGCTATTTTTCCCCTCCAAAGTGGGATTAAAAAAATTATTGTCAATATGGAGCAATGACCATGGTATGCAGGATACAATGGTTCAGGTGACTGGTTCGTAGGAGGCTGAATCTGAACATGAGCGCGGGGTAGTCCCAGTCACCTGAAACTCGGATGTCGACTCTCATAGGGGGCTTTGTCTACCGCCAATGTTGAGGCAAAGTTGAGGTTGACGGCTGTCAACTACAACAACCGCAACTAGAGTTGACCGTTGGACCCGAACATGCCTCCTGAACCCCCAGTTATCCTGAAGGTGTCAGTTTCGAGTAAGATCCAACCTGCCTCCGAGCCTGAGGAACCTGCTTGGGAAGGAATCCTCCTGATCGTCAACCTGGAGAAGTCGAGGGTCTCGTGATGGATGGTTCCTGCTAAAGGGAAGAGGGCTCGGGCTCGGGCTTGGTCCTCGCGTGCCCCACGCCCTGAGGTAGCTCCTGACTTTCTTGAACTTTCTATTAGTAGGGACTATTTCTCAACATTTACTTTTCTCTTGTAGAAGAAGATTGGTTCCTGTTTGATGAGTCTGACGATGAAGATATGACGGATTTGCTCAAAGCCACGACCTCTCCTCCGTCCGTCGTGGAGCGCTCCTCTGAGGCCGAGGAGGCTCAGATTGGCTCTTTAGACCGCATAGACGGTGTTCAAGGGGGCTTCACCCATCGCTGAAACCACTACAGAAGTTGCGGATACAACTCCAGAGATGTCTGTGGGGCCTCCTACCACCCACTTGCTCCCCAAGAGTGGGACTGACACAACAGCGCCCCCAAATATGGACGATGCCAGGCTTCCATCTCCGCCTAGTCTTGAGAGGTGGACACTGCCGAGCATTCTGAGGTTGTAGAGGGCGCAAGGGCAGCCAGTGATGTCGGCTCCCAGGGGACCACTGTAACAGCCCGATCCTACGGGTATGGAGACATTACTACGATATATGTACGTAGGTCAGAAATACCCTCACGTATATACGCTAAGCATTAGTACATGCAAGAATCAGAGTACGGAAGTATAGTGATACAAGTACGCAGTTATCATAGAGCGTGATACAATATCTCAAGAATATAAGATCACTAAGAAGCACAAAAGCAGGATGTACAATATGAAATACGGGAAAGTAGTCACGAGTAGCAAGATGAGAATCTCGCGAGCCGATCATGAGGAGGCTGGAAGAAAGAAGGTCCGCACAGGCAACTGCTAATCCACCCACCGCGCACTCTGAATCAACTACAGCAAGGCCGCCACGGTCCAGACTCCAGGATCTGGACATGAGGATCCAGGGTTATCAGAAAGCAACCCCACGAGTTCATATGATAAAGCCAGTTGGCGTACTCAAGCAGTCGACGTGTACATGATCAAGTGATGTGGTCCAGACATACAGGTACAAGCAATGACAAGTAACATAAAAGAAATTAAAGGAACGACAGTAAATCCGAAATCAAGTAAATACAAGTATATTGATAAGTCTGAATCAGAAAACATGCATAGAAAACGGTATGGAGAGCATAGGTACATATAAACAAGTAATGCCGGTACAAGTCAGTAAGCAAGAGATCAGGAAATTCAGTAATCATATATAGTAAAACAGAATGAAAACCCAAAAATAAGTAAGTCAGATAACTCAACACAGTAGCATAGATGTCATATGTAAGTGGCGAACAGGATAGTGTAATGGGTCACCAGTCTTACAAGTATAGGTCAAGTATGACACTAGTCAGATGTCAGATCATATTATTATTATATTATTAAGACTTGTCCAATTTGTATGTTTGGGTATATGTCCCATACCATATACCTCTGCATACAAGTCGAGCGAGGTTGGTTATTGGAAACTGATGGGGATCGACAAACCATGTTTAGAATGGGTCTCGTGCATGCCCGGGACAACGGTCCAGGAGTACCTGGTATTGAGCCAGAACGTACCACTAGGTACCAGGTCTTACTATATGTCCTTAGGACTTAGTATACGCCCGAACAGGAATAGGGTGTCATCGCTCCCATAGGAATAGACCCAGGGGCTTATGGTACACCTGGCAGGCAGGCAGGGGAGTACGGGTGCCAGTACACCCCATGGAAACACCTGGTGGCCTCCAGGTCGAGTCCAAGTATGTGGCCGCGCGACATTATAAGACCATCATAAACATGGAGACTATATCGGTACTCATCAGTTTCCTCCATCCCGTGTAAGTTGTTTTATTATTAGAGATTGTCCAGTGATAATGCCCACAAGGTGTCCATAGTAATCTGATATCCATGATTATCCAATTACGGGGATCAACAGGAGTATAATATCAGGAGCATAATGTTAGGAGTCTCCCTGTTATAGGGGTTCATGAATACAGGAGTTCAGGAGCACAGGAGTTCTGGGGTACCAGATGTTTGGTAACAGTATAATAATCATGCAAGTTCCCGTAAAAGTGATAATCATGAATATGCAATATAATACAGGTGTCAGTGTAATAGTATCCAGTCATGTATTACAATATCAGGTCAAATATGTCAGTACTAGGTGATAGCATATGTCAAGTAAGTGATAGCATGTCAATTGTCAAGTGTCAGGTCTCAGGTGTCAAGTGATAACATGTCAAGTACCGGTGTCAGATATCAAGTGTCAGGGATCAGGTGTCAAGTATAACATGTCAAGTACCGGTGTCAGATATCAAGTATCAGGGATCAGGTGTCAAGTATAACATGTCAAGTACCGATGTCAGATATCAAGTGTCGAGTATCAGGTGAACATCATATATCAACTCGCATAACGATGCATCATGTATTAGAAGGCAAGATAACAATTATTAGGCATATAATGATAACAAGGCATTCATATATCAATATATCATGCAATAGATGTTAAAATAGCAATTACTAGGTATGAAATGATGATAGCAAAGCATGAAACAACACAAGAAATGTACTCGCCTAAAATCACCAAGAAACCGCCTAAAATCTGAGAACACTAGAAACATGTGCATGTCACCAATCCATATAATAAAATATACATATATATTATTTTTAGAGAGAGAAAGAGAAGAGAGAGAGAGAGAGAGAAAGAGTGATTTAGAGAGAGAAAGTCTAGAGTTAGAGAGAGAAAGTCTAGAGGGAAAGAGGAGTTTAAAGAGAGAATAAGAATATGAGAGAGAGTAGAGAGAAATAGAGAGAGGAGAGAGTAGAGAGAGGGAGAGAGGAACGACTAGAGAGAAATAGGGGAAGAAAGAGGATGAGTGAGAGATAGAGAAAGAGAGAGAGTGGAGGCCTGGGAAGTTAAAGGGGGTAAGGGAGAGAGTTTTGATAGAAAGAAGGGGTAAAAGGGGAAAGTAGGGAAACGAAAGAAAGAAGAAAGAAAGAAAGAAAGGAAAGAAGTGAAGAAAAAAGGAGAGGGGGAGTGCGGCCAATTCAGTTGGCCACCGCCGGCGCCGCCGCTAGACAGGGGCGGTGCACGGCCGGAGAAGGGAGGGAGGTTTGGGTGTTGTTGTAGCTGTTGTTGTGATTGTTGTTGTAATTGTTGGTGGTGGTGAAGATCTTGAAGGTGGAGTTGGCGGTGAGGAGGAGATGAAGGTGGTATGGTGAAGGTGTTGGTGGTGATGGGGATGATGGAGTGGTGGTGGTGGTGATGTAAGTGGTGGTGAGTTTATGGGTGGTGATGGTGGTGGAGATTGGTGATGGGGTGGATGTTGGAGTATTTGGGTATAAAAGTTGAAATTGGAGAGGGGAATGGTGAATTTGGAGGAGATGGGGAGAGAAGTAGTGAGGGGGTTGTGGTGGGGAGTATGGGTGGTGGAGTTGGAGATGGGTTGATGGTGGTGATTGTAGGAAGAAGAAGGAGGAGATGATGGTAGTGATGATGGAATTTGGTGTTGGTAGGGTTGATTGGAGGGGGGTAGCCGTCAGCGACCTAGGTTGCCAGAGGGGCGCCAGAGTTGGGGGGCTGGGTTTGGCGCTGGCCATTTGGGGAGGAAGAAGAAAAAGAAGGAAGAAGAAGATGAAAGAAAGAAAGCTAAAGAAAAAGAAAAAGAAAGGAAAAAGAAAAGGGGGGAGAGAGATTGATGGGAAGGGGGGTGATGTAATGGGATGGTCCCCATGTGGAGGGGTATGCTACAGCTTGTGGCTGTGTATGTTGGCAAGGCATGGGAAGGATGGGGAGCATGTAGGGGAGAAAGAAAGGGAAAAGAGAAAGAAAAGAAAATATTATTTTAATGCGGAAAAATCAACTGTTTCAGAATCGCTCAAAAAATTCTCAAATATAGAAAATATTATTTTAAGATGCCTGATGAAATTGAATTCGAGAAATTCAATCTGATTTTCAAATTAAAAATCTTGAAATCTTTCGGCGATATCGGTCGACACCAGAATCGGTCAAATTTTGATAAATTCTGAAAAATCTCAAAAAAATATATTTAGATAGAATATGAGATTCTAAGAAGTAATGTCAAAGCCATTTCTAAAATTTTAACTCCGTTTGAAAACTAAAAATTCGGGAATCAGTCAGCGATGCCTATCGACACCGGTTTTGAAGATTTTGTAATTTAATTCTTAAAAATTTCAGAAAATCATGATAAACCCAAAATATTAGAAAATTATATTTGAAATTAAAATCGGTCAAATCGAACTACCTGAAAGGTCAAATCGTGCAGTATGCTGGTATCGGGTTTTCGGTCTAGGTCAGAGCTGACTCTAAGACTGAGAATCCAGATCCGATACAAAATAAATACACAAATAATCATAAAACAAAAATAAATACAAAATTAAATCAAAGAAATATGATAAAAAATTAAAATACATATCTAAGTACGTATTCTAGGAACAGGGTGTTACATTCCATCCACCTTACAAAAATTTCATCCTCGAAATTTCGATAAGGGGAAGATGAACCCAGAAAGAATATGAACGAGGATTATACCAACAAAGATAGGAGTAACTGAGGGTAATTCTCACAAATCGTCTGAATGATAAACTCAGGACTTAGACATTTCTGCACTTCTGCCGTATATATCCCCTGACGGTGCCATAATAATACTAACCTGATGTCTGCTGATAAAAGAATACTACCAGAACTTCAGAAGACTCACCCATTCTGAATAATATAAGTAAGCTGACTTGGTGAGATAATCAATAATACTTCTTTCAGACTGCGAAGCAAAGCTGATGAAATCCCTAGAAATCCATAGTGCTGAAATATATAATATAACATAAAATCCAGCATGACATGAGGCTGTCCTTGACAAAGAGTTTGTAGTAGAATTACCGAGGCTGCATACAGACTACTTCTCCGAGAATTGACCAGAATACCAAAGATAAAGAAAACCCTGCTAATATTGAGCATAAATAAAGAAGACCGACAATCAAGGATTTCTGAATACTAGGCATTGCAATCTTTAAAAGACATAGCCAAGAATATAGAATAACCATGGAGAATTCTGAATACTGACTTCTGAATGATAATCCGACTGTAGATGAAACATTAAAGAATACTCAATCCCTGCAAGGTTGGCCGAATGAATCGTTCATATGGATCATGGCAATAGCTCAGATTCAGCGAGAAAACCCTATTCAGTGGTCCATGAAAACACGCTAGGCGGAAGAAATCCGAGGAACCGGCTAGAATGCTAAGCACTGAAGGGACTAGCCACAGACGAAGCCAAGCCTAGGTGAGGCCATCACGTAACACAGCTCAGGCGTTAAGCATTAGGGTGCAGTGGAGCTAACGCTCTGTGAGGCTCGCACTTAGCGGAGCTCACATGGTGAAGCCAGCGCGTAACACAACGCTATATCCTAAGCACCAGGGTGCAGCGATGTCCACACCCGGTTAGGTCCATAGGTGACTGGAATACGACCCTCGCTTGGCGAGGCTAGCGGAGCCCATGGTCCACCAAATTTATAAAGACTGTCATGAGTTGGTGGCTCTGAGACACGATCAAGAAATCATAATAACCGAAATGAGTCCCGAATGCTGTCTCCTGAATAATAACCTGACTGCAGATCAGTTCTGAGAATACTCGAGTTCCATGAACATGGTAGAAGTAATCTTGATTGTTACTAGAATAATAAAGATAAAGAATACCATAACTCTGTCTGGCAGAAGTCATGAATCTAGAATACTGTTTCATGCTGATAATCTTCATGTAATGATACAATCTATCTGATTATATAAGTGATGACTACTCTACTTACTGTACTGATTCCCCGTGATGTATCCATAAATACAAGAATCGAATGCGAGACTGAAAGCTATCAAATATAGGACAATGCGATGCACCATAGTCAAAGAATGTCGGATCTAATGAGAGCGAACCACATCTGTCTTGTTGCTACCCTACTAGTCTATCCATATCTTGAGTTGGTATAAGGACGACGGGAACTGGAAATGAAAAAGGATGGAAGAGATTCAAGAATCAAGGGAAGGACGATCAAGAGGGAATAGATAACTTTGTACTTATAGTTGGATTGTGTAACCACAACTTATACATTCTAGTTGCAAATTTCTTTACCATTAATTTGCTGACTGATTATACTGAAGATGTGAGAGCCTAGGCTCTGATAACACCCTGTAACGCCCCGATCCCACGAGTACGGAGACATTACTGTGATGTATATACGCAGGTCAGAAATACCCTCACGTATATACACTAAGTATCAGTACAGGTAAGAATCAGAGTACAAAAGTACAGTGGTAATATACATTCCAACAGAAAAGTACAAGTACACATTTATTATAGAGCATGATACAATATCTCAAGAATATAAGATCACTAAGAAGCACAAAAGCAGGATGTATAATATGAAATACGGGAAAGTACTCACGAGTAGCAAGATGAGAATCTCGCGAGCCGGTTATGAGGAGACTGGAAGAAAGAAGGTCCGGACAGGCAACTACTAATTCACGCTTTCGATGCGCACTCTGAATCAACTACAGCAAGGCCGCCACGGTCCAGACTCCAGGATCTGGACATGAGGATCCAGGATTGTCAGAAAGCAACCCCGCGAGTACATATGATAAAGCCAGTTGGCGTTCTCAAGCAGTCACACGTGTACATGATCAAGTGATGTGGTCCAGGCATATAGGTGCAGGCAATGGCAAGTAATATAAAGGAAATTAATGGAACGACAGTAAATCTGAAATCAAGTAAATACATGTATATCAATAAGTCTGAATCGGAAAACATGCATAGAAAACAGTATAATAATCATGCCAAGTCCCCGTAAAAGTGATAATCATGAATATGCAATGTAATACATATTTTTCATTGATTTTGCAAAGGGGAAAACTTACAAAAAAAGGGTCGAGGAGCTAAATTACAAGTAACACAAAAGATTACAAGTAGATCTCCTCTGAGATTCTGGAGAAGTGTGTCGATAGGAGTCTGGTCAGGCGCGACCACTTTGTCCCTTTGACGATGCGATTGATAGGATTCCCTTCTCGCCTGGTTCGGGGAATCAGAGAACAGAAGGTTGGTAAAACTCTCTTATTACTTCTCAAACTGTCTCCGCTTAGGAATTCCTGCTCGCCTGGTTTTGGAGATTCCCTAAGAGGAAGATTTTAGGGTATCAGCACCCTGATTAGAGAAGTAGTTCTCTGAATTTTCTGAATCTTGGAAGCAAGAGAATAGATCTCTGTTTAGCCATCTCTCTCTGTGTGCTCTTCGTGGTCCTCGTGTGGAGTCCTCTCTCCTTGTGCCCCTGGTGGGCTATTTATAGGGAGAGCAGGGGTATAATTATTCCTTGAAAATCTGAAAACAGATTGAGTCAATCTGTTTAAATCTGGAAAGTAGCCTTGCTGCGAGGCTAGGATCAGCTTCTGCGAAGCTAGAAGTAGCAGGTAGCGTTGATCCTCCTGATCTGTTTTGATTCTTTCCATATAATTGGAAGATCTCCCCTGATCCCCTTACTCGTTTTAGGAGAGTCAAGAGATTATGGCAAGCAACTGCCAAATTCGATCTCAGATTTGATCTTGATTAGATTTGATCTTGATCTTGAATTGATTTGATCTCATCTGGAGATTTAATTGGTCAAAGGTTGACCATGATAGACCCGCAGCGGAGCTGGAAGGAGCATCTGGCGAAGTCAGAAGAAAGCTCTTCAGCGGAGCTAGATGAACATCTGTGGCGAAGCTATCGAACACCTTTCTGCGCGGTTGCGTGTGGCTTCGAGTGAAGCTAACTCTTTGCGGAGTTAACTAAGCACTTCAAGCGAAGCTGTAATTTAGCTTCCCGATGGAGCGTTGAATGGCTCCAAGGCGAAGTTGAGCAATCTTAGCCTCTCAGGCGAGGCTATCCCTTTGGGCTCATGTGATGCTAAGTGTTGAGCTAACCTAGCATCTTAGACCTGCTGAGGTCTGTTTAAAGACAATCTGGGCTTACTGTCTGCTTCAATGGATCAGTAGAGTCCAAGTTGCTACTTTGTCCCTCGGAGATGGGTACAGAACTGGTCGTCAGCTTGTCTGTCACTTGTCTTTTGTAAATGTCAACAAGTTTAGACGTTGTTCAGGCCAGTCAAGAATCTTGTCTTTTTTAAAGTGTCAACAAGACCCCCTTCAAAGTTTTCGAAAGTCTGCAATGGAATGGTTCAGGCTTCGAAATACTTTGAATTGCTCTGATTAATGGTATGTGAAGTGTGAACGTCGCCATGGTGGTTGAGTTCAGCTTTGCTTTCAATCATGCTTCTGGATTGGAGTAAGTTCGCCGAAGAATCGTGTAGATTCGCGACTCTGGGTAGCTTCGCGTCTGGATAGCTCTGCGTCTGCGTAACTCTGCGTCTGGGTAACTCCGCGTCTGAGCCTCCCGAAGTAAGCTCGCTTTGGAAGGTCGTTCTTTCCCGAGGCCAACTGCTTTCGGCCAGTCACGAGAAGGATTATGTCCTTTCCTGAAGTTGAAATAACTTCTCTTGCATTAACGAGGGAGATCATTCCTCCCTTGCGCATTTCCGAGGGAGACTATTCCCTTTCTCAAGGCTCAGTAAATGCCTTAAATTCGCTCGCGCTTCTATGTTTGAAGCAGCAGCGGTGCGCTCAGGCCATGAGGCCTATAAATAGGACACTTGAAGTCCTCTGCAGAGAAGCAGTCTGTTCATGACTTCTCTTGGTTGCCTAGAGAGAGATACTCAGGTCTCTAACTAGTGGGGGTGCCCACTCTGGTCATTAACCGGCCAAGAACTGGTGAGTCTCGGTCATCCAGAGACTTTACCAATGAACTGATAACTTTAGGGAGTTTATCTCCCTTAATTTAGCTTTAACAGCTGCCTCAGGGATTGATTTCCCTTATTCTTCATTTTGCATCAGACTGATCTGCAGAGAAGGGCTTCAGACCTTTTTCCCAGCTTCCTGGCGAAGCTATCATTTTCACTTGATCAAAGAAAGATCATTGCATGCTTGCCTGCTAAGTTCACCACTTAGGCAAGAATTGGGGCTTAGTCTCTCCAAAGTTGAGCCAGTCTTGCCATATAGGTGGGGCTAAGACTGTGTCCCTCTGGATCAGTCTGGCTTAGCCATATAGGCGAGGCTAGGACTTGGCTTATGCTGAACTAGCCATTATCACTGTGCAAGCGAGGCTATCCTCTGCTTAACTGAAATCAATCTTTAAAGTGCAACTGGCTCTGATATAAATTGCTTCACCCAAAGAATTTGACTTAGCATTTTACTTTTGATTTACTGCTAACCTGTTTCCATTCCGTGTTGCAGTGAGCTATGTTTGCCAGTCTTCTATCTTGATGACAGAGACCAGAGAGTTGCCTCTTACTTTTCCAGTTGGAACTTTAATCCTAAGTAGGAGGAATAAACTGGGACAGCTGATGGGTGCTCCCAGTAGAGGTTGGCAGTCGCTTATCCGAGAAGATCCACTTCGAGGCGGGGCTGATAGTCTCTTATCCGAGATGATCCACTTCAGGAAAGCGGACGTCACCTGTAAGGTCTCAGATCCTTCTTTTGCCAATTTTCATTAAAGAAGATCCAGCCTTCTGGTGGCAATCGGTCATTTGCCAATTTTCATCAAAGACGATCCAGCTCCTTAATGGCAAAATCTGCCATTATGTGAAAGATTACGGTCTTGTGCAGGAGGAAGGCCTTTCGTGTCCAGTTGGTTTGCCTTGGAAGTAAATAGCACCACTTGTATGCTTTTAGAGCAAATTATTCTGTTGTACATAACACAACCTTGATGTAGTAGTATCAATGTACCTTCCCCTTTTGAATCAATAAAAGTTCACTTTCTACTTATTTGCTTTGCTTCTCCTTCTTTTCGATTTGAGAACACTTGAAGTGGACCGGCGGAGTTAAAGACAGGACCCTTCCTAAATCAGGAACGAGCTTCCAGCGAAGCTAGCATGAATTCTCTGCGAAGCTCGGGCTGTGCTTTTAGCGGAGCTAAGGCATGTTTTTCAGCGAAGTTACTCGTGCGTCGCGCTAAGTCAGCACTAGACTTACGGCGGAGTTAGCCCTTAGTGGGGCTGAAGCAGTGCTTCTCGGGAAGGCGCTTTAAGCGCCGTTTCAAATTAATTTGAAATGACTGCCTGCGCTCCTTTCGAGGTGACGTTTAGGCAATCATCAGCCTATAAAAGCCTGATCGGGCTGAAAGAGAAGGCATCACTTCTCTTTGAAATTTCCAGAGCACTCTGACTCTTTTCTTCTTCTTTCTTCTTTATTTGAGAATCTAAGAACCTCCTCTGTTCTTCAATGGCTCCCAAGAGACGAGCAGGCAAAGAGGTCACAACCTCTACGATGGAGGGTCCTTCTTCTCCTCCGGTCATCGAACGACTGATCGCCGGTAGGGATTTTCCCTTTTGATCAGAGATTTTCATCTCTCTCTTAAAGCCAATTTCTGGCTATCTTTCGATGACCCCAGAACGATCAATCGTGATCTGGTGACCTTAGGGATTTCCATTCCCTGAATTTCTTTTGATTTCTTGATTGGGAATCTTAGAACCGAAGGGTCTCTTCTTCAAGCTTCCAGGCGAAGCTATCCCTTAGGCGGTTCACATCCTGTTGAATGACAGGATGCGAAGCTAGCCTTTGGAGTGTAACTGAAAAGGATCTTAATGCCCTTAAAATAATCTTTAGGCAATAATACCCTTCCGACGAAGTTAGCCCTGGGGCTTTGTCGCATTCTGTTGTTCGAGGCTAAGCTTCCAGAGCGAAGCTAACACTTTGACATTTTCCCGCATCTGCCTTTGTGTGGAGTGCGGAGTTACGCTGCAGCTGCGAAGCTATCATTAAGCCAGCTTCGCTCGGAGAGCGAGGCTATGCCTTAACAGATTTTGCTTTCTTGTTTTAGCTCTTGTTTGGCTGATGAACTAATCATAGTATCTCTTTGTTCTTGCAGTGCACTATACTCCTGGTCCTTTAAATAGTCTTTTTGGTACAAACAGGGGGCTAGATGGCAATGTCAGCTTGCAGTTTCAAGGGCACGCTTCGCTATTCAGCGAGCGAAGCTCTCCTGCTTGGGATGCACTTATTCATGATGGGGATCAGCGCACCATGAGGAGCATCTTAACTACTGCTCCCCTTGAAGATTCTGACTGAAGAATCTATCGGAAGCCCGGGTTCATGTTCGGAGATGCTGCGCCAGATAATGAACGCCAGTTGCTAGCCGAAGAGGGGCAGTGAACTTTTCAATTGGATGGTGAGAAGTTCTATCTCCCATCTAGCAAGCGACATTTTCCCTTGTCCTTCTTTCAATGCGTGACGAGGGCTCGGAGGATGCAGTGGCAAGTGAGTCAGACAATTGAATCCGTTCACGTAGGGAAGTTGATAATTCCCTCACTCGGTTACACAAGAGCGGGGCCTTCTCGCTGCATATTGGGTCTCCACCCTGGGAATGTACTCCCAGACATCCCAGTGGGAGAAAATCTTGCGGCGGCTTAGACTTTTGGGAATCAATTCTTCAAAGTTCGTGGCAACTACCCAGCCACTGATTTCAGGACTCCAGGGTGGGTTCACCCTCCCAAGGCATGGTGGAGGGACTTGACCCTATATGTCCTTACTCATTTTGAGGAGGATCTGGAGAGGCCGGGGCTTTATGAGGCCGTCAGGGCGACCTGTTATGACATTCAGATGAGCGTAGCGAACTCTACGCCATCTTTGAGTTATACTGCCCGGCTACATGGACCTTCTTCACCCCTGTTGGCGAATTGGGTATGGCTCTGTATGAGATGTGGGAAGTCTCTGCTCTCTGCCTTTGGGATCTCTCCCATACGAAGAATATTTTCCGTGCGAGACGAAATTGGCACTTCTGGAGAAGCAGGAGCCTACCCTATTCGAGACATATCGGGAGTTGATGTGCCACCTCCACATTTGCTCCAGCATGCATGGGGGCCATAAGGGAGCTTCATGCAGTTTGAAGAGCTGAGAAAATTATTTGTTCCCTGACATGAAAAATACTCCTGAAGCGGCTCATTGTGGAGTTGCTGATGAAGACATCTATCGCCAAATTCAAGAGCATTCTCAAGGGGATTTGATTCTGGAAGAAGATGACGGCCCTTATGAGAAAGGTGATATTCTTTGGAGTTTCTACCACCAGGCTCGTCGGCCGACGTCCCGGAAGGCCCTTCTGGCTGGTTTCTTGATGGTCTGGCTGAAGAGATGTGTGGTGCCATCTTCATCTAGCGATGTCATTCATCCGACTGTCTTGCTGCCTGTCGTTCGTCTAGTCCATGGTCGTTCTCTTGGACTCCTTCCAGCCATGGTGTGCTGTATTCAGAGAGGCATTCACGCATTGACGGAGGCTTTTTGTAGGCCACCAATGACGAAGCGGGGAAAGTGGACTATTTTGCCCTGCGACGGGCCAAACCCTAAAATAGCTCTGTCATACACTTATCTAATGGTATGGTTCGCCCTTCACTGCCCTTCCATCATCCAGGCCGGAGAGGAACCCCCGAAGGTGTTCGAATGACACTTCTCCGTCGGTTCGAGGGGTGTTCATGGTCGAAGACTTACGTGGCAGCGGTCCGTAAGCTGCTGTGCCTACCATGACGTCTATAGCCTTTTCCGCTGCTTCCCCTATATTCGGGATGCGGGCTATGGTGAAGAATTCAAGGATGTGGGAGAAGGGCAGACGTCATTGAGCCGGGAATCTTTGAGTGGCTGGTTAGCATCCGGCCCTCCCACTTGTTGCATAGAAGCAGGGACACCTGTTACCTAGAGCCCTATATCCCGAGTCGGTTTGCCCGTCAGTTTGGGTATGACCAACTGTATGTAAACAACCCAAACAGCAGTTTGACCTTCATTGGGAGCCTTATCGATGGAGCTCGTGCCTGGCGGTTCTTCATTACTGGCTGTACTGAGGCGCGACTGTGCATGCCACTGAGGACTCCGAACCTTCTGACGACCCTGGGGTTCTGCCAGTGGTATAGAACCTCGAACTCCACACCCACTGGATTTTCTGATAATTCCTTTCGTGTGAAGTTAATCTCTCAGCGGCTGAAGAGGAAGGTCACTGAGAAGAGAGAGGGTAAAAGGGTCCGTGTTCCAGGCCTCGGGGAATTCATTGCTGTTGATGACAGCGAAGCCTCGGATGCAGGAAGTCCTCGCTTCGAAGCAGATACAGGTGCTGAGGCTCCGGCCGCTGCTTCTGGTGGGGTAGGGACGGCCCCCATAGAATATGCTGATGTGAAAGAAGTGGAGGAAGAAGATGCTGACGTCCACTTCAAGCGAAAGCGGGAGGGTAGATCTCGTAGGAAAAGGGTAGTGAAGAAACCTCATCGCTACACTCCTATGGTTATTGCAGAGGGCGACTTATCTGCAGCGCCTCCTCCTCCTGCCCCATTATTTATCAAGTTGTCGGCCCCTAAGCCGGCTACTGGTAAAGCTGCTCCGGACCCGGGTAAAATCAGCTCCATCATTGTAATATACTTCTTATGTGCTCCATGTAGCTCATTGTTTACTTTATGATTCAGGAACTGAGGCGGTGAGAAGCCCGAGAGCTGAGGCTGCCGGAGAACAGGGGGAGCATTATGATCCCCTGTTCACTTATAGAGAGGGCGATGAAGTTGGCTATTTTGCCGTCTCGGAAGAGTCCAGAGATGACGCGACCGATGTGGCTTTTTCGGGCACTGGGACCTCAAAAGAAAGTTCCGTAGCTTCTAGCTTCTTTGGGTGGACCACGGAGGGTTCGGCAAGTGAAGGCGGGCCGGCCATTCGTGTTGATTCCGCCAAAGATTTTTTAATGGAGCCCGTAGAGACTGACGCAGCCGTCAAGACGATTGAGGCTACATCATCTTTTGGTAATGTTTTGATCTTTTGACTTCTGCTATTTATTATGCCTTGTCTAAACAAAGTCTTGCTGCAGGTGTTCCACTTCTGGGTGCATCGACTTCAAGAGAGCCCACCCGTCTTCCTGAGGGATCCAGGGGTGAAGTAAGTACTTCGACCGCGTGGATGCCGCTGAGTTGGATGCTTTGTATCACGACCTGCCCTCTTATCAGCCTGAACCAGCCAGAGGAATTGAAATTGAGGGGACGGTAGTCATGGAATCAATCTCACTTCCAACTATATCAGTGAGTGAGATGCCATCAATTTTGCCAGCGCTGCCTATCTTGCCAGGTGCGGAGCTGAAGGTGATTACCAGTCCTACTTCTCTAACACTAGTGGTTGAGCCAATTCGCCCAAAAGTAGTCACTAGTGCTACCTCGGTTGTGGCTAGTGTGCTGGTCTCAATGAGGACTCCTCCAAGATCATCGACGACCCCTCATGTTGCTGCAGCCAGTGCTTCTGCTATTCCTTCCACAATAATGTCAATAAAGCCAGTGGAAACTCTGTCTTCAGGGGCTGCTCGTTTGCCAGGAGTTGTTGAGGCCGAAAATGAATTTGTAGCTGAGTTAGTCGACAGCTTTTATTAGAGCTTGAAGCGATCCATTGCTCTGATCTTGAAGGGTTCGACTACCTTATTCTCTGCTTTAAAGGTGGTCCTCTCCCGAAGCATTAACAGTATTCGAGCCTTTGGAGGGGATGACCAGGCCGCTGCATTGGAGATTCTGGTGGACCGACTTGAGAGGGATGTGGACGAATGGCGCCGTCTTAGCCATTCAGATCTGGAGTCTTCAGTTAACGAGCAGTTTGCGCACCTCGTTGCTCAGATGCATGAAGCTCATCTTGCCGCTCAGGAAGCTGTTAAGGTCATTTCTTCTGATTTGAAATCCTTGGAAACAAGGAAAGTAGAGCTCGGGGTTCCATAGACGCTTCTAGCAGTGCTCTTCTTGATGCTGAGGACAAAATTAAAAGGCCAAGGAGATGATCAGGAAGGCTAATATTCTTTTATCCAAGGCTGAACCAGTGTGTCTTGAAGAGATTGCCCGGCATGAATAGCTTAAGGCTCAGAATGACGAACTCTTGCGGCAAGAGCTAGCTCAGAGGGCAAACTTGGTTGAAGTTGACGCTCGCTTGGCCCAGACGGCGAGCTTTAATATGGCCGAGTTAAGATCACAGGCGCTTATCAGGGCTGCTGAAGAGAGGAAGACAAGGCTGGCCACTCTTGAAGAATGGATCAAGTCTTATGAAGCACCGTTGTAACTTGTAATCTGTGCATTCATGTATCCCTCTTTTCGGAATCAATAAAAGTAATTTCGTTTTGACTCTCCTGTTGTATTTCCAACTTGTTCTAGCTTTTGAATTCCCACTTTTAAGTTGTATTGCAGCCATTTGAGAAATAGTCCTTACTGGACTGAAAGATGAGACTTGGCTATCTGCCGGTTCAGAGGTCGCAATGACGTAACCGATTGAGAAGCCACCAAGCTCGAAATTTTGTCGTATGATGACAAAGAAATAGTTCTTACCGGACTGAAGGATGAGACTTGACTATCTGCCGGTTCAGATGTCGCAATGACGTAACCGATTGAGAAGCCACCAAGCTCAAACTTTTGGATTGAATTTGGAAGGAATTGTCAGAGGTATATTGTTAACGTGACAACCCGAAAAGTCCACCAAAGACTGAGTGGGACTCAGAAACTTGCTGGGGAGCTAGGAAATGAATTCCACATAAGATCATATGTCAGAGGTGTAATGTTAATGTGACAAAAAGAACTTCGTAGGAATTCGGAAAGCAATTTGTCAGAGGTGTAATGTTAACTTGACAAAAGGATATGCCAGAGGTATACTGTTAAACATAGCATGAAAGGGTCTCGCTCTCATTGCGAAAAACGAGGAGATCACTGTCATAGGTTTAATGTTAACTTAACAGCGAAATGGATGCCAGAGGTATACTGTTAAACATAGCATGGAAGAGTCTCGTTCTCATTGCGAAAAACGAGGAGATCACTGTCATAGGTTAATGTTAACTTAACAGCGAAATGGATGCCAGAGGTATACTGTTAAACATGGCATGAAAGGTCTCATTCTCATTGCGAAAAATGAGATCACTGTCATAGGTTTAATGTTAACTTAACAGCGAAATGGGTGCCAGAGGTATACTGTTAAACATAGCATGAAGGGGTCTCGTTCTCGCAGAGAGAAACGAGGAAATCACTGTCATAGGTTTAATGTTAACTTAACAGCGAAATGGATGCCAGAGGTATACTGTTAAACATAGCATGAAAGGGATCTCATTCTCACAGGGAGGAACGAGAAAATCACTGTCATAGGTTTAATGTTAACGTAACAGCGAAAGGGATGCCAGAGGTATACTGTTAAACATAGCATGAAAGGGGTCCCGTTCTCACAGGGAGGAACGAGAAAATCATGTCATAGGTTTAATGTTAACGTAACACTGAAAGAGATGCCAGAGGTATACTGTTAAATATAGCATGAAAGGGGTCTCGTTCACACAGGGAGGAACGAGGAAATCACTGTCATATGTTTAATGTTAACGTAACAGCGAAAGGGATGGAAAGATCTGTATATGTGGTCTTACCATTCTATGGATGAGAATTGGTAAGTGATTTTGGGGAGGGAATCAAATGGGAACATGTACCTTAGGATTCTTAGCAAATCCTCAGCTGTCAACGGGTTTGATATGCCTTTACCAACTACCGTTTGAGTCGGGCTAGCCATGCTATTCCCTCAGCATGATGAGTTGTCGAGGACTTACGTTGGGCTTAAATGCTAACATTTTCCTCTATCCTTTACCGTTAAAGTGTTGGATCATTTGGTTAGTGCATGTGTAACCTTGATTTTCCTTTGAGACAACCAGTGTATGACCAGGTTCCTACTAGTTTATGGTTGTATGATCTCGTTTGGAGGAAGAGAGAGGCGCTCTCTCTGGGTACCTTGGATTTGAAGGTCCTGATCAGAGGTGTAATGTTAACTTGATCATGAGAAGGATCCTTAATCAAGGATAATATTTCTTTAAGAACTTGCCGTTAATCGGCATCATGAGTAAATCACCATTTGAAGTCATAAGGCGATATGCTCCGTTTGAATAGACTGTTTCTATTACAAATGGTCCTTCCCATTTAGGCTGAAATTTGCCCTTGGTTTTGTGCGTCATGATCATCGGTCGTCTGACGGCTAAAACTAAATCTCCTTTCTGGAAGACTCTTTGTTTGACCTTCTTATCGAAGGCTTTTGAGATCAGAGCTTGATACAACTCGATGTGCTGCTGAGCTTGTAACCGCTTCTCATCTAGGGCTTCGAGCTCTTGAAGACGCAACCGATCGTTGTCTTCTGATGTGATCTTAGTGATCAGCGCAACTCGTAATGATGGCATCTGGATTTCTAACGGTATGACTGCTTCACACCCGTACACCAGGAAAAAAGCGTATTGCCTGTCGGATTTTGAACCATGATTCGGTAGGCCCAAAGACATTCACCAAGCTTTTCGTCCCAATCTCGCTTATTCGAGGAAACGAACTTTTTGAGTAACTTGATGATCGTCTTGTTGAATGCTTCCGCCAAACCATTAGCGGCTGGATTATAGGCAATTGAAGCCACATTCTGAATTCGGTATTTATCGCAGAATCGATAGAATACCTGCTTATGAATTGGGGACCGTTATCATGGATGATCTGCCTAGAGACACCAAATCGATGGATGACATGGTGTTTGATGAAATTAACCACGTTGGAAGTTTTGACTTCAACCAGTGGTATGGCTTCTGCCCACTTTGAAAAGTAATGGTTATTGCCAAGATAAACCGGTGACCTTTTATTGAAGAGGGGCTGATTGGCCCTACGACGTCGATTCCCCATGCTTCAAATGGCCATGAAGCAACAGTTGGGTGGAGCAACTCCGGAGGCTGGTGTATGAAGTCCGCATGAATTTGGCATGCTTTACACCTTCGTGCATATTGGATGGCATCGACTATCATGGTTGGCCAATAATATCCAAGCCTATGCAATCTGTCTTTGAGTTTTGGACCTGGCTGATGAGCTCCACATATGCCGTCGTGTGCTTCTTTAAGCACTTCCTGTGCCTCTGAATTAGAAAGGCAACGGAGAAGGACACCGTCATATGAACGACGATAAAGTGTCTTCAGAGTTGGATCATAATAAAAACGGAGAGACCTAAGTCTGATAGATGCCGCTTCTTTAGGATTGTCTGGCAGCAGACCATGTAAAGCATAGTCGATGAAAGGAAATCGCTAATCTCTCGGCTCAAGATCCGTCGAGATATTATAGACCTCTCTGGTTCTTAACATATGTTTAGAACAGACAAGGTGTCGAGTCGCCACTGTAAGGTAATACTCGGTGTCAACTGGCAGGGCTAGCGTTGTTGCTAATGCGGCAAGAGCATCCGTCTTACTATTCTGAGATCGAGACACGTGCCCGATGTAAAAGCCATCAAACAGATTAGCCAATTCGATGACCGTGTGATAATTAGGCACCAAATCCTCATGACAGACCTCATATTCGCCTTTAACCTGATTGATAATCAGTTTTGAATCGCCGTAAGCTTCAAGGTAGCGTACCCCCATTCCGTAGGCGAGCTGAAGACCAATGAGTAGAGCATTATATTCCACTACATTGTTGGAACATGATTCCGTCAGAGAAAATGCTCTAGGAAGGACATGATTTTGTGGAGAGATGAACACAACCCTCACGCTGGCAATGATCCTGCCTTTAGGGCCTATTTGTGATGCTCCATCAAAGAACATCTGCCAAACTTCATCCTCTGAGGTTACATTGGACTCGAAGACTTCATCTGGAATATCTTCATGAAGTTTTGAGTGTTCCGGAACTGGATGAGCAGCCAAGAACTCCGCAAGGGCCTGGCCTTTAACCGCCTTTTGAGGGATGAAGATCATATCATATTGAGACAAAAGAAGCGCCCATTTGGCTAATCTTGAATTCAATAATCCTGGCTTCTTCATAAGAAGACGCAAAGGATTCACTCTGGAGATGACATGTATGGTTTGGCCAACCAAATAATGTCGTGTCTTCTGAACGGCAAAGACAAGAGCTAAGCACTCCTTCTCAATAGGATTATAGCGAGATTCTGCTCCTATCAGAGTCCTGCTCTCCCTATAAATAGTTTCTCCTTTCCCTTGGTTGGAACCGAAGCGGATGCAGGTACTTGTACTGACGTCGTTTGTTGTTGTATCTCGTCAGTAGCTTTTTCATACTGTTTTAAGTATGATTTTCTGGATCAAGTTCCTGTTGGTTGAGGTATATTAGCCTGCGTCCTGCAAGCGTGCTTTTCCCCTTCAGAATCACTAAGAGAAGCTGATGTAAGATTGTCATCGTCTGGCAAGATGGAGATGACATTGCAGGATTTGCCCTTCGACTTGGACTTCTTTGAATCCCATTGTTCATCTTGGACAATGTCTGGGTGTATCCACATAATTTCCCCTGTCTCCAGTGTTAAGGGAACAAACCCTTATTATCTTGAGTCTTAGCTACATGATGCTTGACTTCTAGCCGTGGTGTAGGGATTAGATAAGTCCCGTCAGGAACTGTGGCCTTTGGGGTTTTGCCGAACTCGAGGGTCACCATATTTGCAGTGACTTTCTTTTGTTCTGACTTCAATATCAGGACTCCGGTGTCGATCAAAGCTTGAATCCTGTCCTTGAGGACAAAGCACTTGTCGGTAGGATGGTGAATCATCCTGTGGAAGAGACAGTATTTGGATCGTTCGTGCGTCCTATTTCACTGGGGCGTCGAGCATCTGGCAGCTTCGATTTATTCCCTTTGTGGAGTAAATGGAATATTGTGGCCACCTGATCGTCTTTGAAGGAGTACTATTTCGGAGGAAACTTAGACTCCTGATTATTGAAGCCGCTCTTCTTGGCCTTGGACTGAACATCCCCTGACAATTCTACGGACATAGTCTCTTTCCCTTTGGCTTGAGAAGACTGTGCCATGTCGCCACGTCCTTTATTATTCATTCCCCATTTGCCTTTAGGGGTGGATGGTTCGAACTTTTTAACCGACTTTTCGGCTATCTCGGCTTGCTCGACCAGTTCTTTTCAGGTATGGGCTTTGACAGCCCCATACGAACCTCTACTTGGTCCAAGAAGTTGTGCTTGCATGTCTGTAAGAGCATGGGTAATGGCATCCCTGCTGGGCACATCAAAGACAAGTTTCTGAACCACTCAATGTAGTCACGGACAGATTCGTCCTTCTTCTGCACGGTGGAGAGGAGCTTGTCCATGGTTACCTCTGTATCGTCCTCATAGAAACGAGAAAGAAATCGGGTTTCCAGGTCGATCCAGGAATTGACGGAGCTTGGAGGGAGACTTCGAAACCAGTCGAATGCTACCCCCTTTAAGGTGCCGATGAACAGCCTAGCCATGATAGCATCATTGTCTATAACATTACCGGTCTGAGACCGAAAATAGTAGATGTGCTGGTTTGATGAGCTCTTACCATCATACGTATGTAACATTGATGGTTTGAACTTTGGTGGGTATGATACTGAATCCCATTCCAGCGGGTAAGGACGGACTACCCCTACTTTCTTTAATTCATCCCTCTGAGCTAGGGATGCGATTTGAGCATGGATGCCTTTAAGGACTTCAGCGTCCAAAGAAGAACCCTTTTTCAACTTTTCCGTCCTTGGCTGTTCATTGCTAAGATGTTCTTCCTCATCATGGCTACTCCCGGTATCATTATTATTCCGGTTATTCAGGAGTTGAGCGAGCATCTATTGAATGTTGTCCAAAGCTTCTTTCTAGGTCTTGAAAGTTTGCTCCTGAGCTTCCAAACGTCAACGAAGGTCATCATTACTGTTTTCAGCCATATTGACTGATACTCTGTCTGTTCGCAATGAGCTGACTGTAGCCGAAGAGGCATACCCACTGTCTTCATCCTCTTCATCGAATCATTGGACTGATCCTCTCCTTGGTTCTGGTGAGGCTACTGCAGTTGAGGAAGATGGCTGTTCATAACTGTAGGGTATTGCAACCCTAGATCTAGTATTTCGGAAAACACCTTCTTCATGTACCAAGACTTTGCCTAAGCCTGGGCTATAATCTGGATCTGGGGAACTGTAGGGAGTGTCATGGGACGTTCGTCTGCCCCTGTGTAGCTCCGTCCTCTTCCGGTCATGTTAACGGACGCAGAGGGCAGATCTCGTGGTATGCTCCTTTTGCGATGTTTTACCGGAGCTTGCACCGTCAGTCGATCAAAAACTGACCGTCGACGTGGAGGAGCGGCGGGGATTGGTCCTAGCCAGTAATGGACTGAGTGGAATGTCACCAACTGACATCCCACTTGTTGACAACAGGGGGAGTAGTTCAAAAAGATTCCGACTTCCGTTTGTTTGTCAAGAATTCCCACAAGTCAGACCCAGTCAGGCCTAAACGATCCAGCGCAGAGGCTCTGTTGGATTACGCATAGAATGATGTCCTGTTTTTTTATCACCGCAGAGGGGATTAGCACTAAATAGTGCTTCAGGTCTAGCTTCGCGGCTAAGGACCTTGGGAATATGCTTGGGTGTCGAAGCTGCATAAGCACCGTTGTCAACACTTAGGGATAATCCCTTAGCTCCGCTACGAAGCGCGAGCTTAGCGCTTGATGAACTGGAGAGCGCAGCACGCTGTGGTCCTTTATCCGCTATCTTGTTGCGGAGGCGATCAGCCTTAAATAGTGCTTTGGCTCTAAATTCGCGGCTAAAAGCTTTAGAAACGCCCTTGGGCGCTGATAGCTGAAGCTGCATAAGCAACGCTATCAGCACTTAGGGACAATCCCTTAGCTCCGCTACGAAGAGCGAGCTTAGTACTTGAAGAACTAGGGAACGAAGCACGCTGTGGTGCTTTGGTCCCAGCTTCGCGGCTATGAACATCGTGCGTACCCTGTGGTACAGTAGCTTCTCTCATGAGAACGAGGCTGACACGAGGCGTTACCGCTCTTAAATTGGGCGAAGGTATGGTTGCCGCTGTGACTTCGCGGCTAGCAGCCTTGTTGGAGCAGGCAGACATCTTGCCTTCGTAAGAGAGACGCACTTGTGGCGTAGCTACGCCTGAGGCTTTATACAAAGCCTTTTGCTTTGGCCTCCACATCTGCTTTGACAAGGGAGACATAGGTTCGCAGGGAACCTGACTAGCCACACGCGAGGCTGAGGGGTGTTTGCAGAATTTTGCTTCCGGTTTCTGTTCTGAAACCTTGGCCATAGAGACCTTTCTATGCTTCCGTGCATGAAGCATTAGACCACCCCCAGAGAGGACTTCTTCAAATTTTCCTTGGTCGAAGTAAACTACCAGGTTCTCAAAAGTGATAGGCTTGCACTGCGGGCCTGCTTCCTTGTTGCGCCAGAGGACCGCGGTAGGCTTGCAGGGAGCCTTATCTGTCTCCGCAGAGACTTGCTTTGAAGATTTAGCCAGAGGAGCTTTGGCTACACTGGCTTTCTCGAATTCAGAGATAGACCCGAGGCTTCTATAGGAAGAGAGAGGGTCGTCGAGGAAATCGAGGGTCTTCACCAAAAGGAAACAACAGCAACAGCAGGTCAGCATAGCAGCAGCAGAAGAGCGGTCGACCGGCCGGTCGACCGTCCGCAGTAGCAGCAAATCGGTCGATCGGTCCGGTCGACCGACGTGCACCACATGCACAAGGCAATAGCGGTCGACCGGTCCGGTCGACCGCAGAAGGAGAGCGGTCGACCGTCCGGTCGACCGACTGAAAGTGCCTAACTCTTGGTTAGGCACGGTCAACTGACCCAGTCGACCGGCGCATAGGGTCGGTTCGTTTGACCGACAGTCAGGTCGGGCTGTTTGCTGAATTAGAAATCTGTTTGTACTTAAGGGCGAATTTCTAGGGTTTTGTTGAGAGTGAGAAAAATAGGCAGATCTCTAATCATCAGAGGTGTTGCAGAAATTGTATTGATTCACCAAAATCAATTGAAACTCTCTCTTTCTTGCCCCGAGGACGTAGGCGACAAGGCCGAACCTCGTTAAATCTGTGTTTTGAGTTCTTTCTCTGAGATTGAGTGTTTGTGCTGTTGGTAGTACTGTTCTTTTGTGCATCAGAGATCTAGGGTTTCCTCTTGTGGTTGTTGTTGGCGCACAACAAGTGGTATCAGAGCTTCCTAGGTTCTTCGTGGGATTTTTTTTGGCGATTCGGAGGGCATCGGGTGCTAATTCGGTGGAGATCGTGTGTCGATCTCAGATCAGCAGTAGTCTTATTCGTGGGATCGTGTATCGATCTCAGAACAATGCAAGGAGTGCTCAAGGAATCATTGGTTGAGTAGATCCAGTCAGAAACTCATTCTAGGGTTTCGTGAGAAGGTAAAAATCTATTTTTTATCGAAGTTGTGTATCTATCTCCATTTGGTTTTCCGCATACATAGAGAATTCAGTTAGATAAATGGCAGAAGAAAGTACATCGGTTATGATCATGAATCCTCATCCGAGGATTGACGTGGTGAAGTTTAACAGCACTAATAATTTTGGGATATGGAGGTGCGAGGTAATGGATGCCCTAAATGCATCGAACCTCGAGGATACTCTACATCTTGAGAAGAAGCGAAGCACAACCACTGATGAGGAGTGGGAGAAGATGAACAGGTCTGCGTGTGGTTTGATTAGATCGTATCTAACACAAGACATCAAATATCTTGTGTTATACGAGACATCTGCAAAGAAGTTGTGGGAGATCCTTGAAAAGAAATATCTGACCAAGAGTATAGAATCGAGATTGCAGCTGAAAAGCAAGCTGTATGGGTTTCAGATGAAGAAGGGATGCTCCGTGAATGAACATGTAAATCGTTACACGAAGCTTCTTACAGATTTGGTCAATGTGGATGCCAAGATAGATGAAGAAGACAAGGCGGTTATCCTCTTGAACTCTCTCCCGGCGGAAGAGTATGAGACATTCACCTTAACCTTCATTAATGGGAGACAGACACTTGACTATCATGAGGTGTCATCTGCATTGGCAAATTATGAGATGAGGAGAAAGGAGAGACAGCCTTCTTAGTCAAGCTCGTCGGCAGAGGCACTAGCAGTAAGAGGCAGGGGTTCATCTAGGAAGGGCAATAATGAAAGAGGAAGATCAAAGTCCAGACCAGGTTATAGGGATCTGAAGAAAAATCAGTGTGCCTTCTGCAGAGAATTTGGGCACTGGAAAGTGGACTGTCCAAAGTTCAAAGGGAAGAAGAAGGAGTCGAAGACTGAGGCAAACCTTGCAAAGGTGGTCTGTACTCAGAGCAGTAACTCACAGGCAGGTGGATCAAACTCAGACTCGTCGGTTTTCTCATTCTCAGTCACTACTCCCATCGTAGGCTACTCAGGAGAAAATGAGTGAATTTTGGATACTGGTGCTCCATACCATGTATGTCCTAATCGGGATTAGTTTTCTAGCTTTGAGAAGCTGGAGGGGTGTTCAGTCGTTATGGGTAATGATCATCCATGCATCATGGAGGCTGTAGGTACTATCCAAATAAAAATGTTTGATGGGATGGTAAGGGAACTGAAAGAAGTGAGGTATATAGCTCAATTGAAGAGAAACCTGATCTCTGTTGGAGATTTGGAGTCATTGGGCCTTGTGGTGTCAATTAAGGAAGGAGTCCTTAGGATGACAAAAGGCTCGATGGTGGTATTGAAGGCCGATCGCCGGAATAATCTATACTACTTGAAGGGTAGTACTGTGACAGGGCAAGTGGCGGCTTCTACCAGTTCAGATGAAGACTCAACCAGGCTGTGGCACATGAGACTGGGACATGCAGGAGAGAAATCGTTACAAACTCTTGTAAGGCAAGGGTTATTGAAGGGTGCCGGAACCTGCAAGATGGAATTCTGTGAACACTGTATCATCGGGAAGAAGACCAAGGTGAAGTTCGGCATTGCAACACATTGCACCGAAGGGATTCTTGACTATGTTCACACTGATGCCTGGGGACCTACCAAGACTGCATCAATTGGAGGTAACCATTACTTTGTGTCGTTTATTGATGACTATTCTAGGCGTTGCTGGGTATATACCATGAGACACAAAGGGGAAGTCCTAAACTGTTTGTGAAGTGGAAAAAGAACTTGGAGAAAAGTACGGGAAGGAGAATCAAGGTCCTCCGTTCAGATAATGGAGGAGAATACAAATCCGATCCTTTCCTTCAGCTATGTCTTGATGAGGGCATAGAGAGACACTTCACAGTGAAGGAGCACCGCAACAGAATGGGATAACGGAGAGGATGAACATGACTTTGCTAGAGAAGGTCCGGTGTATGTTGTCCAATATCAGTTTATCGAAGAAATTCTGGGCTGAGGCTTTGGCATATGCATGCTACCTTGTGAATAGGTTGTCATCGTCTGCGAAAGGGGGAAACTCCTCTCGAGGCTTGGTCGGGAAAAGTAGCTGCTGACTATGATTTGCTAAGGGTGTTTGGTTGTCCAGCCTATTATCATGTCAAAGATGATAAGTTAGACCCAAGAACAAAGAAGGGTGTGTTCGTCGGTTTCAAGAGGGGAATCAAAGGGTTCAAGATCTGGGATCCAACGGATAAGAAGTTTCTTCTCAGCAGGGATGTCACTTTTGATGAGGCTTCTATGTTGAAGTCTAAGGTCTCTCAGCAGGTGGAGACTAGCAAGACCAAGGAGGTATCACAGCAGGTAGAGAATGATGCAAATCCACCATCTCTAGAGAGTTCAGCATCGGTGAGGATCATACCTAAGGTGACACAGGAAGTGATCAAGCAGTTGAAGAAGATGCTGATGATGAAGAGGGTCAAGAACAGGTCATGGGTAATGTTCCTGACTCTACTGCAGTTGAAAGTCCAAGGAAAAATACTAGGAGACCAGGTTGGTTCACTACAGATATGGTCGTGGCGTATGCACTTCCGTCGTTGAGGAGGCTATCCCGTCCACCTTCAGAGAAGCTGAGATCAGTTCGGAATCGAAGATGTGAAAAGAAGCCATGAAAGAAGAGATGAAGTCTCTTTACAAGAACGATACTTGGGAACTCACTAGGTTGCCCAAAGGGAAGAAGACTATAGGCTGTAAGTGGGTGTATGCTAAGAAGCAGGGATCTCTCAAAGAAGATTCGGTGCGCTACAAGGCCAGATTAGTAGCTAAAGGCTATGCTCAGAGGGAAGGAATTGACTACAATGAGGTATTCTCTCATGTTGTGAAGCATTCGTCAATTCATATCTTATTGGCTTTGGTGGCACAGTACGAGTTGGACCTTGATCAACTCGATGTAAAGACCGCCTTTCTCCACGGCGATCTAGAGGAAGAGATCTACATGACTCAGCCAACAGGGTTCAAGACTGTAGGGAAGGAAGAAATGGTGTGTAAGCTGAAGAAGTCGCTGTATGGACTAAAGCAGTCTCCAAGACAGTGGTACAAGCGGTTCGACAGCTTCATCAGAGGGAAGAAGTACACACGCAGCCACTATGACCCATGTGTGTACTACAACAAGCTACCGACAGGGGAGTATATCTATCTACTTCTGTATGTAGATGATATGCTTATTGCTTCAAGGTCAAGATCTGCAATTGATACACTGAAGAGGGATCTATCTTCAGAGTTTGAGATGAAAGACCTTGGTGAAGCAAGAAAAGTGTTAGGCATGAAAATCACAAGAGACCGAAGGATTGGCAGGGTGAGCTTGACTCAGAAGGGATATTTGCAAAAGGTACTACAGAGGTTCAACATCGGCAAGGATGCGAAGTCTGTGAGTACACCTATGGCTCCTCATTTCAAGTTATCTACTAAGATGTCTCCGAAGAATGTTCAATAACGTGAGTATATGACTCACGTCCCATATGCTAACGCAGTCGGTAGTCTTATGTATGCTATGGTGTGTACGAGACCAGATCTGTCACAAGCTGTCTCTATGGTCAGTAGATATATGCATGATCCGGGACAGGGTCATTGGGAGGCAGTGATGTAGATCTTGAGGTACATCAAAGGTACCATTGATGTAGGTCTGGTATTTGAGAAGGACTCCACGGGGAAGCAAGATTGTATCAGATATGTTGATTTCAACTATGCTGGTGACCTTAACAAGCGCCGGTCTACAACAGGGTATGTCTTTACATTCTCTCAAACACCGGTGAGTTGGCGCTCCATACACATTGTCTACCACAGAGGCTGAGTATATGGCCATGACAGAGGCTATGAAGGAGGCAATCTGGCTTCAAGGCTTGCTTGATGACTTGGGGGTGGAACAGGATCTGCTGAAGATTAACTGTGACAGTATGAGTGCTATTTACTTAGCCAAGAACCAGGTCTATCATGCACGGACGAAGCACATTGACGTCAGGTTCTATTTTGTTCAGGAGATTCTAGATGAGGGTGATATTGAACTGCTAAAGATTCACATATTGGAGAATCCCGCCGACATGCTTACTAAGGTGGTGTCAGGAGTCAAGTTTTCACATTGCAAGGCTTTGCTCCACGTCCTTCATGTAGCTTGAGCTTGTTGAAGCTCATTTGGATGAATTACAGATGGCTTGATCCCTTAGGCAGGGTACGTAGGCAACCACACTGGTGCAGCCACTTTCGAGTCGATGGTCAGTACGGCTCAGATTTGGAAGAATCTTCACCGAGGTGGAGAATTGTAGGAAGAGAGAGGGTCGTCGAGGAAATCGACGAGGGTCTTCACCAAAAGGAAACAGCAGCAACAGCAGGTCAGCATAGCAGCAGCAGGAGAGCGGTCGACCAGCCCGGTTGACCGTCCGCAGTAGCAGCAAATCGGTCGACCGTCCACAATAGCAGCAAATCGGTCGACCGGTCCGGTCGACCGACGTGCACCACATGCACAAGGCAATAGCGGTCGACCGGTCCGGTCGACCGCAGAAGGAGAGCGGTCGACCGTCCGGTCGACCGACTGAAAGTGCCTAACTCTCGGTTAGGCATGGTCGACCGGCCCGGTCGACCGGTGCATAGGGTCGGTTGACCGACCGGTCGACCGACAGTCGGGTCGGGCTGTTTGCTGAATTAGAAATCTATTTGTACTTAAGGGCAGATTTCTAGAGTTTTGTTGAGAGTAAGAAAAATAGGCAGATCTCTAATCATCAAAGGTGCTGCAGAAATTGTATTGATTCACCAAATCAATTGAAACTCTCTCTTTCTTGCCCCGAGGACGTAGGCGACAAGGCCGAACCTCGTTAAATCTGTGTTTTGAGTTCTTCTCTGAGATTGGGTGTTTGTGCTGTTGGTAGTACTGTTCTTTTGTACATCAGAGATCTAGGGTTTCCTCTTGTGATTGTTGTTGGTGCACAACAGCTTCAACACCAAGGAGATCGCTCTCCCACTCAGCACATCACCATGTAAAAATTCAAACACAAAACAATAATTCCAATACAAGTTTTTAATTTCTAAATCAACTGAATTGTTAAAACAACTACATCACTTGATCTTTATAGGCCCATACAACTAGGAGTCTTTCGTCATACCCGACATGAGATTAAAACAAAGGAGGAAAAATGAGCCTGGCATAAAATAAAGAATAAAAGAGCTACATAAAAGATAAAGCTAGTGATTCCTATCAATTGTCCCTGACTTTGAAAAATTCGCCACTGGCAAATGACGACGGCGTGGATGATGAATTCGAATTGGAAAAGACTGCACAAACTCCTCAGAGGTGGTTGTAATGGTGAACTAGAAACCGTTGTGGACCCATGAAAGTGCGATAACAAGTCAGGTTCTCGACGCTGAATATCGGGCTGATCCCAAGATTACAGGGAATATTAAGCTCGTAGGTGCTAGAACCAAATCTCCTTAAAACCTTGTACAGGCCCCTGCATCGAGTATGGAGCCTTTTCAAAATTCCCAGTGGGAACCTCTCTGGGTGCACACTAATCAATACCTTTTCACCTACTGCGAGTTCCTGCAACCGCTTGTGACACTATGAAGTAGACTGATTGTTATAATTACTGATTATCATTTGCCTTGTATTATGCTCATGTAACTCATGCAAATGTGGCGCAGGTGGCTCAACTGTGACAATGGGTAGAATGCCTAGGGGAAAGGGAGAAGACCGAGGGAATTCCTAGACCTGGGAGTAGATCCATCAATGGGAGACTCAGGTGAAAGTGAGAGCTAGTCACTAAATAACATAATATCTTATTTTTTCTTGTCGGTGATTGTTCCCTCCTTATTATTCCCCACAATAGACTTGGTTGGCAGGTTTCAACACTATTTGCTTTTCATTCTATTTAAATTCATAAGTGTTAGACCTATTAAGACTGGTCACTTTCAAGTTATATAACCAAGACTTACCCAATAAAATGTGTGAAGCGTCCATGTCTAAGACATCACACCAACACGATCCTTGTAACTAGACATGTGAATAGAAATCTGACAAGTTTAGATAATTGATTTAGTAGTCTTATCCACCCAATTCACTTTGTAAGGGAGGCGATGTGGTTCAGCCTTAAGACCCATCCTATCAAGGGCTGCCTTGGCACTGATTCTCGTACAACTACCCTTATTTATCATCAACTTATAACTATTTCCCTCGTGTGTAATATAGGTGTGGAACAGACTAGACCTACGCCAATTCTCATTTATAACAGTTATGTGTGAATACCTAACGACACTCAATTAGATGCTACAAACTCTAACATCATCATCTGAATCAGTCGCACTACTAGTGGGTCCATAGACTAGTATCTCGACCTTATCATTATCAGCTTCCCTAACTAGAGGGTTCCTAGAGGGACACTGTGCAGCAACGTGACCATAACCTTGACACATAAAATACTGACTACTCTTGGCATTCCTAGAAGACTCATCTATCACAGACTTACCTTAATGTCGCTAGTAGTGTGAGTGTTTGGGCTAAGTTATTGCCTGGCTTTAAGAATGACCCGACACTCTGAGAAAAAAAAAATCTGAGGAAGGTTTCTATGTCTTGAGTTAGCTGACTGGCTTGCTTAAGGATCTTTATCCTGTGTGAGTGAATAGACATAACTCGTTGGATGTCTGTCCTTAACACAGAATGGTACCGATATATAGCTTGGTAGGAGTCTTCTTGTACCTCACAACATAGGGTTAGGTCGTCAAATTCATTAATATAATCCTGAATTGTCCTGCTACCCTGATGGAAACTGTGCAGTTTGTCAAGAGGTAATGTTTATAGGAATCAAGATGTATTTCTCCTCAAGTTTCTGTTTTATTTCCTTTCAAAACTCTTTGGCAGCCCCACACCTCGTGTACTCTATCTACCGAGGTCTAGTAAATCCTCGCTGACCCTGTAAGTCTCATCCTAGCAAATTGAATCATACTTTTTTCTGTAAACCTATACCAGTTAAAGTAGTAATCTAGGCCTGCCATCCAGTCACTAACATTCTTCGGGTTAAGAATATTGTCAGATGTGGGAGGATCTATTTAATTCTATAGATTATGTAATCTTCGTCATCCCTACGTCTATTGGTGTTCTCCTCTCAAGTATAATCTCTAGAGATCTCCTTTTTTTTTCTAACACTCTATCTTAAGTTTAAGTCCTAAAGCTCTTTAAGGATGAGATCTAGTTTAGCTTCCATATTTAAAAATTCAGGTGATAGGTTCTACTGCTACGAAGGACGTGCACAATCAATAATGCAAATGCAACACACGCAATCACACGGATGCAAAATAATCCCCAAGGGTTACTAAATGCGTGCATTATATGATCAAATGAAAAAAATTTCTAATGACTTCTAAAATGATAATGCCGAAAATGATTTCTAAAAGTGAATATATAATAGGCAGCAATATAGACAGTTAACAGCAATAAATATAACTCACAGTCACCATAGATACACAAGAGACATGCAAAATATTACAATAATGGGAGGTGAGTTTAGAATGTACTCAAATACGCTTCAAAAAGCACCGATACTGAGTGGGGACTCCAAATAAGGGCTTGTAGAGGCCACTCTGCTACCCAAAAGCAGCGATATTCTCCCAGTATCTTCGAGGCTCTGCTGCGGATCCAACGCTTCAGACGAAAAGACTCCAAATGAGGCTGAAACAGACTTCGAACTGCTGTTGTGTTGTTGCTGCTTTGCTGTGAACAGTGACAACTCAGAGAAGTCAATGACATCAGCAACGACTCAGACGATGTCAATAATGACTCGGGCGGCTCGAATTCAGCTCAGTCTGAGCCGATGATTTTAGCAATTAGCTGATGATGTCAGCGACGCTTCTTAGCGGCTCGACGGCGGATCAGGTGCTATCAGGTCGGGTGGTTAGATCCGACCCAAATCTGACCCGCTACTTATGCGGGTTGAACCCGCTTGCCTTAGCGGGTTTGAAGGATCGGGTTTGAAAATTTAAACCCACACCTGTTACTGCTTCTTTTCATCCGATCTCACTAGGGTTTGGTTATGGCGACGGTTGACGATGATGGCGGCGAGGAGATCTCGTGGCGGCGGTTACATCGGCGAGGAACTTTGGTGACGTGGCTGAGCAGCGAAGTGGGAGGAGAAGGTGGAGAACTCAAAGACGAAGAGAGAAGCGAGAGAAAGAGGTCGTGGTGTTCTCTGCAATCGGTGGCGGCGAAGACAGAGTGCGGACTGGTCGGCGAAGATGGTTGCAGTACTACGATGGCTGCGAGGTGAGTTGAAGTTGGCTGCACTGTTAACGATGGCTGCGCTGTTGAAGATGGCGGTGTTGACGATGGTTGTGGTGTTGAAGATGGCGACGAAGAGTGCAGATCCAAGGTCTGAGGCTGCGAGGTCGTCGGTGGTGAGCCTCATCGACACGGTGAGGTTGGAGGAAGAAGGGGATCGAGGTGTTAGTGGAGTCAAGGTTTCGTTTTTCTTTTCTTTTCTTTCTTTTTTGCTTTTTTGCTTGATTTTTTTTCTTTTTTGAATCTAAAGAAGAGAAGGAGGAACATGTAAAGATGGATCTAGGTTTTAGAAATTTGTGGTGGAGGTTTTTTTTGTGGAAGAAGGGAGATTTAGTGAATGAGGAAAAGAAGGGTCGGGATTTACTTTGATACCAAAGTGATGTTGAGCAGAAAGGGGGAAGAAGAAAGGGGAAAAGAAATTAGGTTTTTTAAAGGGATAAGATTAGTTTTGATTTCAATACTAAGAAGATCGTTCTTCCACTCAGCACATCACCATGCAGACATTCAAACACAAAGCAATAATTGCAATGCAAGTTTTTAATTTCTAAATCAACTGAACTGTTAAAACAAACTACGACACTTGGCCTTTATAGGCTCATACAACTAGGAGTTATTTGTCATACCCGATATGGGACTAAAACAAAGGAGAAAAAAATGAGCATGGTCTAAAATAAAGAATAAAAGAGCTAAATAAAAGATAAAGCTAAAGATTCCCATTACCTTGTTTCTCCTTAAGACACAAATTATCCCAGGATATCCAATGTATGCTTGAAGTACCTCCCTATGCGAAGGATTTAATGCAGCTTTCCATTTTCTCAACGATAGAATTTCGGATATAAGTGGCCCGAAATAGATGCTGAGGTAGGGCGGATAAACAGGATTTAACAAGAATAATGCGACCGGGCATTGATATGTATCTGCTCTTCCAAGTAGATAGCATGGCAAACACTTCACTAAGCAAAGGTTGGAAATCTGATGCTAATGGCCTTGATCTAATAAGAGCTCCCAAATACTGAAAGTTAGCATCAGATACGGAGCGGTTGAAAAGATTCTTCAGTTGATAGATAGTATCCAAGTCAATATAATTATAAGTTAGATATATAGCTGATTATTTCCCATTGACTTGTTGTCCAAAGGCAGAACAGTAGATATTGAAAATTTGGTGATAAATGGATGTGGTCAAAATTAGAGAGAGAGAGAGAGAGAGAGAGAGAGAGAGAGAGAGAGAGAGCATCAAATCATCCGCATTTTAGAAGAAGCAACACAAGACATATTCCAACTAATCCATTTAGAATGGAAACCCATTTTATGCATGAGAGGTTCAAGAAGTTCCCATCTAACTCTGTCGAAAGCCTTCTCCATATCGAGCTTAGCAATAAACCATTGCTTCTTGCGTTTCGTGGAGGTATGGATATAATGATTTACTTCTTGTGCTATCGCAATATTGTCAATAATGTCACAGTCAGAAAGGAACCACCCAGATTGCTGTTCCTCCAAAAATTTTGGTAGAATGGAGTTCCATCTATTAGCAAGGAGTTTGGGGAGAATTTTATAAGAAGTATTGCATAGGCTTATAGGAAGATCAGAAGAAAGTTGGACTGTCTTTTTTGGGTATGAAAACTACCGAGGTGTGGACCAATCTGATGGTATTCAAGAATGAATGAAGAAGTAGTTAACTGCAGAAATTATATCATGTTTAATCACATCCCAGAAAATTTGATATAATTCACTATGGTAGCCATTTGGGCCAGGCACTTTGTTGTGAGGTTGTTGAAAAACATCTTGTTTAATTTCTTCGTCAGAGAAAGGGGGCAGAGAAAAGTATTTATATCCTCAGTAACAAGGGATGGAATTGTGGCAAGGGTGTGATGAAGAGCTAAAGACTCGAGTCAGTCATAGAAGGCAACTCCCGATGTGTTTTATAGAAGTCGACAAGTATTTCCAGAATTTCAGGTGGAGATGTACATCAATGCCCTTGGAGATTGATAAGTGTTGGAAAGGAAGCCAAGGAATTTGACATGGATTGCCAAGGGTTGTCGAAGTGATCGCCAAGGAAGTCGACAACAAAAGGCAAGGGGAAAACAGGAGGAAATAGCAGAAGCAGCAGAAACAGGGCCGGTCGCCGGTCCCGGTGACAGATGCACAGGGGAGCGGACCGGATCGCCACGGCCGTAGGCCCCCTCGCTGCCTGTCGGTCGACCCCGGTCGAGAGCCTGGGTCGACCGACAGACCCTGACTGTAAGTGCCCAACTCTCTGTTGGGCACCCGGTCGACCGCCTGGCGACCGCAGACCCGTAAGTGCCCAACTCTGTGTGGGCACCCGGACGACCGCCCGGTCGACCGGGGGAAGAAGTCGGTCGACGCGCCGGTCGACCGACAGCGGGTTCGGGTGAAAATCTGCTGTTTCGGAAATCTGTGTATTAAGGCTGTTGTTTAATTCTAGGGTTAAAAACTTGCAAAAAAGGGATTTGCTGGAGCTCTCTTGCATTCAAAGAGGCTGCTAGCAATTGTAATCATCTTCCTGATAATTAATCTTTCCATTGGATTGCCCCCAGGACGTAGGCATTAAGGCCGAACCTCGTTAGATCGTGTGTTTGAGTTTGTGCTTTCTTCTGGTGATTATTTGTGCTGTTTGGGTGTTCTTTGTGCTTGGAGATTTGTGAGGTCCTCAGTTGGTTGTTGTCACCGGGCACAACAAGTGGTATCAGAGCTTCCAGGTTGCGCTTGGGATTTCTGAAGACGCAAGAAGGGCTCGTTGAATCTGTAGTGGAGTAGATCCAGAGAGAAACTCAATCTAGGGTTTCAAGGGAAAGGTAAAAATCTAATTTTTATCTAAGTAGAGATCTATTTCAGTAGATTGTTCTTCCGCATAGACAGAGGATCAGAGAAATCTCAATGGCAGAAGAAATTGCATCGGTCAAGACAATAAACTCTCACCTAGGATTGAAGTTGTTAAGTTCAATGGTACTAATAACTTCGGTATGTGAGATGCGAGGTTATGGATGCGCTGAATGCATCGAACCTCGAGGACACTCTCCTATTAGAGAAGAAAAAGAGCACAACCACTGATGAAGAGTAGGCAAAAATGAACAGGTCGGCATGTGGACTGATACGTTCATGTTTGTCGCAAGACATAAAATATCTGCGCAACATGAGACGTCGGCGAAGAAACTGTGGGAAACCCTTGCGAAGAAATACCTGACGAAGAATGTTGAGTCCAGGTTGCAGCTTAAGAGTAAGCTGTATAGCTTTCGGATGAAGAAGGGGAGCACAGTAAATGAGCACATCAACCGATATACAAAGCTTCTTACAGACTTGGTAAACATGGATGTCACTATAGATGAGGAAGATAAGGCGATCATCTTTCTGAACTCACTCCCAGCGGAGGAGTATGAGACATTCACTCTGACCTTCATCAATGGAAGGCAGACCTTGGATTATGATGAGGTGTCGTCTGCATTGTCGAGTTATGAGACGAGGAAGAAGGAGAGGCATCCTTCACAGTCAAGCTCATCGGCGGAGGCACTGGAAGTAAGGGGCAGGAGTTCATCGAGGAAGGGCAAGGAGATTAGAGGAAGATCAAAGTCCAGGCCGGGCTTCAGGGATCTTAAGAGAAATCAGTGCGCTTTCTGCAGAGAGATTGGGCACTGGAAGGTGGACTGTCCGAAAATCAAGGGAAAGAAGAAAGAATCAAAGTCTGAAGCAAATCTCGCAAAAGTGGTTAACACTGCAAGCAGCAAATCACAGGCAGATGGATCGGACTCAGATTCTTCAGTGTTCTCTTTTTCAGTTACTACTCACGTCATAGGCTACTCGGGTGAAAACGAGTGGATCTTGGACACAGGTGCAACATATCATGTATGCCCTAATCGAGATTGGTTTACCACTTTTGAGAAGTTGGAGGGGTATTCGGTCGTCATGGGCGATGATCATCCGTGCGTCATGGAGGGTGTTGGCACCATTCCAATCGGAATGTTTGATGGGATGGTGAGGGAGCCAAAAGAAGTGAGGTATGTACCTCAGTTGAAGAGGAACTTGATTTCTGTAGGAGCTTTGGAATCATTGGGCCTTGGAGTGTCTATTAAGGAGGGAGTTCTTAAATGACAAAGGGTTCGATGGTGGTGTTGAAGGCTGATCGTCGGAATAACTTGTACTACTTGAAGGGTAGTACGGTGATAGGGCGGGTGGCAGCTTCTACCAGTCAAAAGGAAGATTCAAACCCGGCTGTGGCACATTAGGCTGGGGCATGCAGGGGAGAAATCATTGCAAGCTCTTGTGAGGAAAGGGTTGCTGAAGGGTGCCGAGACCTGCAAGTTGGATTTCTGTGAGCATTGTATCATCGGCAAGAAAACCAGGTGAAGTTTGGCACAGCTTCACACTGTACAGAGGGTATTCTTGACTATGTTCACATGGATGTATGGGGACCTACTAAGACTGCATCGATTGGAGGTAACCACTATTTTGTGTCGTTCATTGATGACTTTTCTAGGCGCTGTTGGGTGTACACTATGCGACACAAAGATGAAGTCCTAAAACTGTTTGTGAAGTGGAAGGCTAATCTGGAGAGAAGCACGGGAAGGAAGGTCAAGGTCCTCCGTTCTGACAATGGAGGAGAGTACAAATCGGATCCTTTCCTACAACTATGCCTTGATGAGGGCATAGAGAGACACTTCACGGTACGAGAAACTCCGCAACAAAATGGGGTGGCTGAGAGGATGAACGGACTTTGCTAGAGAAGGTCCAGTGTATGTTATCCAATGCAGGACTGTCAAAGAAGTTTTGGGCTGAAGCTTTGGCGTATGCATGCCATCTTGTGAATAGGTTGCCTTCGTCTGCAATAGGGGGGAAGACTCCTCTTGAAGCTTGGTTAGGAAAAGCTGTTGGTGACTATGATTTGCTACGGGTCTTCGGATGTCCAGCCTACTACCATGTCAAAGAAGACAAGTTGGACCCAAGGGCAAAGAAGGGAGTGTTCGTTGGCTTCAAGCGAGGAACCAAGGGGTTCAAGATTTGGGACCAAAAGGACAACAAGGTCATACTCAGCAGGGATGTCACGTTCGATGAGGCCTCTTTGATGAAGCCTACGGTCTCTCAGCAGGTGGAGACCAGCAAGACCAAGGAGCTATTGTAGCAGGTGGAGAGTGATGCAGATCCACCATCTCTAGAGGATTCAGTATCAGTTCGGATCATTCCTGAGGTGACAAAGGACAGTGATCAAGCAATTGAAGAAGTTGTTGAAGAAGATGAACAGGGTCAAGAGCAGGTCATGGGTACTGTTCCAGATCCTACTGCAGTGGAAAACCAAGAAGGAATACTAGGAGACCAGGTTGGCTCACCACTGATATGGTCGTCGCGTATGCACTTCCAGTCGTCGAGGAGGCTATTCCATCTACCTTCAGAGAAGCTGAGATCAGTTCGGAAGCAAGGATGTGGAAAGCGGCCATGAATGAAGAGATGCAATCTCTCTACAAGAACGACACATGGGAACTTATCAAGTTGCCCAAGGGAAAGAAGGCCATAGGGTGCAAGTGGGTATATGCTAAGAAGCAAGGATCTCTCCAAGAAGATGCAGTGCGCTACAAGGCAAGGTTAGTGGCTAAAGGCTACGCTCAGAGGGAAGGAATTGACTATAACGAGGTATTCTCCTCAGTAGTTAAACACTCATCAATTCGTATTCTATTGGTCTTGGTTGCGCAGAATGAGTTGGACCTTGACCAACTTTATGTGAAGACCGCCTTTCTCCACGGCGATCTTGAGGAGGAGATCTATATGACACAGCCCACAGGTTACAAAGCTGCAGGGAAGGAAGAGTTAGTATGCAAGCTAAAGAAGTCACTGTACGGATTGAAGCAGTCTCCTAGACAGTGGTACAAGCGATTGATAGGTTCATCAGGAAGAAGCAGTACACACATAGCCATTATGATCTATGTGTGTACTACAACAGGCTACCATCAGGTGAATATATCTATCTACTTCTTTATGTAGATGATATGTTGATTGCTTCGAGGTCGAGATCTGCTATTGATTCTCTGAAGAAAGTTCTATCGTCAGAATTTGAGATGAAGGACCTGGGCGAAGCTAGGAAAGTATTGGGCATGGAGATCACTAGAGACAGGAGAGCTGGCAAGGTGAGTTTGACTCAGAAAGGCTATTTGGAGAAGGTACTGCAGAGGTTTAATATCAGTAAGGATACTAAGTCTGTTAGTACACCTATGGCGTCTCACTTCAAATTGTCTGCAAAGATGTCTCCGAGGAGTGTTCAAGAGCGTGAGTACATGTCTCACGTTCCATATGCCAGTGCGGTGGGTAGCTTGATGTACGCTATGGTGTGTACAAGGCCAGATCTATCACAGGCCGTCTCCATAGTGAGTCGATATATGCATGATCCGGGACAGGGTCATTGGGAAGCTGTGAAATGGATCTTGAGATACATCAAGGGAACAATTGATGTAGGCCTAGTGTTTGAGAAGGACAACACTGGAAAGTAAGAATGCATAGGGTATGTGGATTCATACTATGCAGGTGACCTTGACAAGCGCCGGTCGACGACGGGATATATCTTTACATTCTCACAGGCACCGGTGAGTTGGCGCTCCACACTTCAGTCTACAGTTGCTTTGTCGACCACAGAGGTTGAGTACATGGCTATGACAGAGGCCATGAAGGAGGCAATCTGGCTTCAGGGTTTGCTTGATGACTTGGGCGTAGAACAGGATCTGCTGAAGATTAACTGTGATAGCATGAGTGCCATCTACTTGGCGAGGAACCAGGTCTATCATGCAAGGACGAAGCATATTGACGTCAGGTACCATTTCGTTCGGGAGATTCTGGAGGAAGGTGACATCGATCTGTTGAAGATTCACACTTCGGAGAATCCAGCCGATATGCTTACGAAGGCGGTGTCGGGAGTGAAGTTTGCACATTGCAAATCTTTGCTCCATGTCCTTCAAGTGATTTGAGCTTGCTGAAGCTCATTTGGGTGAACTACGGACGGCTTGATCCCTTGGGCAGGGGTACGTAGGCAACCATATTGGTGCAGCCGCTCTCGAGTCGGTGGTCGGCTCAGATTTGAGAATCTTCACCGAGGTGGAGAATTGTTGGAAAGGAAGTCAAGGAATTTGGCATGGATTGCCAAGGGTTGTCGAAGTGATCGCCAAGAAAGTCGACGACAAAAGGCAAAGGGAACAGCAGCAAGAAATAGCAGCAGCAGCAGAAAACAGGTTGGTCGGTCGACCGGCCCGGTCGACCGACGTGCACAACATGCACAGGTTCAGGAGGCGGTCAACCGACCAGTCGACCGACCGGTCGACCGCAGTCCCTGACTGTAAGTGCCCAACTCTCTGTTAGGCACCCGGTCGACCGCCCGGTCAACCGCAGACCCTGACTGTAAGTGCCCAACTCTCTGTTGGGCACCCGGGCGACCGACCGGTCGACCGGGGAAGAAGTCGGTCGACCGCCCGGTCGACCGACAGTCGAGTTCGGGTGAAAATCTGCTGTTTTGAAAATGTGTATTTAAGGCTGTTGTTTAATTCTAGGGTTAAGAACCTGCGAAAAAGGGATTTGCTGGAGCTCTCTTGCATTCAAAGAGGCTGCTAGCAATTGTAATCATCTTCCTGGTAATTAATCTTTCCATTGGATTGCCACGAGGACGTAGGCATTAAGGCCGAACCTCGTTAGATCGTGTGTTTGAGTTTGTGCTTTCTTCTGGTGATTATTTGTGCTGTTTGGGTGTTCTTTGTGCTTGGAGATTTGTGAGGTCCTCAGTTGGTTGTTGTCACCGGGCACAACAATAAGACCTGGGATTATACGGTTATGTTGTTGTATCTTCACTGATTTGTGGAAAAAAAACATGTATTCATATCAGCAGCTTGGAGCCATTTAAGTCGAGCTCTTTGTGCCCATAGTTTCTCCAAATCAAAAAGAGTATTGTGGTATTCAGCAATCAAGGAACTCATTCAGCAATCAAGGAATTTAATGAGTTCCAGTAATCAGAAGATGAACGTTGAGCAATATCCAGGTTGACTAGATGATGAATTTGTGATTCAATAGAAGAAAGTTTTGAGATGATATCACCATAGTTCAGCTGAGACCAAGTCTTATTTTTGGGTTTTAGAGCTTTTAAATTCTTTGTGAAAATTTCAAGAGGGGACTGCCAGAGCTTTGTGCCAAGGAAATTTGAGGTTTAATAAATGATTGAAAATCCTTATTATGGAGGATGTAATTTTCAATTCTAAAATGTGTATCCTTACTATCTCTAATCTGATCATGGACTGACACAATCATTGGGAGATGATCAGAGTCTGATTATAGAAAAGATAGACAAGAAAGTTCACGCCATTGAGTTCTACGTTCCATACAACAGGTGGAAGCATATACAAAGGAAACCAAGCAAAAGCCTCACTGATAGTCAAGGAGGATAGCATGTAAGTATTGTTTGTTCTTATGGATAACAGATAGATATCCAAGGTTCTTTCTCGTGTAGAAGAATGATTCCACCAGATAGACCCATATATGGAATATAGCGAAAGTGAAGATAGTTAAGAGAGCTTACTTGCAAAGCGAAGCAGCAGAATCTCCCAGTCTTGTTTCCAGCATCGCCGCCACATCTATATCCTCATTCTTAATGACACGCTTGATAATAGGGGCAAACTTCATTTGACTCGAGGAGCTTCATTTGCATGCAGGGTTGTGAATGTTGACGGTTTGACTGGATCAGGCAGCTTGAAGTTCTATGCTTGGGGTGGTGATGGCTTAGAGAAGGTTGAATGCTCACCATGAGTATTGAGGCCTTGAGACGGTTGCACTGCAAAGTTGATTGAGTTTTGAGCATGGGATGGCTGGTTCAAATTTTATTCATCAATCAACTTGCTAAACTCATCTGCATTCAAAAGAAGTCTTCAAAGCCAGCTGATGCCACTGGGAAAAGGGATTGTTATGAAGAACGTTGTCCTGAGCATCAGTGCCATTCCTAAGATTCTCAAGACACTGATTAATCCAGTCATGGACATTGGATTGATGGAGACCTTCATGAGCTGCTTCTAACGAAGATGAGTTGCGATTATCAACTCCATTATACTGCTGAGCTCCTTGTGATTGATGGGGATGAAGAAAACCATTCTGATGCACCTGAGGCGTAGAGCCATTGGGAAGATTTAAGTGGAGGATTCTTCCCATTTCCATTCCCATTGGGGCCGTCATTGTTGTTGTTTCCTTCATTGAAAGCATCACTCATATGCGTGTAGCATTAGCAAAAAATTGACACAGAGATAAACTATGCCCAAGATCACCACACTGCAATGCATATGTAATCTTCACATACCTTGGGTTAAAGCCAGCATAGATGGTCTCTCGCGGCCATGTGGTAGATCAATGAGAACCCTTACTCTGTACATCTCCTTCATGGCTGCCGCCTTCACCAGATCAATCTTCATGGTTGCCGCCTTCATGGCTACCGATCAATCTCTAAACCTACATTGCAATTGCAAAATCTAGTGATCGGATGCCTCTCCGATCACGGCCACCGCTCCCATCTCCTGCCTCTGTACCACCAGCTGCAAAATCGGGGCTTTCTTCGCTTTGCCAACTTCACGTTTCCATTAGTCATCAAGGCCTGCGCCACGCTGGCCAGCCCGAGGACTGGGAAAGAGGTGCATTGTGCAGTTCTGAGGATCGGGCACGGTTGCAATGTGGTGGTGCAGACTGCCCTTGTTGACATGTACGCAAAGACGGGTCTCATGGGCTGTCAAGGAAGGTTTTCGATGAAATTCCTGAAAGAGATTTGGTCTCGTGGAACTTGTTGATCGCTGAGTGTTAGTTGAACGGGCTCGATCAGGAAGCTCTTGAGGCATTTCGGATGATGCAGGCTGTTGATGGTCTGAGACCCAACGTGAGCACGTTTGTCAGTGTTATCGATATAGGAGGGCCGAGCATTGTGAAATCCCTCCGCGGCTTTGCTCTTAAAGTCGGGCATTGTAAATGATGAGGCTGTACTCTCTGCTGTGATCGCAATGTATGCTGGTCTTAGAGAATTGGCTGCTTCCAGAAGGGTCCATATGATTGAGTCAAATGATTTGGTTTCTTGGAACACGATGATCTCTGCCTATTCACAGAACGGGGAGCCTGAAGACGCATTTGAGATCTTACCTGCTCATGCATCGCAAAGGCATGAGGCCTAATTTAGTGACAATGCTCTCTGTTCTTCAATCTTGTGGCAGTTATCTGGCATTCATTGTGGTGAAATGGTGCATGCTATCGCGATCAGACTCGCGCTTTTCAATCTGATTCTGTGGCAACTTCTTTCGTACCCATCTATGCAAAACTCGGGGAATTGGATGCAGCTCAGAGTCTGTTCCGAGAGATGCCTGGGAAAAACCTTCTGCTCTACAGTTCTATGATCTCTGTTTATCTACAGAACGGGCTACCCTAAATGGGTCTAACCACATTTCACGAAATGCAGCTCGAAGGGCTGGTTCCTGATTCGATCAGCATCGTCAGCGCAGTTTCTAGTTGCTCTGTGTGTAAAGACTTGATTTTGGGGAAGTATCTCTCCACGGTTATAGTCTTCGAAGAGGATTTGAGTCGAACACTAATGTCGTGAATTCGCTCTTGGCTCTGTATTCCGATTGCAATCAGTTTGCTGACACTCACAAGCTGTTTCGTAGCATAAGAACAAGAAATGTGATCTCCTGGAATACTTTGATATCAGGGTCAGCTAAGATCGGAGATACAAGTGCTTCAGTAACTTCGTTTCGCCTGAAGCAACAAAAAGAGGGAGGATTTGATTCTATCACAATGATCAGCATCATCCCCAGCTTTCGTTGCCCCGAAGATCTTTCCTGCGGGATGTCCTTCTACGGTTCTAGCAATCAAGAGTGGGTTTGAATCTGATGTTTCTCTCAAGAATGCTCTTATAACGATGTAAGCTAGTTCTGGCGTTGTCGAGGCTGCTGACTTCCTCTTCAAAAGCTCGTCACTGAGAAGAAACTATCGTGTTGTGGAATGCTCTGACGACAGGATACCGAAACTGCAGCTTGTTTCTACGATGTCATGGCCCTTTTCGATCAGATGAAGAAGGAAGGTCACAGGCCAAACTCTGTAACCTTGCTCAAACTTTTGTTTAGTTGAGAGACTAAGTTGCAAGGCAAGTGTGTCTTCATGCCTTTGTCATTCGAAATTTCATCGAATTAGAGAGTTCTCTTCTCACGTCAACTTTGTGCATGTGTGCTCGAATCAAGGAATTCACTACTTGTTGCCTGATATTCAAGATGATGGATAAGGAAAATAACATCGATTTATGCAGAAAGCAAGGATTTAGGACGAGGAGTGACCTCCTTCAAGGAAATGCTTGGGATCGGAGTGGAGCCTGATACTGTCACAATGCTGGCCCGGGCCTCTGCTTGTTCTCAGCTGGGTGTCTAGCTCTTGCTCACTCTGTGACTGGATTCGCCAACCACAAAGGCTTTGACAAGAACACCGCAGTGATCAATGCTCTTATCAACATGAATGCTCGATGTGGGAGTTCATCGTTTGCGATAGAGCAATTTGATCGGTTGGAACTGAAGGATTGTGTCACTTGGAGTGTGATGTCAATGCATCTGGAATTCACGGTGATGGTGAAGCTGCAATTTGCTTATTCTACGTGATGCACGAAGCTGGGGTGCAGCCTGATGACATTACATTTGTTAGCATTCTGTCAGCCTACAGCCGTTCAGGAGTAGCCGAGCAGGGGTGAACTGTGTTTGAATCAATGGCGAAGAAGCATGGAATCAGACCGACATTGAAGCATCTTGCCTGCATGATGGGCCTACAAGGCCGAGCTGCGCGCTTGGATGAAGCTTTATGAGATCATTAGAAAACTGAGCATTGCGCAGAAATGCTTGAGTCTCTGCTTGGGGCCTGCAGAAGCCACGGAAATGCACGAGTGGGAGAAGCAGCTGGAAAGCTAGTGTTGGAACTGCGTCTGTTATGCTCTCGAACGTTTATGCAGCTGCAGAGAGATGGGCAGATTCAGGGAGAATGAGGTGCGATATGGGATGAAGAGGGTAGATGAAAGAGCCAGGGTTTAGCCTTGTTCGATGAACGAAAAAGTCACATATGGTTTTTAACCATGCAGGCATGAAACCACTTGTGAATTTGTTGTTCATTCAAACAAAAGGCTTGTATATTTGTTGTTTTATCAATTCAAGCTCAAAGAGCAGGCATAGGATTCCAAATGTAATTGAAGACACAGTCCAAAGCAACCCAAGGTGAAGAGCTACGAAAAAGTTTGCTTATTTACCTCCAAGAGCGACATAATAAGAAATAGTGAAGCTTGCACATTAGACATTTAGAGTCATCAATAAGGAACTCAAGCTGTAAATTGCAGAGGATAAAAGGCAAGAAGGCAGTGAACTTACAAATTTCACTATTAAAAATGGCATGAAACAAGAGAAGTCTACTCTTGTAATTCACAGCATGCTGCTGAACACTTGAAAGGGCCGAAAACTGCTTCAAAGTTAATATAATTTAGGCTCCATCAAACAAAATGCACCATCAATAACAAAGCCATTTCCTTGGTACTATTAGAAACCTATTCTAGGTCATGGTAGCTTCAGAAACACAAAAAAGAAATAGCCTACACGAAACCCCCCACTGCATGACTACGAGATAGCCAAGTGAAAAGCCTATTCACAAAAGAGCAGATTGACAGCCCTGCAAACTAGAAATATGAAGAAAGTTAGAATGTGAAGATGAGAACAGAGAAAACAAGTGTAACAGCAAGGAGGGGAGGAAAAATTCTTTCACTAACCGATGTTTGGTAGACCACTGCACAAGCCTCCACCACCAAACATTTCCAAAACCATAAGAGAGAAAAAGGAAGAAGAAATTCCACCGAGTCCTGCACAGGAAAGCTTTCTTAATCAGAATATGTATCAGTTAGTACTGAAAATATACAGGATGTCTGCTCACCTAAAAATTAGGGCCGTGGGTTTGGTTGTGAACTCCTAGAGCTTTAATATTAGCCCTATTGGGCAATGGTCGCTACCCGTGATTTCAGGAAGAATATAAGAATCATAAACCTTATCTGCAATGGACTCTGATACCAAAAAGTAATCTAAACGCCAACCTGAAGAAACACAACAATAAAAGGAGTGTAAGACTACAATTGATGCAACCCTATCCTTAGAACCAATTTAAAACAGTATTGAGAAATTACAGCCACATGAACTCGAATGAAAAAGGAAATTTTGATAAAGACAAATTTAATGATATAGCATATGTTCCCTTCAATGCATATGAGTGCAATACAAATTTAATTATGTACGTAGGCTCCCTTCAATGGGTATGCCCATTTCCATCATCTGTTTTTCCTTTTCCTTTTGGAAAATTCAGCATTTCACCACGGCTTTTACATATTTATCCTGCAGATCCTGTGCTTCGGGTTATTTTGCAGAAGTACACTTCTATTATCTAGCAATTAATCAAACTAATTAATTAAAAATGTATAAAATTTTAGTAAAATACAAATTCTGTAATTTACAGAACCAACTATCCTTGGGGGGGGGGGGGGGGGGGGGGGGGGGGGTGGGGCAACGACTAGAAAAATCTGCAAACTTCCATGAATTTCTGTGCACACGCACAATTTAACTACGAGAACACCGCTCGTTTAGTGATCTTAGAAACAAGTCCAAATTCAAGCAAACTTCCTACTGATGAAGGAGAGGTGTTCAGATTCATCCTGATTTGGCAAGCTCATTAGTACAAGACTTCAGGAGAGATTTAGGGGGTCTTTTGCTGTAAACCCATTACAGCGAGAAGTTCTAACATAATAGGGAAAGGAGTAATCCACCACAGCAGATAGAGCCAAAAAACTGGCAACTACATAGTCTCCAAAAAAACACCTATACTATAAACCCGTAGTGACAAAGGCCAATTAACTCGATAGATATTAGACTAATAGTTTGGAAATTCAATACGTTAAATTTCAGAAAATCCCTTTTAACTGATGACTTATGGCAAAAAGCCTCCCCCAATTTTGTTTTCCATCCGTAAGCCTCATTACTATTTCATATGCAGGTATATAAGGTGACGGGCTGCTAACAACATTAAAAGTGATTCAAACAGACCAAAATGTCCTTCAGTAAATTAGTTAGGTGGGCTGAGTAATTCAGCGGGGAATGAACCCTTTCTGCCCCTTTTCTACTTCATCTTCTTTCTTCTTTTGTTTTTTGTTTTTTGTATTTTGTCTTTTTGTAATACCCCTAACTAATAATACTGTATTTCTATTTTTTATTAATTTTATTTAGATTTACTTATTATTGTTATTGATTATCTATTCCTTGCATGTATATAAATACCGTGTGTGTGTGTGTGTGTAATAGTTATATGTTCATAATTTGTATCTATACAAATATATGAGAATATTTATATATATATATATATATATATATATATATATATATATATATATATATATATATATATATATTGTAATAATTATTATTTATTATCTAGTGTGAATTAATACATAATTGTTATTAATTATATATTATATATAATAGTTATATGTTCATAATTTGTATCTATACAAATATGAGAGTATTTATGTATGGATATATATATATATATATATATATATATATATATATATATATATATATATATATATATATATATCTTGTAAGAATTATTATTTATTATCTAGTGTGAATAAATACGTAATTGTTATTAATTATAAATTATTGTTATGAATAAATTCTAATCATTATTGGTTATTATTATTATTAGTTTCTTTTTCCCTTGGCCCAAATCCATCTCTCATTTCCTTCTTCTATTACTTTTATTTTAGCCAAACCTAATCAAAAGCCCACTCTCCTCTTCATCTCTCTTTGAATTTCCTATTAAATTCTAAAGCCCACAATCCTAAGAACCCAACAATTTTATCCTTATCTTAACCAACTAATACAAATCTTAAACAACTAATTAGATCTTAATCCTATCCTAACCATCCCATCATAATCTTTCTCCTTTCCCTTTCCCCCCTACACGCAACCTGCCATCTCCCATGGCCTACTCATCACCAACACCTCCTCACACTTCTTCTTCTCCAGCAAACCCCTCGTTGGAGCTCCGCGAGCATACCCTCTCCTTATCGCACCCACCACAGCACAGCAGCCCTCCGCAACCCCCTTTAACAGAGCCTCCCCGCACCTGCTCCTCCTCCGGACCATCCCAACAACACACTCCGGCCAACAGCAGCCCGGTGCATCCAAGCCGCGGCACCAGAGCATCACCTCCCTCTCTGATGGCCAAGCGCACAGCAAGCACCCAAGGTCAAACACCACAGCACCTCCTCTTCCCATGTACAGCCGTGCAACCCCCCTCGACTGTTGCACACGGCAACACCCCTTCATCCATCTCCAGCCATGGCCGACACAACTCTGTCGCGCCTCCCCGTGTGCGTCGCATCGACCTCCGCCTTGCAGCCTGTGTGCGCCACCCGAGCTGCCATCCATGCCAATACCCTCTGTGCTCTCCTTCGTCCCGCTGTCGAGCCACATGAGAGCCCTGAGAACCCGCCGGAGTCCTCGGTCATTCCATCTTCCCCCTCCGCGAGCTCCGTCGTCGCCGGAGATCGCCGCGAGCAACCCCATGGCCGGTTGTCCCCTCCTCCGGCATGATCCTAGCAACTCCGCGGCCTCTCGTCTCATTGCCGGAACACTCCTCTCTTCCGTCGAGCCTCCGACGCTACTCGGGCCTCAGCCTCCTCCGCCGCGTAAGAGCCCCCTGGCTGTAATATCTCTGATTTAAAATACTGTGTTTTTAAAAGTATTTATTTTACTTAACTAATTATTTTATTATTATTTATTGACTTGATTTATAGTACAAATTATTTTAAGATAGTAAATGGTATTTTGGCCTTATATTTATATTTAGCATTATTAAGTATTATCATTACTAGCTAGTATTTTTTCCATTACCATGTTACTATTATTATTGTAGTTGCTATTATTGTTAATATTGATATTGTTATTATTCTTATTCTTATTGTATTGTTTGTCATTAATAGTAGTATTTTTACCAAGTATTAATAGATAATATTTTTAATGTTGATAATTTTATTATTATTATTACTATCTTTTTTTATTATTAGAATTTTTTATTATTATTGTTATTATTATTCATATCTTTTCCTTTTCCTAACTCATAACCCACTATCATTGAGATCCTTACCCATTAACTCAAAACCTAATCCTAATCCTAATCCTAATCAGAATCCTATCTTATCAAATTTTTTTCATAAATCTTAACTAATCTTAACTTAAATCCTAACGAAGATCATATCTAAACCTAACTTACTCAAATCTAAATATTATTTTTAAAAATCATGACCTTAATTAATTCTATCCTAAACTACTCAATCAAGAAGTTTGAACCCAACTGAAATTCTGATTTCTAAAATCCCTAATAACCTATAAAAAGCCTAAACTACTTCTTTTTCTACCTCCAAAGAAAAACCATGACCCAACTCTCCCCACTTCCTTTTTCTCTTTTCTCCTCAAGCGGATTGTGAACAAAAAGAGGTTTCGAGATACAGGGATTGAGGAGCAAACAAGGAGGACAAGTCAAGCAAGTAAATCAAAATTGTGAATTTAATTTCAGTTTTTTTAAAAATTAAATAAAATTAGAACCAGAAAAAAATAATTTATTAATTTCAGTAATCTGCTACTCAACTTATATATGCCCTCATGTCAGAACTCACTACAATATATTTAATGGTTCCTAGAAACTTACCTAATATAATTTTTGTATAATCATTATTTTAATACCCCACAAAGCCTTGATTTGAATAAATCAAATCCAAGTAATTTGTTTTCTCAAAAATTATTTGATATAAATAGTTTACTAAACATCATGTCTACACCATGATTTTCATGAATATTTTATACATCAAGACCCAATCTAAAACCAATAAAAATACATGTGAGAATATACCAACAAATAATTTTAATTTACATAAATTTTTTGAAATTTTAAAAATAAAAGATTTCAAAAAAACCAACAAACCGGGCTTCCCTGCTGCACAGACCAGCCACTGGTCTGTGCAGCCCAGGCCAGGAGCCTGGCCTAGCATGGCAAGCTTGGCCCGGGCCTGGCCTGGGCAGGGAGGTAGGGCCGGCTGGGCCAGCACAGGGCTTTGACCTTGTTTAAAAAAAAAGAAAGAAAATCCCAGACCAGGCCTGGGCCTGGCCTAGTCCGGCCTGAGCCTGAGCCTCTATATACATATAAAAAAAAAAAAAAAGAAAGAAGAAAGGAAGGAGAATTTATAAATAAAAAAATATTAGCTAAAAATATCAAAAAATAGAGAAAAATATAAACAATAGTTTACAATAATTTTACTTTCCATGATAAAAATTTTAGAGTAATAGCACTATAAATTAACTCAAACCACCCACTTTAAATTCATTTTCTTTAATGGTAAATTTAGACCTGTTAAGTATGTTTATGGTTTAAAGCCTATTAAAAAATCTATCAAAAAATTAGAAATTGGTTTAAATTAAACCTACTAAAATTCATGTAATCTAGAGGACCATATTCCCAACCCCAAACCAATTGATCAAGATAAAAATCACTTATAACTCCCAAGTAAAATATCCTTTTAAAAATCTAACAATTTCTATTAAAATGAACCATGTAGATTTTGTTGGCCCAAAGACCCATCACTCTAGTTTTGATGATGATCAACTCATGTAATTATAGTACTAATGATCTTGTGTTTAATTAGTCTCAGATTTATGATCAAGATCTTAGTTGGTGTTTAGCTTCAACGAAGGATTTAATGTCGAGTTTTGGAGCTAGCACGGTTTGATTCAAGAGCCTATGCATCAAGACCACATCAAGTACTCAAGAGGAATCTAACTTGCTGGATTAAGTTTGGACCAAGTCAAGAAAGAGAAGAAAACTTCAAGTGAAGACCTTCAAGATCAAGACTTGTGTCTAGGTTTGTTTTAGTTAAGTTTTTATTTTTAGTTAAAATGTAAAGGATAGAATAGTTGGTGGATTGCTCAAGTATACCATACAAGATTTAGATGTGTTTTCATAAAAGAATTTTTATTTTGAAAAAATACAAAAGAGTTTTCATTTTGGAAAAATACCGTTTTGGTTTTTGGAATTCAAAGTATATATGTTTTAACCAAAACTATATTTTAGTGCTTATTGTCAAAAACGTAGATATTTCATCATGTATGTGTAGTGGATCATATCCATACACACTAAGCTTTAAAAGTGTTTTAAATATCTTGTTTTTGTATTTGGAGAAGTTTTGGATAAAAAATCTATTTTGGAAAAATACAGTTTTTGTTTTATGCCAAAATTTATAAGTTACAAAAATAGTTCAATATGTTTGTAACATGTCTTGATTTTACTCAAACATGTTTGTATATCAAAGTATAATACTGAAACTATTTTTGTAGAATTTTAGAGATTTTATTTAAGCTAAAAAGACAACCTTTTAAATCCCTAATTAATTCTGTCTGGCTTCTGCCGGTCGACCGACGTGCACAAACGTGCACTCCAGTTCTGGCTGGAGGGCCGATCGACCGACCCGATCGATCGCAGAGAGCTTCTGCTCTTTGGAAAGCCCCGGTCGACCGAGTCGGTCGACCGGCAGAGAGCTATGCTCTCTGTTCCAGGCCTTGGTCGACCGAGCCGGTCGACCGCTGGCCCAATGGTCAGATTTCTGACCGATGGCTGGTCGACCGGGCGGTCGACTGACAGCAGACCAGGCTGCTGATCTGGCCTGCAACGGTTAGTTTTTGCGAAGCCTATAAATTGGGCTTCCCATGAACTGTTTTAGATAAGATTTTTGGAGAGTTTTAAAGATAGTTTTTCCTACTCTATTAAGAGGTTTTCTCCACTTGTTTGAGAGCAAATATTTCCAATCAAAAGGGAAGTTTATCAAGAGTGTTTTCCAAAGTGATTCTTGTGTTTTCCTCCACCAATTCGATCCTAGTTTTCTCACACAAACACTTGAGCTATCCATTGATATATTCATCCTATAGGAGTGTTATTGTGAGATTGTTTTTAGGTGATCAAAGTGTTGTGATCACCAAAGACTTCATCTTTGCTTTGAGGAGGCGGACGTGTGTGTTCGCGTTGTTTCAGGTTCTAGTGAGAACTCAGTGTTTGACGTGCGGCCTCGGCGAGCTTGTGAGCTTGCAGTGTGTTCTTGCGGGAACAAGAGAGGGACTAGAGAGTCCAAAGAGCTTGTAGGTGTTGCAGCACCAAGTGATCCGATGGGATCGATTTTAGTGGAAATCCTTCAAGTGTTGAAGGCGGGGACGTAAAGCAAGTGTGCTCGAACCTCGAAACAAATCTCTCGTGTTTGCTATTGCTCTCTCTCTCTATCTCTTACTTGTCTTAATATCTTGCATGCTAATATTATCTTTATCTTTATATGCTTGATATATTGTGTGCTTATTGTTATATGCTTGGGGATTATTTGCTAACACTTGTATTCAACCAAGAGAGCCAACGCGACACCTCAACTCTTATTTAGAGGAATCTTAAGGAGTTAGTCCAGAGCCCTTCACGGGGAATCCGGCTACACTCTTGTGTTATACTTGGTGTTTAGTTTAAGAAGTTTTGTAGTTTGCATTAAGAAGTTTTTAATTCCGCATTAATTGACCATTAGATTAGCTAGTCACCTATTCACCCCCTCTAGGTGATTACAATTGGTATCAGAGCCACGTGTTCTTGATTTGGGCCTAACAACCTAGAGTTAAAGATCCTCATTTTATAGCTAATCACAATATTTGTACACACACCATGGATTTCATGTCACCTCCCACCTTTGACATTCTTAACATCCAAACTTGGAAGATTAAGATGTCTATGTACCTCAAAGGCCTAGGCATTCATGTTTATCTTGCTACTATTAAAGATTCATATGTTAACAATAGCAAGTATATTGAGGCTAACTCAAAAGTCATTCATGCTTTAAAGAGTACCCTAAACAATGATTATTTATCTAGGGTTTCTAACATTGATTCGGCTTTTGTAGTTTGGAACACCATCATCTCCCTTGGCGAAAAAGAACAATACTATGCGGGGAGCGACTCAGATGTTGGAAGTGACGCTTCCAATGTATGCTACATGGTCCAAGGGGATAACCCCCTTGAGGTAAACACCGAATCCGAGCTAGAAGAGGATGTTGATATGTCCTATAATGAACTTGAATTTTTTTGTCAACAACTCCTAGAAAAGTATGAAATGCTTAAAAAGAATAATAAGAAAATGAAAAATAAATTTGATTGTTTGTTAAAAGAAAATGATTCCTTTAAACAAAAAGTTGCATGCATTGAAAAAGAAAATGAAAGTTTGAAAAATGAAAATGTTACCTTGCTTTCTAAATTGAATGATCTTTGTGAAGGAAACAATTCTTTGAAAAATAAAATTGTTTTGGTGGAAAAATAAAAAGAAGTTGCTTTGCATGAAAACACTTCCTTGAAAAGAAAAATTGTTGAAAAAGAAAATGAAAAAGAAAATGTTTCTAAAAAGAATAAGAAAAATGATTTTCAATCTCACCATGCTTTACATGCCATTATTGATAAAAATGAAGTTAAATTTTTGAAAAATAGAATTGATTGTTTGAGCTCAACTTTGAGCGATTGTGCATTTAATCATAAAATATTGAAAACTTTGTTTTCAAAGAAACAAGTTCCCCATGTTCATGCACAACACCCACATCATGCATATGCACACTTTGCACGTCATGATCACACTCATACACATATGCATCCTAAAGTGTGCAAGTGTACACATTGTGGCCGCAAAAGCCATTTAGTAAAATTTTGTTATGATAAGATAAATGCTTCAAATTTTGCTAATAAGAATGTTTTGGTTCCTTACAAAGCTAACCCTCAAGGACCCAAAAGAAAATGGGTACCAAAATTCCCACCTTTTGTATTTGATGTAGGTGCGGGCTCTCACAAAACGTGAGAGGGATGGTGCCTTGATGGTGGATGCACATGGACATGATGGACATACATTTGATGCACCGTTATCAAGGAGATTTGGTGGGACAACCACCATGTTTTGGAGATTTGGAGTATAGTTCATGTATTGGTAACTATCTCTAAAACTCCTAGTTTATTTACATACTTTTATAATTAATGATTTTTAGCATGTTCATGTTTTGTGCTTCATGAGGTATATAACTTGTTTAAATGTAGTTTTTTGTCAAAACTTGTGTATATACGTGTACAAGTAGTGATCGACATTTGATTCATATATGTTTGCACTTCATTGTTCATCTGTACTCACTATATGCACATGTATAGCCTAGTTTTGATGATTTCCTCATTTATACTTGTTTTGCCTATTTTCGTGTTTTACTTCATGTATATGTAATTTTTACCTCAAATCTAATAAATATACATGTATACCCCTTGAGTCATTTACCTTCATGCAATTTATATTATGGACTCTTTTTATGTTGGGATATGTATGCATATTATTAGTTTTGGATAAAAATATACATATATCTAGAAGTTTGTTTTTTAAAGATGAAAAATGAATTTTTAGGATTTTCATCTTTATATGAAAAATAAATTTTCATGATTTGTAATAAAATGATATTCATGTTTATTTTGAGCTTCATTGACTAATTTCATGAATATGCTATTCACATGTTTGTGCACTCATACTTAATTTGTTTTCTCATGACTATGTTTTCATGAGTCTTTATGAGCTTTTATAGATCTTGAGTGACAACTCCTATGTATTTAGTATGTTTCATGATATGCTTATGATTTGGTTTCATGTTTTGAAGAATCTTTAACTAGTTTTTCAAAAATTAATTTAACTAGTTGTTTATTCTTCATTTGGTAGTGATTTTCAATGCTAAAATATTTTCGAAAAACCCTTACCAACCCCTTTAGGGCGGACGGATGGGCAAGTATGCCTTGTAAATCTTATTGAAAATCTTTTATCTTGTGCATAAAAAGGGTGAATTTTTATGAGTTATACACTAATTTCACTTCATAATCTCAATTGGTATCATAATTTCATTTGGTATCACAATTGATATATCTTGTATACTCATAATCTTGTTTCTATATATGTATGCTTCTCATTTCAAATAATATCAATTTCTATTGGTATTTTCATTTTCATACATATATATGATTTGTTTGTGCTTAATTTAAAATTGGTTTACATGTTTAAAGCACAAAGTTTGTTTATGCTAAGCTTGATTCAAACCTTTATTTTCAATTGGTATATGAATTAATATTTTAACAAGCTTAGGCATTATTTTTAGATTGGTATTTTTATTGATATAAAAAATGTACAATAATCTTCAATTGGTATTTATTGTTTTCAATTAGTATCCATATATTTCAATTGGTATCAATATGTTTAAGTATTTCAATTTCAATTGGTATCACAAATTCCCTGTTTCATATGGTATCTAAATCGTGTGATATCTCTAACTGATTTATTGATTTAAGAAATTAAAATTTTGTAATGTTTATTTACAATTGGTATCTTAAAAATTTTGTTTATATGATATCTTAAAATTTGATTTAAGTAGATCTCAAAATTTGTTTTATTGAGAAAATTAAAAATGTTTTGATATATATTGCCTATATGCAAGGGGAGCTTAACATCTCTTCTACATATAGATTCATGTTGAGTGTATCTTATATTGAGGAGCTTAACAACTCTTCTTTATGCGGTACACGTGTGTAGGGAGAGCTTCACATCTCCTCTTATGCATTGCATATTATGCGTTATGTGAATTAGGGCTTGTCATCTCTTCTTCATGTAATGCATATATGTAGGGAAGTTAACTTAGCGTCTTCCTCTTCATGAATGTATATCGCATATATATTTTATTGTTTTGTATTTAGTTTTTCCCCTTTGTTGATGATTGACAAAAAGGGAGAGAAAGATTTTGAGTTTATATATGCATATTTGTGTTTTTGCATATATTGAGTTTATGCATCTTAAAATAAACAATATTATATGGGAAAAATGATTTGAGAGTTTAAACAAAAAGGGGGAGAAGGTTTTTAAAAATATGTTTGATTTATGCATGTTTCTCTCTCCTAGTTGATGCATACATTTGTTTAGTATCATGTGCTTCATTGAATATCTTATTTTTTATTGTGATGCATGAGTTAAGGGGGAGCTTCTTTGAAGCTTTATTTTAATCCATGCATATATAGCTCCATGAGTTTTGTCATCATCAAAAAGGGGAAGATTGTTGGCCCAAAGGCCCATCACTCTAGTTTTGATGATGATCAACTCATGTAGTTATAGTACTAATGATCTTGTGTTTAATTAGTCTCAGATTTATGATCAAGATCTTAGTTGGTGTTTAGCTTCAACGAAAGATTTAATGTCGAGTTTTGGAGCTAGCACGGTTTGATTCAAGAGCCCATGCATCAAGACCACATCAAGTACTCAAGATGAGACTAGTTCGTTGGATCAAGTTTGGACCAAGTCAAGAAGGAGAAGAAAACTTCAAGTGAAGACCTTCAAAATCAAGACTTGTGTCTAGATTTATTTTAGTTAAGTTTTTATTTTTAGTTAAAATGTAAAGGATAGAATAGTTGGTGAATTGCTCAAGTATACCATACAAGATTTAGATGTGTTTTCATAAAAGAATTTTTATTTTGAAAAAAATACAAAAGAGTTTTCATTTGGAAAAATACCGTTTTGATTTTTGGAATTCAAAGTATATATGTTTTAACCAAAACTATATTTTAGTGCTTATTGTCAAAAACATAGATATTTCATCATGTATGTGTAGTGGATCATATCCATACACACTAAGCTTTAAAAGTGTTTTAAATATCTTGTTTTTATATTTGGAGAAGTTTTGGATAAAAAATCTATTTTGGAAAATACGGTTTTTGTTTTATGCCAAAATTTATAAGTTACAAAAATAGTTCAATATATTTGTAACATGTCTTGATTTTACTCAAACATGTTTGTATATCAAAGTATAATACTGAAACTATTTTTGTAGAATTTTAGAGATTTTATGGGATTTTATTTAAGCTAAAAAGACAACCTTTTAAATCCCTAATTAATTCTGTCTGGCTTCTGCCGGTCGACCGAGCTAGAAGTCGGTCGACCGAGTCGGTCGACCGACGTGCACAAACTTGCACTCCAGTTCTGGCTGGAGGGCCGGTCGACCGACCCGGTCGATCGCAGAGAGCTTTTGCTCTCTGGAAAGCCCCGGTCGACCGAGTCGGTCGACCGGCAGAGAGCTCTGCTCTCTGTTCCAGGCCTTGGTCGACCGGGCCGGTCGACCGCTGGTCCAATGGTCAGATTTCTGACCGTCGGCCGGTCGACCGACAGCAGACCAGACTGCTGATTTGGCCTGCAAAGGCTAGTTTTTGAGAAGCCTATAAATTGGGCTTCCCATGACTGTTTTAGGTAAGATTTTTGGAGAGTTTTAAAGATAGTTTTTCTACTCTATTAAGAGGTTTTCTCCACTTGTTTGAGAGCAAATATTTCCAATCAAAAGGGAAGTTTATCAAGAGTGTTTTCCAAAGTGATTCTTGTGTTTTCCTCCACCAATTCGATCCTATTTTTCTCACACAAACACTTGAGCTATCCATTGATATATTCATCCTATAGGAGTGTTATTGTGAGATTGTTTTTAGGTGATCAAAGTGTTGTGATCACCAAAGACTTCATCTTTGCTTTGAGGAGGCGGACGTGTGTGTTCGCGCTGTTTCGGATTCTAGTGAGAACTCGGTGTTTGAATTGCGGCCTCGGCGAGCTTGTGGACTTGCGGTATGTTCTTGCGGGAACAAGAGAGGGACTAGAGAGTCCAAAGAGCTTGTAGGTGTTGCGGCACCAAGTGATCCGGTGGGATCGATTTTAGTGGAAATCCTTCAAGTGTTGAAGGCGGGGACGTGAGCAAGTGTGCTCGAACCTCGAAACAAATCTCCCGTGTTTGCTATTGCTCTCTCTCTATCTCTTACTTGTCTTTATATCTTGCATTCTAATATTGCCTTTATCTTTATATGCTTGATATATTGTGTGCTTATTGTTATATGCTTGGGCATTGTTTGCTAACATTTGTATTCAACCAAGAGAGCCAACGCGGCACCTCAACTCTTATTTAGAGGAATCTTGAAGAGTTAGTCCAGAGCCCTTCACGGGAAATCCGGCTACACTCTTGTGTTATACTTGGTGTTTAGTTTAAGAAGTTTTGTAGTTTGCATTAAGAAGTTTTTAATTCCGCATTAATTGACCATTAGATTAGCTAGTCACCTATTCACCCCCCCCTCTAGGTGATTACAGATTTATCGGAGCCTTATTATTTCAGTGCATTGGACTTGGGATCGAGTTCAGGTGAATGTTTCTTTTCTTTGTTTAATTTTATTTAATTTTGTCGTGAGTGTTCTTTTCCTTCTTCAGTTAAACAAGAATTTTGTGATAAATAATTTTATATTACTGAGTAATTATGTTACTAAAATTTACTGAGATGATATTTGAGTGTTTGCTCTTGTATCATTACTTATTTATGGTTATCAGTTACTTGTATCATTTCACATGATCATCTGATATATTATACCAGTATATCTACCTATATTCCTTCATGAGACATCGCTGAGTGCTAACACCATTTATTTAGTTGATCTACGTGATTTCATGTGTAGTCGTCTACCACTGTTGATTCATGATTAGTGTGGTATACCTTAGACCAAATTTGATCTTATAATTGACCTAGTGTGAGAAATCTTAGAATATAAATTGATTGATCTTGAGGTTGATTGGTTCGTGATTGAGATTAAAGGTCCTTATTTGTAGATAAATAGTATAATTATTTGAGGTAGTTATCGGACATCTATTTTTTGATGATATTTCAGATGGGAATTCATTTGGACAATGAGGACGGATTAAACAAGATGTTATCTTAAGATTGATTTATCTTGGTGCTTAGATTCATATACAGACTTGTTTAACTTGAGATTTACATGAGATCTTGATTTGCATTTAGATAAGATAAATAATAGCTGAGTTCTGATCATATAGAGAATGCTTTACCTTGATTTGATCTATCACATAATACTGAATTTTGGATTATTAGTTGCAAGTATTTTATTTGGATTTATTCACTGATCAATTATCTGAATAATGATGTTTATTGATATTGATGATTGAATACAGAGGCTTTCTAGATTTAATGTAGTTTGAGGACGTCCCACTCCTTAGTTATGATCTTGATTGGGATTGGAACTATTGGTGATGTAACTTAAACCATAATTATATCTTGGATTTGACTGGTTCACGATGGTAGTCATATAAGTGATATCCGGCATTATCAGTAGATTTGGTTATTCTTATTGATGGTAAAACAGGTGAGAGTTTAGTTGGATATTCATGATTTGGTCTTAACTACTTCAGTTATTGAAAATAGAGTTATTATGAGAGTGATTTCATTGATATCGGTGACTATATTACATGTTCGGAGGTTTATGGCAGCTATTGATCGACTTTACTTATTGGTGACTTTGAGGGTGGATATATGGATGACCTTGAGAATCTGAGTTTATAGTATACTTTGACTAGATTATTCTATTCATACCATCAGGTCATTACTTATTCTGAATATCATGATTTACCTGAAGAACTTGACTAATTATACATGACATTTACCTGATAACTATATTATCCATGTTATCATAATTGCTGGAAAATTATTGTATACGGTAACAACACTCTCATGTTATACTTGTTACATGTCTTGTTATACGGTATCCTATTCACTGACATTATATATCCTGTTATACCAGTATCCTGATTACACATGTTGACATTGTTACCCACCGAGTTATCCCAGTGGTCCAGATAATATGTACATTAAATAATCTTGATAATCTAAATAACCTGACATTAAACAACTTACACTGGGATTGGGAAAATTGACGGAGGCAACGTCTGTATTTTGGGTGGACCTAAGATATAGGTTGCGCAGCTGAAAGAAGATTCTACTGCAGGGTTCCCGTGGGGTGAGTGGCACTCTGTCCTGTTCTTGTTCCTGTTATACATGTTCTTGACTACCTAGAGCTAGGGCCTGGTTTAGCGTCAGGAGTCTGAGCCGTGGTCCCGGGCATGTACGGAACCCACATAAGGCATGGATAATGTATCCAATCGATCAGTTTCAATAACTTAGGACCTCCATTGTCACGTGTAATAGGCGTAGTATGGGATGCGTCTATTACAGGTGGCAATTGGTGTTCGCTGACATAATAATAATAATAAACTGTTAATAATGTATTGAAATTGATTGTCTTTACCTGATACATGTATGTATGTTGGACACCCGATGTTATACCTGACTTGATTGGACATCTGACTCTAGCACTGACTGATTCTACACGCTTGATATATAGATTGTGATGGACACTGATTGAATACCTGACTGAACACATACACTACTGTGTGCTATCCATATTACTGTTTATTTACTTTATTCATGCCATTTCTTATTCCGGTATATATATTTTCTTTATATGCTCACATGTTATATGCACATGTACTTTCCAGTTTATTCTTATGCATTCACTAGGAGTTCTGACTCCCTGAATTTGCATATCCAGATTGTGGCTATTTATTACTGATCAGGTATTTGGAGAGGATTACATGCGTTACGAGGAGATGGAGACATCTTTTCTTGATTATAGGTATTCCTGCTCTTGTATTCATGTTATTTTCTGATTTTATCTATATCGTGTCCAGTTGACATTTCTTTCTTTATTCATCTGCTATCATTGTGTTAGATATTTATGTCATATTGCAGTAATATTAATTTATCGTAGTAGATTTTATAAGTTGTTTAGATTTCTTTAGGCTTAGCGTGTATACGTGGGGTATTCTCCTGCGTATATACGTCGTCGGCTCTCGTCGCGACTCCGTTTCCACGTATTTTGGGAAGCGGGGCGTAACATTGGCCGTGGGTGAGACTTCTCCTCCTCTGTTTACAACAGTGTGCATGAATGTGGTGATGTGTTTATAATTAATGGGTATGCATGAATTATAAGGGTGTGATAATATGTGTGCATTTAAAAAGTGTGTTTTATTAGTATATGTATTTGTATTATAATTGTATGTATTTTATATTTATGTTAATTATATGCAAGGGTGTGTGCGTGAGTTGGTGTGAGTATATATGTATATATTAAGTGTAAGCATGTATATATATGTATATATAGAGGTGTATGTATATGTATACTTGTATATGTATGTATATGTATAGGTATAAATATGGGTGTGTTTGTATTCATATGTATTACAGTTGTATACGGACCCGTTTGGTGAGATCCGAACCCGGTAATAGAAGACTCGGACCTGATTCGGATTGGTGCCCGTTGTGGACCCGATTCACAAGCGATTTGAAGATCGACCCATGGGATGATTCGGAGGTTCGTACCGGTTCGTGCAGTGAAGACCAGGCGACGATTCGGTTCCAGAGCTGCGTCTTTTCATGTGAACGTTTGCTTTTGTCTTATTTGCTTATTTACTGTTGTCAATATGTATTTGTTTTACTTTTATCATTTCATGTGGCTATTTGATGTATTTTACCAGTGTGATTATTTGTACCACTTCATGAGGCATCAGTGATTGTTTATCAAATTTGTGTAGTTGATATGAGCTTATATCAGCGTCATTTTATGTGTTGGTAGTTTGTCGCTGTTGGCTTATGCCTAGTATTGGAAGACCTTAGACTGTGACTGGATTCGATCTATTGATTGGCTGGATTAGTTTATATTTGAGCATCAGACGTATATGGACCTTGTATTCTGATATTGAGATATTAGACTTGTACCACTTCATGTACAAATGATTACCGTTTCAGACTCAGAGTAGTTGTAGAGGAACTTGAACTGTATACTAGATTGATTTTGTGTTGGATTGGTTCGTGATTGTGGTTTAAGATCTATATTTTATCTGAATAATTATCAGACTTGATATTCCTTTATTCGGTGTAATTCAGTCAAGAATTTATTCAGATATTTGAGGACATATTAGATGTGATCTTACTTTATTAAAGGATTAGAATTCTTGATGCTTGGATCGGTACATGGACTTATTCAGAGTTAGAGTTAATCTAGGATTTACACTCTTTTATTGGATCTTGATTAGTGTTCTGATGTGATTGATATAGTTGGATTTATAGTTGAGTATTTCCCAGTTTGACCCCTGATTATACTGTTTGAGTGTTGATGTCTTGTTGATAATGATTATCAAACGTAGAGACATCTTAGATTCCATATTACTTGAGGAATAGACGTTGATTGGGTTGACCTGGTCTGGTGGATTTTTAGATACATATACTTGATATGTTACTTGAGTTTTGGGATCCTGTGATTGACCTTGATAGAGTGAAGAGTGTGTGATGATCTTGATTGAATTGGAATGTGGGGATTTGATTAGATGTATCAGAACACGTAGTATTTCAGTTATTGAGATTTAGATATATCGATGACTTGAGGATTAGAGTTTGACAGCAGTTATTGATCAACCTGATTTATTGGCGACTTAGAGGATTAGAGTAGATTGATAGGGTGAGAAAACTGATTACTGATTTATTAAGACGGTGATTTACTGTACGAGATTACTTTGATATGAATTGATACTTGATGTTCACGATGATTATGTTGAGACTATGAGTTGATGGGTCAGTTATACATATTATGTCGATGGATGAGATGTTGACCAGTTCAAGACGAGACTATCTTTTGAGCAGTAACCGGATCATGTTACTTTTATATCCTTAGAGCATATGGATGAGATTGTGCATTGACTAGACAGTGCGGGATATGTTACTATATTAATCCATGTTACTGAAAGTTACTGAGAAAGGATTGTTTAACCGTAACACCCTGTACAGTCCTATTGTTCATTGTATACATGGTTACTGATATTGTTTACTGTTCTGATTATTGTTCACTGTGTATACGATTACTGTTGACTGTCATACTGTACTGTTACTGTCACTGCATCGTCCCAGTATTCTAAGTAACATGATCTTGATTGTTTTAACTGAATTAAATAATAAATAATAATGTAAATGGACAAATTACACTGGGATTGAGAAAATTGCTGAAGGAGACAACATTTGTATTTTGAGTAGACCTAGGATACAGGTTGCGCAGCCGACTAAGGGTTCCACCGCAGGATTCCTGGGGGATGACTGACATCTCATCTGTACTGTTATTGTTCCACTGTTTTTACAGTGAGATTATTGTTACTGTTATTGAGTACCTAGCGGTACGGCCTGGTTCAGCACCAGGAAACTGAGGCCGTGGTCCCGGGTATGTACGAGACCCACCTAAAGCATGGACAATGTCTCCAATCAATCAGTTTCAATAATATAGGACCTCGATTGACACGTGTGATAGGCGTAGTATGGGATGCGTCTATTACAGGTGGCAGTTGATGTTCACTGATTTAATCAATAATAATAAATTGTTTATTAGATACTGTGACTGACTGTATTCACCTAACAGTACTCATATGTTAGGATAGAACCCTGACATCTGATTGAACACTGGACCCTAGCACGACTTATCCTACCCATACCTAACACCTATACCTAACATATATACAGATTATGATAGACACCTGACATATGCTCCTATTATTGACTGCCTTACTATTGTTTATTTATGTTTGTACATTATTCAGTCTTATTCCAGTTTATAGTTTCATTTCATTTGCTCACACATTGTATGCATGTGCACGTACCTTTTATCTTACACACTCAAAAGGTCACTTCCTGACGACCCTGAATTTGCACGTCCAGATACTAAATGTTTCATGTTATTAATCAAGTGTTCGATGAGACTGGATATGTTGCGAGGAGCTGGAGTTTCTCTCTTCTTAATTATCGGCATTCTTGCTCTTTTATTCATGTTATTCTTTGATTTTCGCTATATCGTATCCAGTCACCATTTCATATTCTTATTTATATGCTACATTGTGTTAGATATTTATATGTAGTATTGCAGTAATATTAATTTATCGTAGTAGACTTTTATAGCTTGTTCAGGTTACTTTAGGCTTAGCGTGTATACGTGGGGCATCCTCCTCGCGTATATACATCGCCGAATCTCGTCGCGACTCCATTTCCACGTATTCTGGGAAGCGAGGCGTGACACTTTTGTTTTTGTTGTTTGCTTTTTCCTTTTGGTGTATTTTTAAATCCAAATCTAGAGCCTGAAATTCATGCACCAGAGCTCAATTTGTTTGCATTCTACAATAACATATTGGTCATTTCAATTATTAGGATCCAGGCATAGATGAGAGGAGGGGCCGCTGAATGAGTTGCCTGACGATGACATTTTGCAAGCACAAAGGTTAGAGATTTATAAGAAAGAGGGAAACACCAATGTTCCATTAGGGATTTCAAAAAAACCACATAGTAGTAATTAAAATATCAAAATTGAAACAATGGAAGTGATGCAGAATTTCTACACTCCAAATTCAGATTTAACTTGTATTCTCATCAGAAGTGTCATACAATAGAACCCTAGACTTTTATTGATATTGCACTGGGTTAAGTCAGATTAATACTGATTTATGGGCACATGAAATCACACAAGCAAATAATTGATGGAAAGTGTGTATGTGATAAAAAAAATTTAAATGTTTGGAGAGCTCACTCATGAAAAACAAAACTGGGAAAGTTTTTTTGACATGAGTGATTAGTTAAGGAGTGGTTACTCAATATATGACTTCAAAGGAGACAACACTAATGAAGTCTTGGATCAAATCTTATTAAATCATATATCTGTTTGTTTCCTTTTCACTATAATCCCCCGTTGCCTTTGTATCTCTTTTATAATTCTTAACATGAGTGCTTGTGAACGAGATACGAGCCACAACCTCCACAGTGGAAAAAATCATCTACTTTAGAAAACAAAATCCTATGCTTATAGAAACTTCAAAACTATAGTTTAAAATCTCAGTATTAGTATTGGCCAATGGTTCTTTTAGTATTAACATTGTTAATATCGTCCGTTAATATTGGCAATATCAACCAAACTGGTAATATCCATCCCAATATCAAATGATATTATAAGGTTAATATCGGTACAAAACCCGATGCGATATTGCTAATATATATCGAAATCGGTTGATATTTAAAACCATGCTTAAAACGATTAAATTGAGGTTGCGGTTCCTATGTTTTTGCTCACCTCATTTAGTGATTCAATAAAAACAGGATGAGATTTTTCTGCTTTCCAACATCCAAAAATTCTGCATTTTCTCTTTTCGAGTGGATTTGAGGGAGTAATCCCTCTTTGATTTTGGATCACGAGGGCATGTGCTTGCAGATATGGCACTAAAAAGAGTAAATTGTGGATTGTTTTGGCATGTACGGTGGACAACAAGTTAAACCTATCGCCTAATTAATTAATTCATCAATGTTTAATTAATTTGTTGGGTGAAGCAAAGGGTATTTTGGAAAATAATCTACAAACAATAGGTCAGTAGACAAAAATATGCAAACTATACCTGAAATATATAATTCCCCACATAAGAATAAATGTGTGTGTGTGTGTGTCTACACACACACACACACACACACACACCACACTGAAAGCTCTCATTATTTATCAAAGTACTATTGCAACAACTTGCATTCTCTATGCTGTAAAACCTAACCAATAAGTAAAGACCCAAGCCGTGCATGTTTCTGAAACATATAAGCCGCTTTTAAAGTTAATAGTAAAAGAAATGAAAAGAAAAAGAGGAAAAGAGGAGAAGAAGCTGCCTCTTTAATAAAGAGCTAGTCCATATGAACGGGAACTTATAGCACAGAAGAGCACTAATGTTTTCAAGGTGAAAATTCAGATAATTTAGCCATCCTGAACTTTATAAACAAGTAAGCTCCCACAACCCATTTACTAAATTCATTAATGGAAGTTTGACATTAAATAAACAAAGCACCTAAAAATTTTCTCAATGTTATATATATATATATATATATATATATATATATATATATATATATATATATATATATATATATATAGAGAGAGAGAGAGAGAGAGAGAGAGAGAGAGAGAGAGAGAGAGAGAGACTTGTGTCCATATGAACGGGAACTTATAGCACAGAAGAGCACTAATGTTTTCAAGGTGAAAATTCAGATAATTTAGCCATCCTGAACTTTATAAACAAGTAAGCTCCCACAACCCATTTACTAAATTCATTAATGGAAGTTTGACATTAAATAAACAAAGCACCTAAAAATTTTCTCAATGTTATATATATATATATATATATATATATATATATATATATATAATATATATATATATATAGAGAGAGAGAGAGAGAGAGAGAGAGACTTGTGTCCTTCCAAAAGGAATTGAGCCCGGATCCTTCCAACTCAAATACAACCCTCCGACATTCGAATACAAGATCCACTCTATTGAAGCTGATCTATATTATTTCAAGTATTTATAAACCAAAAATCAAGTATTTGAATATTTTTTGCCCATGCATCAAGTAAGGGAAAACGAACAGAGTGGGAAGGATTCGGCCTCAAATATAGATCAACTTCAATGGAGTGGATCTTTTATTCGAATGTCGGATGTTGATATTTGAGTGGGAATGATTCGGGCTCGAATCCTTTTGGAAGGACACAAGTCTCTCTCTCTCTCTAATATATATATATATATATATATATATATATATATATATATATATATATATATATTAGAGAGAGAGAGAGACTTGTGTCCTTCCAAAAGGATTGGAGCCTGAATCCTTCCCACTCAAATTCAACCCTCTGAAATTAGAATACAAGAGCCACTCCGTTGAAGTTGATCTATATTATTTCAAGTATATATAAACCAAAAATCAAGTGTTTTGAATATCTTTTGCCCATGCATCAAGTAGGGGAAGAACGGACGGCCTAAATAGCGAGTTGGTTGGTTTAACAGTGTAGAACATTTGAAACCTAACAAAAATTGGTTTGTAAGGGTTTTTAAATGTTTAGATCATAATGAAATAGCCGGGTCGAGAATTTGTATGTCTAAAGACATAGATCTAACCAACTCACTACTTTCGGCCGTCCATTTTGCGTCGCTTGGTGGATGAGCAAAAAGTATTCAAAACACTTAATTTTTGGTTTATAGATACTTGACATAATATAGATCAACTTCAACAGAGTAGATCTTGTATCCGAATGTCGGAGAGTTGAATTTGAGTGGGAAGGATTCAGGCTCAAATCCTCTTGGAAGGACACAAGTCTCTCTCTCTATACACACACACACACATATATCCTTCAGCTTTCTTTATGTTAACGTTAGAGCCTACCAACATAAAGATCTCAATTCATTAAGAAATGCTCTTACATCAAATTGAGGCACATGTTTATATGTACCCATCCATTCAGCACTTCAAATTATATTTTGGACTGTTACTCGGCACCTAAGACCATATCTAGTTCCTTTCACACCTTTTAATAACCATTCACATGGAATCCAGTTTTTGTATCCAGTTTTCAGAGGCACAGCACAGGCTTATATCCAATTCAACTGTTTTCAAACTCTAATAACTAAGCCAAGTGTTTATCCTTGCACACCCTCGTACAGAAACTTTAATGTTAAGTTTGGAATATACCCAAGTATGTCATTGCTACTAGGCTAGACTGAACAACATGAGCTACAGAGGCACACCTACTAGAAACCAATTATTGTTTGCTAGTCAGTAGTCAACAGCAGAAAGATTCTTCAAATTCTATGCCCTGCTGGAGATTGAACATGTCAAAACATGGAATCAGTGGAGAACTAAGAAGCTAGATGGTCCAAAATGGCTTCACTAGTAATTAAGGAAGATATGGAGATGAATAATTCCATTTAGAAAATCGCAAAAGGACCAAGACCAACAATGAAATTCCTACTTTATGAAATACCTAACGATATAACTTTTATAAGACATGAGGTGTACATAGTAAATGTTTGTATACTATAGTCCATGAACTATTTTTCTGGTGACTCATCAATATAAAAATCAATATGAATACAACAAATCAAAGAGAAAGTTAGACACCTTTGTTTGTCTTGCGTCCTCCATGTCTGTACCCACAGTAGGTATAGGCAACAACACCAGGGTGTTGTTTCCTGAAGGTATCCACAAATCCTCTAGACAGAAAGTTCCTTTCAAATGATTCCCTTTCTTCAATAGTGAATCCAGCACTTCTGCGGTTTCCCTATGATAGAAAACTATCATTAAGTTAAATCAACCAAGAATTAAAATCCAGCATGTCTAACATTTAAAGAAGCACAATTTCTTGATCAAGGGTAAATCTGTTCATTTGTAAATTGTAGCTCATAGAGCAAAGGAAATACAAATGCCACTCAATTTTCAGAAAAACTTTTTTCTGATCAGTTGAACTGTCTAATCCTATCACTCACACCAGCCACAATTGGTGGTTGTGTCTACAACTCTATAAAGAGCTTATGGGAACATGCTACTGCAGGTTGCCAATGGAAGTAGCTATGAATAAGTCAATAGGTATTGCAACTTCTTAAAGAAAATATTCAGTTTGAAAGCGTAATTTGTATGAAGCGGAGAGCAATCCCCATACTAGTGCCCAGTCCTCTTAACATAGATTATTCTAACACCTCAGACAGAACTAACTAGATTTCTTAAGATAAAAATATGTTACAAATATCCACTTAATATGTACTTCAAATACCATGCAGCTGCCAATCTTTCTCTTCGCCTCTTGGACAATAAGCAAACCCTTAACCGAAGAGGTGCTTAACATTATAACTAAAATCAAATTTACCACATATAATGCAGAATCTTGGGGGTTTGAGAGATCTAACTGTAGTAGATCTCATGTTCGCCTCACTGATGCACATTCTCAAGTAAATTTATAAATTTATTCAATTCAATTGTTATATTTTACTGCCTTCCGTTCATAAAATATTTATTCAACTTTGTAGTCCACATGTGTCTTCCTTGGAGAAGAGAGAGAGAGAGAGAGAGAGAGAGAGAGAGAGAGAGAGAGAGAGAGAGAGAGAGAGAGAGAGAGAGAGAGATTAAATGTCACCACCTACTATACTTTATCACATAATTATTATAACTAATAGAATATATGCATGCATAACTCCTCTAAACAATATTTTGCAAAATATCCAAGAACACTAAAAATAAAATTTTGACAGTATTATCTGTAATTGTAACAGACTTAATTATAATCTTCTAAACATATTCCCTTTTTGCATATATATTGAACATGAAGTTTAATTCACTTTGTTTGCACATAACATTTCTCAATCTGTCTTTTTCATATCAATCCATACAAATTTTGTCATTTTTCATTTTAATCACATGTTATTTATGCCAAAAAAGAACTAGTCTTTACTACCCATGGCACTAACATAAAAAATCACATGCACACTGATAATGAAAGATAATACTCTTCACCATAAATAAAATCCTTTACAATCTCTGCCAATATAGTTGCACTAGCTTTACTGTGTAACCATGTGCCCCCTTCGCCGCTCCCCATGCCCCAATAAACAAAAAAAAAAGAAAAAGAAAAGAAAGACAAAGATAGAGAAAGAACTCAACATCCATCACATTTTTGTGGGTTTTGCTCTCGTACATCCAACGCCCAGCCAGCTTATACAAAGCTCTCGAGGCTACTTCATAATTTGGTAGGCCACAGATGCAATCTGAAGATACCTTATGTGATGTTTGACTTCTAACAATAGATTAGGTCAACATTAAAAGTTTCATTAAAAAAAAAAATTAATAATGAAAGTTATATCAAGATCATATTAGATATACATAAAATAAGAAATATTCATAGTAAACTAATGTTATGATTTATACTAAGAATATCACCGTGTGTATACCTAAATTTAAGAATGTTCAGAATTCTTTTAAGATCGTGTATGCCCAAATCTAGCACTGGATAACTAGTGCCCAAAATTATGAAAAACAGTTTCCACTTGTCTAAACCAAATTATCATTATTCACGTAATTTACATTGGCACAAGACAACAAGAACTTAAGTTTTCTGAAATTTGCTTCTGATCGTTGATCAGCAAATTTTAGGGTTGTTGGCGAGGATTTTTGGAAGAATTGAGTTGTGAAGGATTGCTAGATGTGGTGGAAGGTTAGAAAGTAGGGTTAGAGCTGTTTAGTGACAGAAATATGATCAAATAATATGAAAACCACATGGTTTGGTTCAAGTTAAGTTCTGGACAACAATAAATAGAGGTTTTTAAAGCCGAATTGGGTTTCAAAGAGGGCAGATCTATGTTCTTGTTTTATTCTCTAGGGTTTTGCTACATAAACAAAAAAAATTATGAAGGTTTTACACCTTATTTTGTTAGGGCATCACACCAAAAATGGAATTCACATCCAACAATGCACCACACCACACGTCACAGAAATAATGGAGGAAAACTTCCATAGCATCCATCAACCAAACAAAATCGATATGTTCTAATTATTCCAGCCGGTAACCCTAATATAAACATATATAGGGTCATAATTTTTTAAAAAATTAAAAAAATACTCCTAACCCAGAAAAAAGGATCTAAACAGCCTAAAAGAATTACAGAAATTTCCCAAAAAATACTAAACAATACAGAAAAAATACATAATAACCTTATCTAATTACTTTACTTAACAAAACTAACAATTTAGGCACTAAATATCAAGGAAAATCACTCTTCCTATTCTGACCCTATTCCTCTTTCTAACTTATGTTCCTCTCTAATTCTCTCACTCACAACGTCCTTTCCCTCTCTAAATTTCTTTACATTTCTAACCTTTCCCTCTCTAACCCTGTTTTCCCTCTTAGAATGAAAGAAAGAGTCAGGGAGAAAAAAGAGAGTTAAAAAGAGAGAGACAGAGAGAAAGAAAAAGAAATAGTAGGGAAAAACACTCAGAGAGGAAAAGAAAAGAGAGAAGGGATGACAGAGGATAAAAGGAAGTTAGAGGAAGAAAGAAACATATAGAGAGTGAGAGAAATTTAGACAAGGAAAGAAGCTAGAGAAGAAGTTTGTGAAAGAACGAAATCTAGGGGGAAAGGAAGCTACAAAAAGGAAGTTAGAGGGGGTCGTCACTGGTAATAGCCATTCAAAAATCATTCCTAATTAGGTGACAAGAATAACTCAACATATAATGGACACAATAAGCCTTGCATAATGGATATATTCACCAATAAAGTTGAAAATATAACAAGGCATTAAGCAATCAGATAAACAGATCCCTTACAGCAGGATCAAAGATGTCAATTTCTTGATGAGCACAATTCAGGTCACCAGTCAATATCACAGGCTTTGATTTCTCCAATTCCTGCAAAAATAGTGGAAATCAATGATTATCTACAAAAGGAGCATCATCTAATTTTCTTCCTAAAATGTATAATAGTAAATTTAACTGTATGGTTTTGCAAAACCTGAAGAGATTCTAGTAGAAAGGAAAGATCAATGCTTAAAGCTGAAGTCTTAAAGTTGGACAAAACTTGCAATTCACTCCTATTTTCTGTCTTCAAATAGTTAAGGAGAGGAAGGTGTATAAAGTGGAAATTCTGAAGTTAACATAGTTATATTTCGCCTGATTGATGTTAAAGCACATCTAATCCCACATAAGAATATCCACAAGAACATAGTTAACAGGAAACCTCTTATATCAATTTCTTTAATCTTTTATCAAATATGATTGCACACATTCTTGTTGCATGCAAGAATCAAAATAGCCCTTAACATTCATGTCTTTTGCAGAAACTCTACAAATATTAAAATAAAATAATTAGGATCTTAAGTGAGATCCTATGTGCATTTTCTATGCTCTACGACTACTACGTGCGTGTAAGATAAGTTTTGATGTATGAACCTTTGATATACTAAATTTCTATCATCAGCGACTGTCTTTCTGCTATCTGCAAAATTACTGATGGATATTATAAATTGTATACCTCAATTTAACCAATAAACAATTGTGGTCCACATGATAAAAGATGGTTGTTGTCATATGGTCATGAATAGCTGCCATACAATTAATATTAGGACCTTTAGAATATAAGTCCCCCATAATTTCATAATTGGACATTAGTCCCTCACAATGTTAGAACCATTCACTTGAAGTCTCTCCGTTAAAGTCCCATCCAAATCTATAAGTCAACCCTGGTCAAGAACTAATCAGAGTATTAAGTTCTGGTTTTGCCGACTGCTTCTTCCATAACTTGATCTCTCATTTTCCCTATTCTCATCTTTTCCTGTAAAAAAACAGAAGAGAAGTAGTCAGCAGGTCAACGCGGATCCAAATGTCAATGACCAAAAACAAATGACAGCAAACTCCATATTATGGTGAAGGCCCGATAATCAGCATGGACTATCGCAACTCCCAAAATGATGGAAGAATTCTTTTGGGCAAATTGAAGTTTATCATGCCACCAGAGGAAGAGGAAGATGGCAAGCAACTCTTACTCATATCTTGGGACCAATGAAATAGAGCTTGCACAAGGTTTTACGGGCTATGTGGTGTTGGGTATTTTGGGTTAGATATGAAGTTATAAACGAAGGTTGACTGACACTGATTCTATTTAAGGTTTTGGGTGTGAATGGTGGTATGTCAATCCGTATGCAGATCTTGTGGTAAATTGGTCCAGTGATTGGGTTTAGTTAGAGACCCTCTTCCCTATTGGACTTAAATCCTCAAAACGCTTAATACTATATCCTATAACTGATCAAAGATTCAAAATACTCATTGATCTGTAATAAGAACTCATGGTCAAATGAATTAAATGTTAAGATTGTAATCCATTTGACAAACAAGTATTTTGAAAGTTAACATCCAATATACAGAAAGGAAACTCCATCCTGATAACATTTATATAGTAATAGAAGAATGTTTCACAGAGCTTGGGATTTAACAGAAAAGGGCAACTACAGACTGAACTATACCTCAACAACAACAATAATGACAATAAATAATAAGTACAACTATTATTGATTCATCTAATAACAATAGTAACAAAAGTGATGATGACAAAAGAAAGAATATATATTTCCAACAAAAGCTGCCAACATCGAAAAAGTACTTTGGAAGGAATCAGAAGATAAGAAGATGCTTACTTTCATGTAATTGCTAAGAGATTGATCCCATTCCTCAACCCTGTAAGTCTAGTACCATGACACCACGGAATTAGATCTTCCAAAATTCATATACTATGATCACAAATATAAACGATGGAAAAATACTAAGAAAGAATAAAACCAAACACAGAATTAGCATTTACTTACCAATCTTCGCAAGCCATCTCCAGAATTAGGCACATATCCACATAATAAGAAAAATGTATCAAATTCCACTGTAACAAGCCGGCCTTCACTATCATGATCTGATATGCCAAGTCCATACTTCACTGAGATTGGCTTTATCTGCTTAAGAAAGCCCATTAAGTTTCACAATGGAAGCATGTTACAAGATATAAGGTCTAAACAATATAGTAAATATCAATCGAGGACTTCAGTAATAAGCATAAGAATGCAACAAAGACATGTAAAAAAAAAAACTTATTTCTATAAAAACATAAATCTTGATTCTCATAGTAACTCACCATGATTCATAAATAAAAAGTCTATGTAAAGAAACTAAGTTATGAGAAAAATAGTACAAACCAAAAACAGTAATATTCAACATGTTCCCACCCACCTTCCAATACAACATCCCCCACCCCCACCCCCCACCCCAAAAAAAAAAAACAACCAACACACACGAGAAAGGCCCACTCACCCAAAACAAAAGAACCCCACACAAAAACAAAATATAAATAAAAATATCTGATTCCTTAGATGGAACAAAAATTGTTGTAGTTTTGATTATGGATCCAAACTTTCTAACTGATTTGCTCATAACTTTTGCTTGGGTTATAAATTAACCTCATCAGGTGGGTAGCTGAGGCAGGAAGAAGGAATGTTACAATATCAGAGAACTAGTTTGGGTTCATGCCGGGGCGATCGACGACAGAGGCTATTCATTTGCTTCGTCAACTTATAGAGCGATTTTGAGAGAGGAAGAGAAATTTGCATATGGTCTTTATTGATTTAGAAAAAGCTTATGATAAGGTGCCAAGAGAGGTATTATGGTGGACATTGATGAAAAGGGAATCCCAATCAAATATATTGACATAATCAAGGATATGTACGATGGAGTAGTGGCAAATGTCAGAACTTATAGAGGTATAACAAGTGATTTTCTATCACAATTGGATTGAATCAAGGATCTGCATTGAGTTCATTCTTATTTGCCATAGTGATGGATGAGCTTACTAGAGCTATTCAGGATGAGATACCGTGGTGCATGCTATTTGCTGATGATATTGTCCTAATCGATAAGACGAGAGCTTGGGTAAATGCCAAATTGGAGTTATGGAGGCAAACTCTAGAATCTCGAGGTTTTAGATTAAGTAGGGCCAAAACAGAGTATATGGAGTGTAAATTCAGTAAACAGAGAATCCGAGATTATAGTATTATGAGACTAGAAGGACAAGAAATACCGATGAACAATCATTTTAAGTATTTGAGTTCTATTATCCAAAAGGATGGGGAGATCGATAGTGATGTCAACCATAGGATCCAAGCCGGTTGGTTGAAATGGAGAAGCGCAATAAGAGTTTTATGTGATCGTAATATTCCGTTATGGCTGAAGGGAAAGTTTTATCGGACTGCTATTAGGCCAGCTTTGTTATATGACACAGAATGTTGGGCTATAAAGAGACATCATGCCCAGAAGATGAGTGTAGCAAAGATGCGCATGCTTCGTTGGATGTGTGGTAACACGCAGAGAGATAAGGTGAGAAATGAGGATATTCGTACTAAGATAGGTGTAGCCTCTATAGAAGAGAAGATGAGAGAAAACTGTCTACGATAGTTTGGTCATGTGCGACGTAGACCTACAGATGCGCCAGTTCGGCGAGTAGAGCATATCAATTTAGGGCAAGTTAAAAGAGCGCAGGGAAGACCGAAGAAAACATGGATGGAGGTAATACGACAAGATATAGAGGCTAAAGGTCTTAGTGAAGCCATATTGCTCGATAGGAATGAGTGGAGAAAGCTGATCCAGGTGCCCGATCCGGCGTAATTCTCTTTTAGTTCATGTAGCCTACCCCAAATACTTGGGACAAATGGCTTAGTTGTTGTTTGTTTGTTTGTTTGTTTACCTTATATTCTTATTGCAGCCAAAAATGATGAGACACAATACTTTATAGGAAAACTAAAAGAACATAGTAGTAGCACCATTTTCTGCTAAGCAATAAAACTCTTTTATTGAAACACCAATGTCCTAAAAGCAGCCAAATCTCTTTTGAGTTGTAAGAAATAGATGGTTTACCTTTCTTTTGTTTCCTTTTTAGTGTATATATCTTTTTAATTAAACAGTTTGAATAAGATCTTAAAAAAAGACAGCACTACAACTACTGGGGTTTTCTGCATCATATGTTTAACTTGTTTCTGGATAGCTTTTTTGAGGAGGACCCAATTGGATGCATAAATGAAAAAGACTATCTCATCTACCTGCTATAAAATAAAATCTTCGGAAATATTGCAGTTGCAGATTAGAGAATAATATATCAAGTAAATACCTTATGCACCATCGTCTATGCGTAGTGGTTTTGTGAGCAAGTTGATAGGGATCCAACCAAGACTTGGAAGACATATCCGCGTAGGAGTATATGAGTTGGATCTAATTTTCACGGCTTAGTTCAGTAGTAGAGAGAGTGCATGTGTTGTGCACGAAGGATTTTATTAGTTCTTTTATCATTTTTTATTTTTCTTATTTTGAGGCACGGGTTGTGCATGTAGCATTCCCTATAGAAACTTTTGTAATGCTTTGATTAAGATGATGGAATGATTGAAACCTTTGGACCTAATCTGGTTTTGAGAAATCTCAAGTGAGGCACAAGTGGGGGAGTGATTTTCCTAGGTGTGAGGCCCAAACCCTAGTTTCTATCTTCTTCCCCAAATCCCGTAAACCCTAGTTCATTTCTCCTTTCATTCTGCGTCAGATTGGTATCAGAGCCAAACTTCTTGATCTCTTTGTCAAAACCCTAAATCTAGATTTTTCTTTCTTCTCCTCTCCCTTAACCTCCCCTCGCCACACCCGAACCCATCTTGCCTCCGACCAAACCCATCAGATCTTGATCTTGAGATCAAATCTCGGCAGCTCCGCCTCCTAACCACGCCTTAAACCGCTCACCCTTAAGTTGACCTCGATCCACTTTGTCCACACCGGCCTTCATCCTCGTCTTTGTCATTGTCGATAACAGCGACGATCACCTCAACCCGAGCCGCCAGATCTACCTCTATCCATCACTAAACCAAACCTCTGCCTCCACGCCATGAGCTTCAGACCTGATTCGCGTTCGACGCGGATTCAACTCGATCTATGCCTTTCAAACCCAGATCCGCTTCCTGAATCAAGTTGGTTCAGGCCCGACCCAGCCCGCTTCCTACTTCTCCAACACACCCCGATCCAGTTGGGTTTTCGACAATCAAATCCAACAACACCCGACCTGCATGGCACTGCAACTCATACCCAACCCGTTTGCAGAAACAAACCTATTTGCGGTTCAAATTGAGCTTTCAGTCTTTTTCAATTATTTGAAGTGTGATTTGAGTCAATTTCTGAGGCATTGGAGTCGTGGAAGATACCCCTTCACATCCCAACGGATCTTGGCCTCGTAGTGGCGGCAAACAACCCTTCAACAAACCCCAAAAGAACCCGAAATTGAAAGTGGGTTTCTCCATTTGACGTATACTTAAACTGAGTTGAATTTTTTCATCATTAATTCATGTGTTTCTTGTGTGAATTGCTTTAGTTTATAACTATTATTGCAATAGTTTTGCCATGAGAACCTGTGTGTGTTTGCATCAACACTAGACAATTGTATATCATCCATTAGAGCCACTCTAAGAGACTTTATTTTCTTTTCTCATATAGCGCATGTGTATAGTCTTTGGGTTTAGGATTGTTGCATCAGCTTCCGTGTGTTTATTTGTTTGCATTTGCATTTAGATTAGTGCATGCCTCTACACAACGAGAATAATTATAAGAAAGAGATGGAAGACCAAAATTCAAAACCAGATGATTCCACGAGTCACCTTGAGACAGTACTTAAGGAAATACAGACCCTTAGAAAGACCAAATCGAATTGAGAGAACGTGTCACTAGGTTAGAAATGAATGATCCCAGGGATCGTGATGAGAAACGAGAGGGAGATGAGAGTCATTCTAGGAATCATAGGGATGAGCGAAATCATCGAAAGCGATACAAGAGTCGTCTTAGGAACCATAGGGATGAGCAGGATGATTGAGACCAATATTAGAGTTGTCCTAGGAACCGTAGGGATGAGCGGGCAACTGAGATAGGGATGCGAGTTGATCTAGGTACCATAGAGGCAAGAGAAATGAGATGGCAGTCAATACAAGTATCATGAGGATAGGGAGGACCACATACCCATAAGATAAAGTTAGAAACCTTGGCTTTTTAAGTGTCCATAACCCATGGTTGTTTTCAATGATTGGATAATAGATATGGATAACTTTTTGATTAGTATGACATGTCTGATGGCGTAGAGACTCATTTGCTCAGATGAAGTTACAAAGATCAATCAAGATTTACTGGACTTTGGTGAAGAGAGAGCTGGAGAGACAGTATATAGCTCCCATAAAGACCTGGGATGAAATGAAACAAAAACTTAAGTGCCTTCCCCTGACTTATAGGGACAGTATCCTAGACCAGTCGGGTAACCTCTGTCAAGATAGTATGTTCAGAACTACATGACCAAGTTCGATGACCTCTTAGAGAGGATCTCACCAGACTTTATATAGGTTCTGATTAGGCTTGAGGCCTGAGATTTGACGTGTCATGCTCGCCAGCTCTTACCATGTGGCTTCTCTCTTAGATGCATACCCATTAGCACAGGACCTAGAGAACTTCCTTCAAGTCCCATTCGGATAAGGTTCTTCTCCAGAGAGCAGTCTAGGCGTTAGTTCGAGGGTTTCACCGAGCTCGACACTTCCAACACTAAGGATCCAAGGGTAAATCTACTATCAGTGAGTCATCTCAATGGGGTGTAGGGGTACTAAGTTTCATAAATGTCATGGTCGTTTTGCTTCCTATTGTTCCACTAGGAATCTTCTACTAGAGGAAGAATTAGATGAGGATGATCACGAGTATGTTGAGGAGGTTTGTATCCCTGAGAATGATGCTAGTGATGCCGAGGAGGCAATAAGAGTGTAGCGCCCAACTAAATGTCATTAGGTGTCTTCTTGCCGCACTTAGAGATGAGAATTGATGTAAGTCTAGTATGTTGCATACCTATATCACACATAATGAAAAGAGCTATAAAATGATGATTGATGGAGGCAGTTGTTGCGTGAACATAATTGCCAAGACAACTATTGAGAGAATGAATTTGAAAGTTGAACCTCATCCACAACCATACAATGTCACGTGGGTTGATATGATCGCTCAATCTGTTACCCAACATTATCTAGTGCCAATCCAGTTTTTGAGCTATCAGAACCCTATTTGTGCAAATTTGTTGTGACATCTTAACCATGGACGTTGCCCACATCTTGTTAGGTAGGCCTTGATTGTACAGTTAGATGTGACCAATTTTGCTAAGTCCAACACTTATGCATTCATTTATAATGGGAAAAAGATAGTGTTGAAACATGCCAAACCCAAACCCATTCCTGACAATCGAAGGACCGAGACGGACACACTCAGGTACGTAAGAAATCACTCCACATCTTGAACAAAACCCAGTTTCTTACGGAGAGTCATGAGGAAGAGATTGTGTATGGGATTATTGCCATTAACGAGTCTCCTAGTGAACTCATAGAATTCTGTACTAAGGTTCGTAGATCCTCACAGATTTAGTGACATTATGTCAAATGGTTAGCTCACAAGCTTCATCTCCTTAGAAACATCTAGCATGCCATTGATCTTGTGCCAGTATCGACGTTACCTTATCTGCTTCATTATAGGATGAACCCCACTGAGAACAATGAGTTGAGGCGACGGTAAATGAGTTGCTAAGAAAAGACTACACTAGAGAGAGTTTGAGTCCTTGTGTCGTTCCTAAGCTATTCATACCTAATGAAGATCGTATCTGGAGGTGTGTGTGGATAGTCATGCCATCAACAAAATCAGAGTTAAGTGTGTTGGAATTATGCCTTGTTTTCAAGAAGAGATGATGAAGATCCAATCGAATTGGAGAAAACGAAGACTTGGAGCAGAAAAAGCAGATCTAGCAAGAGCCGGATCAATCGTCTATATAGTCAACCGCAGCTCAAGGCCAGTTGACTGGAAAGATACATAGAAGGAAGTGTTTACAAGAGTTGACTTTTAGGCAATATAAGTCGACTGGTCGACTGTTCAGAAGTGTGAGCAGTTTTCAAATTCAAAGGCGATGCGAGTTTCTTTTCCTGGTGGAGTTCGAATAGGAATCAATTTTTATTCAATGAAGATTTATTTCTAAAGTTTAAAGGTCAAAATTCTTCTAGATCAAAGAAATCAACTCCTGCAAGAATTAATCAAGTTCTTCAAGCATCCGACTGTCAAAATTATCTCATAATTTGAATAAAATTTGTACTGTAGAACTCTATAAATAAAAATTGTAACCTAGTATATTGTAACACGAAGGTGAAGAGAGAGCCAAGAAAGAGAGAAAGGTAACCTCTTGTAATCTTGTGGGATTCAAGGAGAAGTGAATACGCTTGTGGGAATCAATGGAAGGTTAGATCTCTTGTACAAAATTTATTAATAAAACTCTCTCAAGTTCTCTCCTCGTGGATGCAGGCTAAGTTTGTCCGACCCATGTTATCGTGTTTTTTCTACTTTTTTGTCTTGGTATTACTAATTTGCTTTACAATAATTTTCTTTGTAAGTATTACATATTGCTACGATTCCACAACATCGATCACGGTCTTTGGCGTGCAAAACAATTGGTGCCATAGCCCGATTGGTGATCTCAACAATTGGTATTATAGTTGTTAGGTATCAGAGCTTAAGGTTGACGATAAGGCGATATGTCAAAGATTGAAATTTCTGTGAGCAAGTTCGAGGTCGAGAAATTCCATGGCAAAAGAAACTTCGGTCTATGGCAAAAGAGGGTGGAAGGTGTTGTTGGTACAACAAGATCTTCACAAAACCTTGCATGAAAAGTCAGTAAAACCTACGTTAGAAGATTGTGGGACCAGAAAATTGAGGCGTGTAAAAGTCTTTAATTGTTTGAAAAGAGAATAACAACGAATCAAAATCTGATTACAGTAGAGGGAAGAATGATTGAATCTCCTTTTTGTTTAGTGTCGGGTTCTTAATGTAACGGTGGAGAGTGAATCTTGTTATCCGTTGATGAGCCGAACCGGAAGCTTGATCTTCGCTTCTTACTCTCGTTGACAGCACACTGGTAAAGTATAAAACCTTAATCAGTGACTGGAATCTCAAAGAGATTACAAAACTTGGACTCAGCAAGTTTGTAAAGAGTCTTCACTCTTCCTCTCTTGAACTCTCTAAACTGTTGAACCCCCTCACCTTAGCTATTCATAGCTATTTATAAGAATTTTTCGGGTATAACTGCCCACTTAAATCTCTCCATAATGGGGAAGTATTCCCCATTATGTGAGGAGAACGTGAGTGTGATTTGACCCAGTAATTTTTGTTTGTTACAGCAGAAACATAGGTCTCGCGCTGGGCACGGACCTCGTTCTGATGTTGAGACGCGGAGCTCAGAGGCTCACATCTGTGTTGGAACGCGAAGCTCACAGGCTCGCGTTGAAGTTGAAACACGAAGCAACTCAGGCTTGTGTTTTGATGTTGAAACGCGATTCTAAGGTCCGCGTTTTGAAGAGCAGGACGACCATCGTGTTTAGCACATAAAACGACCCTCACATCGTGTTGTTGATGAGTGTGACGTCCGTGTTTAAGTAAAAATGCGACCCTCACGTTGACATGAGACCCGCGTTTAAGGCTTTGTCTTCAGTAAATTTTAGACAGCTTACAGAACCCCCTCCAAAGTTTTCGAAACCCCGTGTTGACTGGAAAGGATTTCGAAATAATTTGGACTTCATATTGACTTGGGCTTTCGTGATTGGACTGGCAATCTTTTGAAATGCCCGGAGCTTGATCTGTCTAAATTCTGGTCTTCGTAAGTGTACTGTTGAACTACTTGAAACCCCAGGAAAGATCATTGTAAACTGTCTAGAAACGCAATCTAGAACTTTTCTGAGCTCTGATCTGTTTTTTTGGTACACTATTGAACTGGGTGAGTCGATTTTTTTACCAGTATACTGTTGAACTGATTGCAAAAACAAAAACATACTCCTCGTATTTGAGAAAGAACACGGCTCTCCTAAGATATGCGACTGTCGCATTTGTATCTTTCGACGCGGACCTCTTCGCGGAAGACGCGACTCTCATTTGATGAAGATGCGACCCTGGCTGATTGTTGCGTTTGAAATGCGAAGGTCGCGTTGGATGATTTTGGATGTGAATGTCATATGAAACGCGAGCTTCCCCAAGTGATGCGCGTTCAGCTCAGATTGGGTTCGAGATCTGCATCGCGTGTCACGGCCATTGAATGGCCTATAAAAAGACCAAGATCTTTCAGGAGTCACTTCATTCTAACCATCTTCTTTCTCAAACCCGTGTCTGAAATCAAAAGGCTTTCAAGCTCTCAGAACCCAAAAAGCTCAAGCTCTTTTCATAATCTTTTTTAAAGATTTAACTATTAAAATGGCTCTAAAAGAGAAACGATCAGCTTCTTCATCAAGCGTCGTCGCTGCCTCAATCACAATGGGTGTGTTCCTCCTTAAGAAGCCCCCATCTCAGGTAAAAATGGCTTTCGCCATTGTTGAACTCAAAAGAGTTTATCCCCTTAACTTCTTTTGAAGTTGAATAGTCAACGCGGAGCTCACAGGCTAGCGTTTAATTTATGAGCGCGACTCTCGTGTTGATGAATAGGACGCGGGACTGATGAAACTCGCGTTTTGTTTTATCAACATGACCCTCACATTTATGAATAGAACGCGGGTCTGATGAGTCTCGCGTTTTGAGACTTTGAACGCGGTTCTCAAGAACTTAGACTCGCGTTTGAGTCTCAACACCTAGAATTTTCTAAGTTTCAGTTTTGAAACTCAAACGCGGACTTCACCTGAGCCTCGCGTTTTCACCCTTTGGACGCGAGTCTCATGTGTTGAGACCCGCGTTTAAGTTTCAACCTTTAGTATTTTTCACTGCCTCAGAATTTTAACTTTTGTGTTTTTCCTCTTTGCAGTGAGATACTCTTCTGGTCCTATATCCAAGAGGTACCACTTCGGATATATCGGTGGACCGGCCCCCAATGCATATTCAGTCTTCAGAAGACGACACCGGCGTTTACTGGAAAACATCAAGAACCCAGGCCCGATTGACCTAGGCTAGTGTACTGACTCTCAGAGAAGTTCTGTTGGACAGAAGACTTGAGTCCGATAAACGACGACTACTCAGGAAGCCAGATTTCTTCTTCAGAGACTCCATTGAGGAGGGCGAGGAAGATCTATACGACGGGAACTATTCGTCAAATCGGAAACCAACATTTCTTTCTTCCCAACATGGAGCGGATGTTCCCACTATCGTGCATGCAGTCCATGTCTCTTCAGCGAAAGATGGACGGAGAGCTGAACAAGGAACAATAGGTGCCGCCATCGGAAAGATCGCCAACCACACTGCTTTCCCTGCCGGCCATAGTAGAGACGTAGTTAGACTGTTCCCGGGTTCGTTGAGGTCAGAGTACCCCAGAGGTGAGACCCCTAAGCAGGTCGGCACCTTCATCAAGTTCATGGAGGCAAAAGGTGACTTCCCCAAATCTGAGTTCTGTGCGCTTGAATGGGTGCACTCTACAAAGAAGACCTGGTGGTCGAGAATGGTGGGTTTTGTCCTCAACAAGCTGAGGGGAGTGCTGGTACAAGCTGGCTTGTGCACCGCAGTCAGGGCCGTTCAATACAGTATCCCTCAAAGCAAATTTCGCTTCTTCGCCATGCTAGAGCGCTACAATCCAAAGACCTGCATCTTCTTCAACCCATACAAAGATATGGGATTCACACTACATGAAATGAACGAAGTCTCCGGTCTGCCGATGTGAGATCTATTGTATGAAGAGTATATTCCCGGCACGGAAGAACTCCATTTGATGAAAAAGGACGCCTCGCTGGTGTGTGACTTATTGGGATTGCTTTGCCACTTCCACATCTGTGTTCAGACCACCGGATTAAGGGCTGGGGCATAAAACAGATGTCTTGGGCAAACTATTTGTTCCAGGGCTTAAGAGACAAGACCAGTCCAGTGTCTCTACGAGCTGCTAGCACTGATGCAGAGATCGACGAGAGGATTCTCGCATCGGCGAGCTCGTACACCACTGAGTCAAACGAGGATACTTTCAAGCCAGACACGGTCTTCGAAAGTTTTCATCATCAGGCCAGGATTCCTATTTCATACAGGGCTCTATCAGTGGGTTTCTTGATGCTTTGGCTTAAGCAGTGCGTCATGCCAACACTTCCTCACGAAATCCTCATTGCCGACGTGGTGTATCCAGTCGTTCTTCTATCGTACAGCTGATCACTTCGCATGCTCCCGACGATGGTGGGCTATCTCCAAGAGCAGACTGCGAGTGCTGACCAAGAGCTTCTATCATGTGAAGGCTCTTGAGGATGACGAAGGCAACGGCATTGTTGATAAGAATGGTGAGCGCAAATTGAAGATGCCCAACCCTCGCGTTGAACTACCATACACCTATATAGTGGCATGGTATGTTATGCATAGCCCATCTTTATGTCGGCAGTGCAGGCATCAGAAGACTTCGTGTCGTTCGTCAGAAGTTGAAACGCTCCAACTGGCAAGGTGGCTATATGTTCACGATTCGGAAGACAATCCAAAACGAGAACTACCAGCTAGTGAGATGCTTCCCCGACTTTCTAAGAGCATCCTACGGAGAGCGGTTCCTTGATTATGCTGGTTCAGACGAGTTAACTACCCTTTCTACCGGTGTGTTTTGCTGGCTAGTCAACATCCGTCCAGGGACCTAGTATTCCGGCAAGGGAATGTCTGTACCATTGAGCCCTACATGCCGAGCCAGTTTGCCGCCAGTTTGGGTATAATCAACTTTACATCAGAATCCCAATCTCAACCTTTGTTTCAGGGGCAACCTGTACAAAAGGGCATGTGTTTGGTTTCAACGTGGTTGGAGGCACGAGTGCCACGTTTAGCCTCCCGCAGAAGACACCAAACTCCTACACCATTATCGACTATTGCACGTGGTATGTTATAGCAGACTCAGTGTCATGTAATAATATAAACAACTCATGCATTAAGAAGATCAAGGCTTTTTACAGTGCCCAAAAGGACTCCAAGAACACTCGTTTGAAGTTCATGAATGAGTTCCTCGAAGCTGAGAATGAGGCCAGCCGAGTCGAAGCAGCCTATGCTCGGAGCGTGGTGAAGAAGCCACCGAAGAGCATCCTGGAAGATGACCACAACAGATTGTTGCTAAGAGTGCTCGACCTTCTTCTACTGGGGTTGGTTCAAGCCAAAATAGGGTATGCCGAGAACCTGTGGCTGAAGCTCTTTCTAGAGGTGTTTCTAGATTGGAGGCGGAACCCAAACCGATCCTCTCGTCGGCTAAGGCACAGATGAGGAAGAAGACCCCAGCGCTAATTTGCGACCCAGGAGTCGACGCACTAAAGTCCTGCGTGATTGGTGTGGAAGGGACGCTCCTCGCCGAGGAGGATACTGAGTGACCACAGGGGAGCTAGTGACTATGACTGCGTCTCAACCGTAAGATATTCCTGCCAGTCCGAAGTTGCTCCCTCTTCACCATTAATGTGCCAAGAAGAAAGATCTGACCCGAAGGACTTGTAATCGGGATCTCCAAGCATCAATATGCCATCCATGGGATTCCTAGAGCCAAGTCCTACTACTGGGTTCGTAAGGACCAGACCTCCTGTTGTCGAGATTCCACCTTCTCTGACTCCATCTCCTCCATCTGATGACGAAGTAGATTACTCGGGAGATGGTTTCGACTTCGGTGACAAGCCTGCTCCTGACACCAGCAAATTTTCTCACTTGACTGGTGAGGAGGGGGAGATTAATTCTCCTACGGAGACGGAGTTACCTCCTGCGGAGAGACATGTTTTTTTTAATGTCATGTTTTGATGATATTTTCAAAGGCTGCTACTACTGCTATCGGGGATGCTTCCACTAACATCGCCGAAATGATAGAGGAACTGACTCAGCCCAAGGGTCTAGAGGTTCCTATAATCGATGTTGGAGGGGCTTCCACGAGTATGGTGGATGAGGCGGAGAGGTTGTCTCTGCCTGTAGACTCCCGTGAAGATCTACGATCTTCCATTCCTCAACCAGGTGAGATAGAAGAACTTCAGTTTGCAACTCTCGTTCTTAGAGTCTTTACTAATACTGTCGCAGTAGCTACAAGAGATCTTGCACCGACTCAAACAACTGAATTAATCGGGAGTGCTGGTGTCAAAGACAACTCCATTACCACTTCAGTATAGATACTATGGTGGCGAAGCCCACCCTTGAAGTTATCATGGCGCATGACTTTACTTCCACTTCAACATACTGCTGCTCAGTTGGTGTTGAACAACCTCCGTGCTGAACAGAAATGTCTTCACGAAGAGGCCGAGAAGAAGATAGCAGAGCAAACCCGTCGTCTGGATGAAGCACGGGCTTGCTATCAGAACTTGTCGGTCGACCTTCGAAAGTCAGAGCTAACTATCAAGGGTGCAGAAGAAGTCACAGCAAGTGCTCGGGAAGCCATTGCCAAGGCACAAGCCTTGATTCAAGACAACGAGCAAGTACTTGCACAGGAGAAGAGAATGAAGAATTGAAGGCCACCAAAAGTCAGGTGCAATAGGAGCTCGCTGTCCAATCCTCTGAGTTGGAAGCTCTCCGAACCCAGCACGCCACATAGGAGCTCTTGACTGAGGAGCTGCAAATAAGGCGATGGTTGTGGCTGAAGAAACCCGCCAGAGGAACATCCAAGAGCTCCAAAGAGCAAATACAGTCTCTTACTCATCGAGATTAAATTTTTCTCTCCTTTTTTGTAACGCTCCGATTAATGAATAAGAGAATGTTTGTATCACTTTTACCATTTTGACCTGAATAAAAAAGTGATTATTTTGCTTTTGTCTCGTTTTTTTTTGTGTTCGAAAATCAGACAGATTAAAGCGAACTGAATTAGATTGCTAGAGGTAACAGTTAACTTAACAATTGAAAATGGGAAACTTCACTAGAAAAGTTGAATAGTTCTTATTTTCGTTGAGATTTTAGAGAGAAGATAATGTCAGAGATGTGATTTTTAACTTGACAGGGATTTGTTTTGTGTGCCGGAGATAACGGTTAACTTAGCAACTGAATGTGTGAGTTTAACCAAATTTGACACTTCTCTAGAGAAAGTGGGTAAGAGGTGTAATTTTAACTATAAGCCTCATTTTCGTTGAGAAAATAAAGAAGAATTACTATTAGAGCTGTGATTTTTAACTTAACAGAAATTTGTCTTGCGATTTGAGCAAGTTTGGTCAGAGGTGTAGATTTTAACTTGACTGAGATTAGTTTTGCAACTTGAGCAAGTTTGGTCAGAGGTATAGTTTTTAATTGACCGGGATTAGTTTTGCGATTTGAGCAAGTTTGGTCAAAGGTGTAATTTTTAACTTGACTGGGATTAGTTTTGCGATTTGAGCAAGTTTAGTGGACCTGTCATTCTACCGAAGAGAATTGGCAAGTCGAAATCTTATCCATTGGAGATGTGTTGGAATTTCAGGTGTGAATTTTAACATGACAGGTTCGACATGTAATTCATTTCATTGGGGAAACGAGTATAACTTTTTGTAGATTTATCATTCCATGGGAGGGAATTAGTAAAGGATTTTGGTGAGAATAGGTGGGATTAGTTCCCGTATGATTTTTAGCAAACCCTCAACTATCAACGGATTTAGTTTGTCTTTACCAACTACCGTTTGCGTTGGGCTAGTCATGCTATTCCCTCCAGCATGATGAGTTGTCGAGGATTTTGTATTGGACTTAAAAGCAAATATATTCCTCTATACTTAGTTATCAGAGATGTTGGATTGTTATGGGTGGGTTCAGGTTCCTTAGGAATTTTAACAAATCCTCAGCTATTAATAGATTTAATTTGCCTTTATCTACTACTGTTTGCATTGGGCTAGCCATGATATTTTCCTCCGCATGATGAGTTGTCGAGAATTTTGCATTGGACTAAAAAGCCAATATATTCCTCTATTCTTAGCCATCGAAGGCGTTGGATTGTTATATCACTTGGAGTGAATATTTTTGACAAAGTACATGATATACTTTTGTTTTATTTCATAGATAACCTCTAAAATCTCGATGGGGATTAAAGAGGTCAGTGTAAACTCCGTGGGAAATTTATCAGGAAAGTGGCATCCCTGTGAGGTTTCTCCCATCTCACTCATAATCAAAACCCTACTTCTCAGCCGATGGTCAGGTCCTGACATGAATGTGGAAACACTGAAAAGGTTCTGTGAAAATATATCATGAACCTTTTTCAATGAGTTCGACGACTGCAACAGGAGCCTTCTTCAATAAGTTCGGCTTGACAAGTCATCAAATAAACTTATTCATTCAGTTGATCGTCTATAGGAATTGTTCGATTGGAGTAGTCGTGAAGCCGAGCTATGACCCGTGGAACGAAGTAGTTGGATGATATGCCAGCATTATATACGAAAAAGTCAGGCTAGAAAATCCATCTTTTTGGATCGAGAGAGACGATCGGGAAAAAGAGTGCCTAAAACTGTTGCCTAAGCATGCTCGACTTCAAAATATGATCTACTCTTCCAAATTGAAAGTTGACATAGGTCTATATATTAGAAAAGAGTGACAAGGCTAAAACCGATAGTTTTGCCTTTATCATTTCTACAATGTTGGCATCATGCATCGTGGTATTCCATGTTCGATCGGCTCGATGTCATCATTAGAGAAGCAATCCTTTGAGGGGGTAAGCTCTTCTTTTGGCGCTCTCCCAAACATCTTGGATCCCAAACTCTATTCCAACTGATTAGTTAGGACACTTATGTGATCAGAGGTGTGGTGTTAACTTGATCATGAGAAGAGTGACAAGCTCTTCTTTGACGCTTTCCCAAACATCTCGGATCCCAAGCTTTAATCCAACCAATTAGTTAGGGTACTTATCTGGTCAGAGGTGTAGTGTTAACTTGATCATGGATAGTATTTCTTTAGGAACTTGCCATTGATCGGCATCATGAGCATGTCGTCGTTTGGATTTGTGAGGAGATAAGCTCTGTTTAAGTAGACTATCTCTACTATAGAAGGTCCCTCCCATTTATGTTGGAATTTGCCTTTGGTCTAATGTGTCATGACTATAAATCGTCTGACAGCTAAGACAAGATTGCCTTTCTTGAAGATTCGTTCTTTGACTTTCTTGTTGAAGGCTTTGACAATTCGAGCTTGATAGAACTTGATTTGTTGTTGAGCTTAGAGGCGTTTATCGTCTAAAGCTTCCAACTCTTGGAGACGCAGTCGATGTTTATCCTCATTCGTCATCTTTGTTGTCAGGGCAATACGCCGAGATAGAATTTGAATTTCCAATGAAAGTACAGCTTCACATTCGTACATTAAGGAAAATAGTGTAGCCTTTGTCGCGGTTTTCACCGTTGTGTGGTAGGCCCAAAGGCATTCACCTAACTTCTCGCCCCAATCCCGTTGACTTTTCGAGATAAACTTCTTGAGAAGTTTTCCAATAGTCTTGCTGAAGACCTCTGCAAAATCGTTAATAGTTGGATAATATATCGTTGAAGACACTCTGAATTCTAAATTTGTTGCAAACTTTTTGGAATGCTTGGCTGATAAATTGGGGCACATTATCATGGATGATCCATCTAAGTACGCCAAAGCAGTATAGCACGTGATGCTTAATGAACTTGATCACATCGGACATCTTTACTTCCTTCATGGGAACAGCTTCCGCCCATTTTTAGAAGTAATCGGTTATAGCTAAAATTAACTGGTGTCCTTTGGATGCTGGTGGACTTATGGGTCCAATGACGTCCATTCCGCACATCTCTAATGGCCATGAGGACGACGTTGGGTAAAGATGACCTGGTGTTTGATGTATGAAGTCACCATAAATCCGACAAGCGTGACATCGTCTAGCATAGGCGATAGAATCAGAGATCATCTTTAGCCAGTAGTAGCCAAACCTTCGGAGTCGGTCTCCAAGTTTGGGTCCGAGTTGGTAAGCCCCGTACGTACCGTCGTAAGCTTCCCTGAGCGCCTCGTGTGCTTCTTTGTGCGAAAGGCAACGGATTAAGATTCCATCATACGATCGGCTATACAATGTTCGCGTGATCGCATTGTAATAAAATCGAAGAGCTTTCATTTTGATTGCAGTCGTTTCCTTAGGATTGTCAGGTAGTATGTCGTATAAGACGAAGTCGATGAACGAAAATCGCTAATGCCTGGGTTCTTAACCTGTTGAAGTCTCGAGAACCTCTTTAACTTGAAGGTCTCATCTTAAAGTTTTACTGTCTTCAAGAGTGAATTTCTGATAGTACAAGTCGCGGTTGTGGACGAGTACTTTCTCTGTTGCTCCGGTTAGATGAGCCAGTGAAGCAGTGAAAGACGCCAACGCATCTGCATGTGCACTTTGTTGGCGAGGTACATGGTCAATATAAAAGCTTTTGAACTTCTCTAACATGTTGATGGACGCATTGTGATAGCATCAAGTCTTCATGTCAGACTTCGTACTCTCTGCAAACCTGATTGACGATGAGTTTTCAGTCACCGTACGCTTCTAGAAGCTTGACACCAATCTCTTTTATAAGCTGCATTCCGATTAACAGAGCATTGTATTCCGCAACATTATTGGAACACGGCTCAGATAGCGAAAATACACGAGGAATCACGCAATTTTGGGGAGATACAAGTACTAGCCCCCACTCATGCTACAATGTTTCCCGTAGGACCCGTTTTTGAGGCGCCATCGAAGAATAGTTGTCAGATTTGTTCGAAGGATGTCTGGGTCAGGCAGACTTTTGCGATCTCGTCTGGGATAAAGTTTGGTCAATTTTGGGTCTGGATGTTCAGCCAAGATATCCGTCATTGCTTGTCCCTTCATGGCTTTTTGTGGCATAAATCATATCTCGTATTGAGAGAGCAATATAGCCCATTTCACCAATTAGTCGTTTAGCGATGAGGTTTTGTCATGAGCAATCTTAGAGAATTGACTTTGAAAATGACATGAATGAGTCAGCCCATCAAATAGTATCGCATCTTTTGGACGACGAAGACCAATGCAAGACACTCCTTTTCGACCAAGTTGTATCGATGTTCAGCCCCGATCATGGTCATGCTCAGGTAATAAATCGCTTGTTCGTATCCCTGATCATTGTTCTGGACTAGCAGAGCTCCCAAAGAATGATTCATAGATCTCGCATATATCAAGAAAGGTTTCCTTGATAGTGGAGCTGCAAGAACAGGCAAACGTGTAAGATATTGCTTGATTTTCTCAATGCCTGGTGGCAAGCACTGTCCCAAATAAATGAGACTCCCTTCTTCATCAACCTGGTGAAGGGTTGGCAACGTCCTTATAGATTTGATATAAATATTCGGATATAAGCCAAACGTCCCTGCAATCCCCTGAGTTCTTTGAGACTTCTTGGAGGTTATATCCTAGGATGGCACGGATTTTCTCCGGATCAAGATGTATTCCTTTGGATGTTACAACGAATCTAAGGAATTTACCACTGACTACCCCCAGCAAGGACTTGATTGGATTCATTTTCTGTTGATGTGCCCGTATGATGTCAAATACTTTCTTCAGATCTGCTAGGTGATTGCCTTTGTCGCGACTCTTCACTACAATTTCGTCTATGTAGCATTTCATGATTCTGCATATATGCTCGTGGAAGATTGTATCATGGCCCGTTGCTATGTTGCCCCAGCATTCTTCAATCCGAAAAGCATCACAGTATACTAGTACACCCTAGTGGTGTTCTGAAAGATGCATGCTTCTCATCTTCGGAATCCATTTAAATTTGATTGTACCTAGAAATTCCATCCACACAGGACATCCTCTCGAATCCGCACGTGTTGTCAATCATGACATTCGTGATCAGAAGAGGAAACTTCATCTTTAGGAAAAGCAACATTTAGATCACATAAGTCGATGCAAATCCGGATCTTCCATGTTGCTACTTAGTCAGGATGTGGCTCTTTCCTGATGAAATCAGAGTCTATTAGCTTTTTTGACTTCCGATTTGATTGCTTTCATAATCTCTGGACGGACTCATTATTGTTGCTTGACTGTTTTCGCGTCAGATTGATATTGAGGCAATGCATGGCTACTTGTGGGACCAGTCTAGGCATGTCCTCATAGTTCCAAGCGAAAACATCTATATACTCCAGTACAAGACTTATTAGGTATTCCTTCTCGGAAGGTGATAAGCTTTCGCTTATAAAGAGGGGCTTAGGGGTAGCCTCATTTCCCAGATTAACCTGGGCCACTGTATCTTTTGTGGGCGACTCGCGCTGTTCAAAGCGTATGTTCCAAAGAGTATTCAAGTATTTGATCAAGGGATCGGTGTCTGACTGGATCATTTCTTCATCTTCATCCACAGCGGAGTCGCCATCTTCTGTGGGACCGGAAAATTGAGGCGTGTAAGTCTTTAATTGATTAAAAGAGAATTACAGCGGATCAAAATCCGATTACAAAAGAGGGGAAAATAGTTGAATCTCTCTTTTATTTAGTGTCGAGTTCTTGATGTAGCGATAGAGAGTAAATCTTGTTCTCTATTGACGAGCCAAACAGGAAGCTTGATCTTCGAATCTTCTTGCTCTCGTTGAAAGCACAATGGTAAAGTATAAAGCCTTAATCAGTGACTGGAATCTCAAAGAGATTACACAACTTGGACGCAGTAAGTTTGTAAAGAGCTCTCTCTTCTTCCTCACTTGAACTCTCTAAACTGCTACCCCTTCCCCTTAGCTATTCATCACTATATATAAGGATTTTGGGGTATAACTGCCCCCTTAAATCTCTCCATAATGGGGATTTATTTCCCACTATGTGGGGTGAACATGGGTGTGATTTGACCTAGTAATTGCTTCTGTTACAGTAGAAACGCGAGTCTCGCGCTGGACGCGGATCTCGCTCTGATATTAAGACGCGGAGCTCGCAAGCTCGCGTCTGTGTTGGAACGCGGAGCTCACAGACTTGTGTTTTGATGTTGAAACGTGACTCTGAGGTTTGCATTTTGAAGAGCAGCATGACCATCGCGTCTAGCACAGAACGCGGCCCTAACGTCGTGTTGTTGATGAAGTGTGATGTCCCTGTTTGAGTAGAAATGCGACCCTCGCGTTGACATGAGGCCTGCGTTTGACGTTTTGTCTTCAGTAATTTTTACAGTCTATGAGGAATGGGAAGAGTTGGATCTAAAAGTGGCAAGAACGATCCAATTATGTCTCACAGACGAGGTTATATACAACGTGATGGATAAATAAACAGCTTCAAATATTTGGTCAAGGTTAGAAACATTGTATATGACAAAGAGCCTCTTCAACAAGCTGTATCTAAAGAAACAACTATATGGGTGACGCGTGAAGGGACCGCAGTGTTGAAGCATCTGAACTTCTTCAACAAGGTCATCAGCGAGCTATTAGCTGTTGATGTCAAGATCTACAAGGAGAACAAAGCATTAATATTTCTCAGTTCGCTTCTAGAGTCATACAATCATATTATAACCACCATGCTCTGTGATAAGAAAACTCCTCTCATCTTGGAGGTCACGTCAACTCTCTTATCTAATGAGATCAGAAAAAGACCAAATCAAGTTGAGCAGGAAGGATCAAATTTGGTGGTCATGGGAAGGAAAGGAAGAGAAGAAAAGAAAAGTCTGAGTTCGTCGAAGGCGTTATCACTTTTGTAACAGAAAAGTCACTGAAAGAAGGACTGCAAGCATCAGGGACAGTGGTTGAAGAAGAAGGGGCAAGTTGCGGAGGCAGACATAGCAATGAGCGATACCGAAATAATAATGGCTTCCTACGTTGAAGACAACACTTCTCGACGTAAAGGTTGAATATTTGATTCTGATATTACAGTTCATATATATTCCCATAAAGGAATGTTAAACTCCTTGGTTGCAAATGAGGAATGAACTGTCAAAATGGTGGATGGCTGAGTTTGCAAGGTCATCGGCAATGGGACAATCAATGTTACAGTAAGAGATGAGACGGTGTATACTCTAGAGACAATCCAGTATGTCCCGGAGGCATGATACAATTTAATATCCATAAGGGTGCTCGATGAAGAAGGATGTCGGATCCAAAAGCAACAAGGCGTCGTCACGGTTAGTGTTGCGGCTCGGATCTTAGAGAAATTTACCATCATTGTTTGAACCCCAAATAAATAATAAAGTTACTTGTTCTTATTTTGAAATACTTGAAAATTAGTAAAGTGGCAAGAAAAGGATCGAATCCTTAAAGACTAGTTGAAAATCACAATTTTAAAATCCTAAATTAATTTTTAATCTAGTTTTAAAAAATTTTAATCTAGTTTTAAAACAATTATTTGGATTTTGGAATTTAAGTTAAGAAAATTAAAGCGTTAAACTTTATCAATATGAGCAAACTTGGGGATTAGGAACCACTATCAGTACATAGAGATTTTTTCCTTATGCTTCCATTACTCTTTTGCATTTAGTTCAATCTTTAGAAATTATCTTTATTATAAAAATTAGATGATTTAGCAATAAACCCAATGTACTCTTTTATTTCTATCTCAGATTAAGCCACAAATAACTCTGACATCCTTATTGTAAAGGAATCTCTCCAAAGTCGGTTTGATCTAATTAGAATTAAGAGTTTTCATTAAAATATATTTTTAATTAATTTAAACTTAAGATGAAGTATAAAATAAATCCACACTGAAGTGAAACACAATCCATCAAAACCGATAAAGCTTAAATTAACTAAAAATTAGGCATTAACAATATAGAAAAAAGAGAACAGAAACATGAAAGAGCAACTCTACGTATTCATAGAGCGGAACCCTCTCCCCAAGAGAAGATTTCCAGCCATTCATGACGGAGAGTCTAATTAAATGAGAATAAAAACAAGAGAAAGTAAAGAGAAAGAGCATAACAATGAAAGAAAACAATTGATTAAGATAATTCTCCTATTACAACTCTAAAAAACAAAACTCTTTCTAAAATCTTTCACAAAAGAAAGAAATAAAACTCTTACAAAATCTCTTCTTATAGCCTCCCTTTCTTAGTCCTTTTATAGGGAGAATAGAAGCACATATTTATTTCAATTATTCCAACATGTTTACAATATGTTTCCTTAAATTGCTCCAACATGTTTCCTTCAATCACTCATTTGATTCCAACATGTGATTTGGATAGAGAAAATTCCTTAGAGTTTCATTCACTTTGATTCCATGTGATTTAGATGGTGAAAATTCCTTGGAACTTCAATCATTTCCTTTGATTCCAACATGTGATTTGGATAGAGAAAATCCCTTGGAGATTTGGCCTGCAGTTAAAGTATTTAGCCCATTCAACTTTGTTCAAAACTTGATTCATTTCATTTTTTATCTTTTGTTGCACCCAAATTTACTTGCTCAGTACTAAATCACTTGTGCAGGTCCTCAATTCTCTAAACAACAAAAGCACACCAATTAACTATAATTAAACAAAAATGATGTACTAATAAATATGCAACTTAGGTATAAAATGTGTACAAATATGCCTTTATCAGTTAGTCAAAAGAGACAAGGTAATCCTGAAAAGAGAGAAGTGTGAAGGGATATACAAACCGAAGGAAGAAAACTCAATTCGAGGTGGAGTTTCAGGGATAAGCTTGAAAGGGAGCTCATCGCGAGGTGGAGCTTAAAGGAAGATAGCGATGGGACGTGAACCAGGTCAAAGTGTTGCAGAAAAGAGAAAGTGCATTCGGGCAAAGGCCCGAGTACGCTCAAGGCTTGGCGATGAATCAGCCAAATTCCCCGAGGAGAAGGGCAAGAGTAAAAGCCTTTATGGTACACTTACAAAGGAAAGAATCAAGATATAAAATTTTCAAGATGTTTTCCTAAAGCCTTGAAAAGCAAGATAAGGTGGTTATTGTTGGGATTTTGTCAAGTTTTTAAGAGATGATGGTCCAAGAAGATTCAATCGAATTGGAGAAGACGAATACTTAGAGCAGAAGAAGCAAATCCAACAAGGGCCCAATCAGTCGACTGTATAGTCAACTGCAGCTCAAGACTAGTCGACTGCCCAGTCGACTGGAAAGATACAGAGAAGGAAGTGTCTACAGGAGTCGACTTATAGGCATTATAAGTCGACTCGTCTGAAGGACTAGTCGACTGACCGATCGTTTTGAAGCGTGAGCAGTTTCCAAATTCAGAGTGGGTGAGAGTTTTCTTTTCTGGTAGAGTTCGAATAGGAATCAGTTTCTATTCAATAAAGATTTGTTTCTAAAATTTAAAGAGTCTAGAATTCTTCTAGATCAAGAAAATCAATTCATACAAGGATTGATCAAGTTCTACAAGTATCTGATGGCCAAGATCATTTCATAGTTTGACTAGGATTTGTATTGTAAAACTCCATAAATAAATATTGTAACCTAGTACATTGTAACATGAAGGTGAAGAAGCCAAGAAAAAGAGAGGAAGGTGACGGTGCATAAAGAGAAGGTATACTCTTGTAATCTTGTGAGATTAATTATGGTCAAGGGAAAAATTAGATCTCTTGTACCAAGTTTATAAATAAAACTCTCAAGTTCTCTCCTTGTGAACATAGGTTAAGTCTGGGCTGAGCCACGTTAAATCCTCGTATTCTTTTCTACTCTTTTGTCTTGGTATTGTTAGTTTGTTCTACAATAGTTTTCTTTTACAAGTATCACATATTGTCATGGTTCCACAACGTCGATCACGATCTTCGGCGTGCACAATAGTTAGTGCCAAAACCTGATTGTTGGTCTCAACAATTGGCATCATAGTTGTCGTGTCACAACAAAGTGTAGGTTTCACATTCCTAGATTTGATGATCTTTTAGACACGAAGGCTGGTTCTAGCATCTTCTTGAAGATTGATCTTTGTAGTAGGTACCACCAAATCCATGTAATCAAAGGTGATAAGCGAAAGACTGCCTTTAAGATTAAAGGTTTGTATGAGTGGTTTGTCATGCCCTTTGACTTGTCCAAATGCCCTTAGTATATTCATGAGGGTTATGATTTAGACTTTGCGTCTTTATTTAGACAGGTTTATGGTCGTCTACTTAAACAACATACTAGTATTCAATCGAACCCAAGTGAATCTTTTTCATTTGACTCGGGTTTTAGCTTCGTAAGGAGAAGCTAAGTCAATTTGAAGAAGTGTGCTTTCATGTCTTCATCTGTCCAGTTCTCTATGGTTTGTTGTTTTCAATATGGGGGTAGCAGCAGATCCTGAAAAGTTAATGCCAGTAGGGAATGGTCTACTGCTAGTACGATCTATGAAGCCAGGAGCTTCCATGGCTTAGCCATTTTTTATTATAGGTTTGTTACAGGATTTAGCACCATTATGGCTTCAATAACTGATTATTTTAAGAAAGGGGAGTTCAAGATTTAAATATGCTTCTAGAGCTTTCGAGGAAATCAAGAAGTTGACTACTACCATAGTCCTTTGCCTTCTCGATTTCTCAAAAGTATTTGAGATAACCTGTGACACATCGGGGGTAGGTATAGGTGGCATGTTGAACCAAGAGAGCCATGTAGTCGCTTTCTTTAGCGAAAAACTGAATGAGGCTAAACAACGCTGCGATAAATATGATCGAGAGTTTTATGACGTAGTCTAGAGTTTGAGATAGCGGTGCCACTACTTATTACCTACGAAGTTTATTTTATACTCTGACCATCAAGCCCTTTGTTACCTTAACTGAGAAAGAAGTGTACGACACCGACACATAAAATGGATTGAGGTTCTTCAAGATTACTCTTTTGTTATCAAACATCGTCCCGGTGTTGAAAACAAAGACGTTGATGCTTTAAGTAGAAGAGTTAGCACTTTGCAGTCCTAAGCGCAAAAGTGATGGGATTTGAGTATCTTATGTTTGAGTATCCTACTCTTCGGGACTTTGGTGAAATCTATTCGTCATTGACTCGGGATCTGCCAACTTCCGTTAAGGGTTTCACCGTTATTGATAATTTCTTGTTTATGAACAACCACTTATGCATTCCCAACACCTCTCTACTTGATCACTTTATTTGGGAAATGCATGCGGGAGGAGCAACCGAAAACTTTGGTCGTGATAAGACATTTTTGTGAAAGATAGGTTTACCTGGTCGAGTGTCAAGCGGGATGTTTCTAGAGTTGTCTCATTGTCGAGTCTGTCGGGTCGTTTAGGGTAGGAAATAGAATGCTCGACTCTACACTCCTTTGCCTATATCTTTGCACCATGAGAGCATCTTAGCATGGATTTTGTATTAGGTCTTCCACGCACTTTAAGAAAACACAATTGGGTCTTGTAGTGGATAGGCTTTTCAAGATATCACATTTTATCCCATGTAGCAAAACTGTAAATTCTTCACACGTTGCACTTATTCTTGCGATAGATTGTTTATATGGTCTACTTGGGTTCATTTTTTGTGACATAGACATTAGGTTCACTTGCCACTTTTGGAGAACTCTCTGGAAGAAAATGGGTATTGCGCTACAATTTTCCACGACTTACCAACCCCAGACTCATGAGCAGACCGAGGTAGTCAACCAGAGTTTAAGGGACTTGTTATGATGTTTAATGGGCGAACATTTGTCTATTAGGGATTTGATCTTACCTATGACTTAGTTTTCATATAATAGTTATTTCAATAGGTCTGTTCGAGGTCTTTACTGGTTGTAACTTAGGAAACCTATAGACCTTCTTCCCATTCCCATAGGTGATGGGCCCAGTGCATCTGTCAAGTCTTTTGCCAAGCATGTGCATGATTTGCATATTGAGGTTCGCTGGCACATAACACTAGTTATGATAGTTATAAATCTGTTGCGCATTTGCATAAGAGATTACACGAGTTTGTTGTGGGAGATAAGATGATGCTTAGAGTGCAACCTGGGAGGTTCCCTCCGAGACACGAAAGAAGCTTCATGCTCGACGTACAGGTCTATACAGGGTCTTGTAGAGGATTGGTCTCAATGCTTACGAGTTAGACATACCACGTGAGCTTGGAATTAACCCCATCTTCAATATCGAGAACTTGACTCCATATTGTGCTCCTATCGATTATCCGTGCATCATTCTTGATTCATCATTGTCGACAGCAGTGAGCCCAAAACACTTTCTTGCTCAAACGTCGTCGTCGCCGCCCCAAAAAGAGACCATACCGACGAAATTGAGGACATTATGCAGAATGAGGTGATCTCGATAACCGATGGCAAAAACAGTGCTATTTGATCCGTTGGAGAGAACATCCTGATTCTAATTGTACATATTTGCGAACTAAGGAGCTTCAGCAACTCAACCCGGACTTGCTTGTGAATACCACCATCACCATTTAGCGAGTGTTTCTGACGCAGGGAGAGTTGATGGGGATCCAACCAAGACTTGAATTTCGCGTAAGAGTACCTGAGTTGAATCTAATTTCATGGCTTAGTTTAGAAGTAGATAGCATGCATGTGTTGTGCGCATGGGATTTTATTAGTTCTTTTATCATTTCTTTATTTTTCTTATTTTGAGAGACAGGTTGTGCACGTAGCTTTTCCTATAAAAAAACTCTTCTAGTGTTTTGATTGAGAGGATGGAATGATTGAAACCTTTAAACTCTATTTTGGTTTTGTGCAATCTCTGTGTGAGGCACAAGTAGGAAAGCGATTCTCGTGGATGAGGCTTGAACCCTAGTTTTTATCTTCTTCCCGGTATCCTATAAACCCTAGTTCTTTTCCCCTTCCATTCTGCGTCACATGTCCTTCTCCTTAGAATAGAAAAAGTGGTGGAGTCTACTCCTTTATTAGAAGTATTAGAAAAGTGAAAAGGATAAAGCAAGTCCCACTCTTTAGTTATTACGGCCATAAACAGGTCAGTCTTTAATTATTAAGATAATTAATGTTTTCCTCAGCCAACCTTTTATCTTTACCACTTCCCAAGATTTAGTAATAAAGAAAATGGACTTCCCTCCCAAATTAGAGAATTTTCTTGATTAATAGAATAAATATTAACAATGTAGAAAGAAAAATGAATTAGTTGCTTTTTAACTCATTTAGTCATACGTTGAGTAATGTCCTAGGGGAATATATATTGTTCATGTGAATTATAATTTTTTTTTAAGTACATGGAAACCTTACCATTCAGAGTATTACAATGGAAGCACAAGTTCTGAACGGTAACACAAAAAAACTAATATGAAAAATGATAAAGTTGTCAAAGATATCCAGACAATAAATTCATGTTAAAGAGAAAGCAGAATAACATTATCGATAAGGCCAAAGATGCACACAACCTTCACATATGCAAGAAATGAGCTATCATAGTGGAGTAGGCGAGCCAACAAAGAAAGATCCGGTTGACAGCCCATAATTCTCATTTCCAAGTCTGACTCAAATCTATAAACTTCTCTCTTCAAAACCTTACTATTTTTAATTCACGGGGTGGTCCTCAATTTGATCTTATCTACTTTAACATCCAGCAGTAAACTTCTTCATTTTATTATTTCTAAATGCCAATCTGATAAAAGATAGCTGTTTATCTTTGCATTTTACATGGCAGTTATATTACGTCATTACAGATCTTGCTAAAACCATCGCTGCTTTGTCAAAAGAAATCAATTTGTTTATATCATATATTTTTCTCTAAGAAAAAGACGGGAATTTCTTAGATTCTCAACCAACCATATTTACTTGCCAAAAGGAGACCCCCACCCCACCCCAAAAAAAAATCACCAAGTACGGCAAAAAAAAAAAAAGAACTCACCCACCCAAAACCTCTTACATGGAACACGTATCACTTTGGTTCATGGAATAAAAATGGGTACATAGAATGTTATTGGAGGTAGGCTTCTTTGAATGCTTAGTTAGAAGGAAATACCTTTATCTGGAAAGTGGAATGAATTAAAGGAATGTGAAGGAGTTATATTATTGTATACATATATGGATGCGTACAACTGTGTATTACTTTGATTCCAAAATTAAATCAAGGTGCACTCTCCTTGTCAACTTTTTGTTTACCATTTCCTCTTCGTAAGAAACTACAAATTGTTTCTGTATATGTATTTGAAACATGCTTTTGCTCTTTCCAAATATTATGTCTGTCTCTATCCTTTCCTCTCTTCTCTTCCACACAAAAAAAAGTTTGTTTTGGTCTCCCTTGCCTCTTTCTACTAGTTTCATTGATCATGAGGAAATTAAAATGCCACATCCTATATTGTTAAAGGATTGTCAATGACTAAAAAGTTGTTGAAGATGCAGAACATTGACATTTTTCCAAATTACTAATATTTGGTACCTGCGTCCCCCGCTCGCCCCCATAAGGCTATTTAGTATATCATTTTATTGACAGTTAATCAGCTACTGCTCAATACTTTGTCAAATTGTTTTGTTTTCACTTCAACACAAGTACAAACCTGATTGGAATTTTGCACATAAAGAGTATGAACTTGAACATTAAATCCCAGATTAAACCCTATAAGAGACAACTGTTCACTTATCCCATGTGTTTTTCAGTCTGTATATCATCACACTTCTCTAAACATAAGCATATATTCACATAAGAGCATCAAATTAGATTCCAATTTGGGGCATAAGTAGAATATAAATTTGAACATTAAATCTAAAATTTGACCCGCAAAGCCATCTCAAGCTTGAGCAATTCTACACCTCACTTGCACATCAGCACACCTTTAGATAACTGAAAACATAATTATTCCACCTAACATTCAATAATTCAAAATCTAAGTATTCCATCTAAACTTGAAGCTTCCATTACACAAGCCCAATAACTTCATTTTTGAGTGATTTTTAGATGAGCTGTAGTAGTTTTATATATTTTATTATTTTATTTGCCAGGTGCAGCATGCCCACGTGCACACGCATTGACATCAAAGAACAACGTGATAGTATCACTGTTTATCAAAACTTACGCTTACAGTTACTTAGACTTCAGAGGTCAAAGTTTAGGATAAAACACTAAATCACCAGCAGTACTACTAAGATTGTCGAGGGAATTGACAAAATCATTCCTCATGACTCGCACTATCTGCCATTTTTCACCTCTATGAATAAACATTCAAACAACATGATGACATTTTAATGATAGATCTCAGAAGATCCAACTTGAGATTGGAAAGTCTAATTTATCGTTACATTTAAGTGATCTGCCTATATTACACTTTAAAAGATGGTGATATCTGCAGTATAAACCCAAAAAATTGGTGAACAAGCTATCATCTGGTGGTCTAATTAAAGAGCCTTCATCGTTTTCCCTCCTTTACAAGGTAAGTTTACTATTGAAGTTTTGCATTGCACCAGAAATGAAAATTTGTTTTGGAGCCAAAAAAGTTACCTTACCATACGAGAATTTTAAAGCTACTGTTAAGGTTACTTCACAAAGTAAGATGACACAATATTTGGAAAGAGCAGACTATCACAACCAGACATGCCAATATATAACACTACTCTGCGGAAAGCATTAGCATACCCGTGATACAATAGCGGTACCAGAGTATCCTAGCTTTCCAATACTGCATGTCCAGAAGCTGTGATCATATCCATCAATAAGACGCTCCCTAATCTCTTCTACATCCTTCTCCTGTTCACAAGTTAGAATCATAACTCGAGTTGGTCAGCCAAACTGAAATAGAGAGACCACTCTACATTGAAATCAGTAGAAGATTTTCTATGACTTTTACATTCACTAAGAGAGAACAGATACTGAAACTTGCCATTTTATCAAAATGCATATTAAAACAACTACGTACATGTACTTGATTACTATTTCTAACTACAGAATTCCTCCCATGATTCTTTAAAGAAGTAACTAATTTTCTTGGAATAAAGAAGAAATCAAATACATGCCTGGATTTTTGTTTCTTGCAGACACAACACATCAAAATCCTCCTTTTGAGCAAGTTCAAGGGCAGAGAAACTCTCCAGCTTGAGTAATGCCCTCAAGCCATTGACATTCCAAGACATAAGCTTCAGAAAATTTACATCCCTAGTAAGGGGTGGTGGCCTCATTGTTTAGGATTATATGGTATCCAGTCCTTCTGTGGCTTCTTGTGAGCAAGCAGAGTCCAAGGTTCAGCAGAGACCATTTGCCCTAAAACCTCCTTGCCACCTTGGGTTTGTTTAGGAACTCTTTTGCTTAATTTGGCACTCCTTTTCGCTGAGATCACAAACATCTTACATTGTGTCATCACCGTCTTCAAGAATTTAACTAAATTCTAAAGCAGATCATAGTTTATGCTCCAGAAATGAACTTACCAATAACTTCTTCAATGGAAGAGCATTCTTTCTTTTTCACCACAGCTAGGGAATCATCTTCAACCGTCGTACACTCCAGGGTCTCTTGCTTTCTTCTAACTCTCTTTTGCTTCTTCTCAGAAACATCTGACACTATGGATAAATCTTGAGTATTATCTTCACAAGTAGAAGGCTTTGCTTTTCTTTTTGACGGCATAGTCTCCGGATCTACAGCCACAACTGTTGAGGGTCTATTATTGCCTGCAGACATATCTAACTATTAATAGAAAGAAGTGAGTCTCTACCATATGCTGCTGAGAGTACAGAACTACAATGCAAAAACAATAACAAATCGCTACCATTTTCATTGTTAGAAGAGAAGCATTTCAAGGCTGAAATTAGTTCCTTCTTCCTGCCCCTTGAGGAAATACCTACAGCTCTTTAATGTTGGTAAACATATAACAATAGTCAAAATCCACCAAAAGCTTTATAAAGATAATTTAAAACACACACATGTAGACGCATATATACAGACTTAAGCAACTCACCTTGTCATTGTCTGAAGTTCCTTTAACGTCAAAGTATCAAGCCGATCAGGATCACTACGAATATCCTCAACTCCAACATAGCGTTCCATGGCATCTTCCTGGAGGCCCAACAAATAAAATAAAAAATGATTCAAAGTAAAGAATTTCACATGGATTGGAGAAAGTATAGATTTAAGACACTCTTCTTAAATTGTTCCCGGCAATCTATGGATCCCTTTACCTTTTGGTTTTTATGACAAGCAGATGGTTTAGAAACTAGTGTTGATGAGTCTGTAACGTGTGCTTTAGAGGCCATCCCTTTTAATTTTAGATAGAGCAGCTCCCCAATTCTTGATTTCCAAGGTGGAATTGCACAGCTACAGCATAGAAGACATAAAAAAAGGTGTTAGTTATCTCAAATTAATCAAGCGCTGAACAAGGTCTTCCCCCTTCTTTCAAAAAAGATTAAGCATTCAAATGATAGGCGGGGAAAAGAAAAGAAAAACAGTAACTTTAGACCCAAAAAAACTACAAAGTATTACTTCTAAGTAATTTCCTAACAAAGTGGGTTCAAATACAGAGCATGACTCAAAGTTGAGAGGGCTCCAAAACATAACTGAACAAATTCAATAAGTTACCTAACGTGAACCCTACAGTTTGGCGCCAAATTTCTGGCCAAGGCAACCAGGAGTATGTGAGGGAGCTACCATCAAAGAGTTCAAGGTCAATTGGCAGGTAAACTGTCATTTTAGATCATGTAGCTTAAGCTCACACCAAGGAGCAAGCCTCCAAATTCCCCAACATGAGGAGGGTCTAGATGAAGACATAAACCAATAAGATTTCCTATAAAGAACTACATTCATCTCCAAGGCACAAAATAAGCCAAATGGAATGGAATCACATCCTTAAACAGATATACATATCAATGCTAAAAGGTAGAGAACGCGAAAAGCAAAAGAATTAGGGAAACAAAATGAAAACAGATAGCTGATACCAAAACTGCTCTTCCCTCTCTCTCAACAGAGGAGAAAGCTCCAGCAAACAAGTTAAAACACAGTACTCAAAATCAACAAAATACAAAAAGGTTAACTGGAAAATAAGAGCTAACTGCTGCTTAAGATGATCACTTCAATTATGCACCATAAATTGAATATATTTTTCCAACAAAGTTCAATCTTTCAAACGGTATATACCAAAGTTAACTAAGACTGAGAGAAGAATTGATGCAGCGGAAGCTACAAATTGCAATGAATTTATTTAGCACAAAATGAAAGACATTTTAAGTGAAGAAGGAACAACACAGTTGATGCTTCCTCCAGCAAAGAGGCAAAAGAGAAAAATAGTCTTTTTATCACAGTATAAAATTTAACATCCAAATTTATATTTACTCCAAATATGCATCACAACTTCTTCATCTAGAGAACGGCGCAAATTGAAAACTAATACACCTCACGCACTTCACAAGGATTTAAATAGGAAATAAAGAAGAAAAAAAATTACACCAAAATTCAAGGACATAAAGAACAATTAGAAGAGAAAACCTAACCCTAACCCTAGATCGAATAGTTAGGGGTTGAGGGGAAGAGGAGTACGTTAGGCTTACGAAGGACGGGCGGAGTACCAGCATCGCCCAGCAGAAACCCCGGCTAAAAAAGGAAGGGGAGAGAGTTTGGGAGCTTGGATCAAGTGGAAGCGGCAGCAGCAATTTCATTTTGGATTTGGTAATTTTGTCGGACAATAGTTTGGGCCGGCCCAATTAGCCCATAAAACAATCCCCGATTAACCACGTTTGGGCCTGTAGCCACGTGTCATACTGAAACAAGGAAATTTTTTTGCCCCAAATAAAAATCGTAGCTTAGTTTTGAACTTTGGACTATGGACTTTAGCACGGATCCGTGTCTCGGTGACAAAAATTAAAATTACCACGAAATTTGTTTTACAAATTGGCTTCTATCTAACAAAGATCATAGCACTATTTAGTTTAGTTGGGATGAGAAAACTAAATATATTTATGTTTCAAATAAAACAACAAATCTAGTCAAAAATTTAAAAGGAATGAAAAGTAAACTTTAAATCTTAGGAGAAATGTTCTAATTGGAATCTGCTGGTCACGGAATTTTTATCAGTGTGCAAGTTTTTTATTTACATTTTCCTCACTGTGACATCTGCAAACAGTGCTATGCTAAATTTTATTACAATTGTAAAAGGAATCAATAAAGCTAAACTTACATAAAATGAATCAATACGAGTCAAAAGTTGAACTTCCATACAAGGAATTAAACAAAGGGAAATTTTAAGGGACCTCATTTACAATCTCCTTGTTGTCACCATTTACCTCCCAATATCTCTCCTATCATGTACATTTCAAACTTCTTTAAATACATGAATCAAAATTGAGATATATTTTAGGGGTCCATACATAAACAGTATTAACTATCACTGTCTTCTCCAGCTTTCCTCATCCTCTGTCTCTTCACTATCACCATCTGGCTCCTGATTCCTCGGCCTGTACTGTATAATATAGTCATTCTCATCATCGGTATCATCGCTATCTTCTTCATACGTTTCTTCGATCGGTGATTGCTGTGTGATAGCACTAATATTTGCAGGCAACAAAGGCGAGCCTCTCTGATATGAGAGCTTTGCAGGAGGCATTTCATTTAGAAGACTGGGCTTTGTTCTTTTAGCATTCTTTGCAACACCACCTTTTGCAGTATAAATATCTTGATCACTGGCTTCATATGTGATATTCTCAGCAGCAGGACTGAATCTGCTACGTCCATCTTCTAGATTATGACTCGGGTGTTGTGTTTTCAAATGCAAGTTCAACTTGTATTGGTGGATATAGTCTTTTCCGCAACCTTCATATGGGCAGGCATAAGGGCGTTTTGAGGAAGGGGAGACGCGGATCACTGCTGGCATTTTTTTCACTGTATTCGGTGTAATATCCTGAGACATCATAATTGTACAATCAACTCATTAGCATATGTTTTAAATCAGTTATGCATGCAAAAAAATATTGACAGGAAAAAGACGTGCAAGAGGCAACGTAATGCTTCTTGCAATAGACCTTTTTATCAAAATTGGTTGGCCAATTTTCTTAGTAAATGATATAAAAAAAAATTTATTGCTAACATTATATTAACAAGATTCTGAATACGGTTGAGACATCCCAAGTTTATGTCCCTCTATTTTAGTGCTTGAGAAAATACTAAATATTTTTGGAGAAGGAGAATGATAATAATTTCTTGTGAATGGTAAATAAAAAGTGTGCTTGTATCTATGTATAACTGTGTGTGACTGTGTGTGTATGTATCTATGTATGACTGTTGTGTACATATCTGCAGTAAAATGTCCACTTTCCCGAACACAGAAAGTGAAACTGTCATACTGCTAAAATGTAACTTAGAAAGCATATTTTCCTTATAAAATCCCCAGAAAATTAGTTTGTTCTATTATTAGTTCCATGTTCAGAGGTTCCCAATCCCTAGTCTACATCACCAATCCCTAAATTATCAACCACAGGCTTATATGTTTTCCAGACTGAAAAAGCACAGAAAATGATTTTTCCACAAATATAAGATGAGCTTTGATTTTAAGACCTACCTATAAATAAACAAAATGACCCAAAGCAACAAGTGATAATAAAATATGGCTGTCAAAAACTTTCACTGTTTCATGATAATCACCATTATGATGAAGTAAAATTACCTTTTCATGGTGTGCCTTGATGTGGCTTTTCAGTTTGCATTCCTGTGTATATCTTTTGCCACAGTCTGGGTAAGGGCAAACACGATAGTGATCCTTCGAATGAATTTTCATATGTTGCCTTAAGTTAAAATCCAAGCTGAAGGCCTGCATGACAGCATATACATATCAAATCAACTATTGGGCAGAAGGTAATCTATTCCAGAATCCAAATAGTATTAGAATCAGTGGCAACAACACAGATTGAAAGGAAATGGGGGAGAGTATCCGGAGAATAAAAGTTGGAATACTAGATGCCGGGATGTACGTTTCTGGAAAGAAGATCAGGGGTTACATGTATGAAAAAAAGCAAAAAGGTTGATAAAATAAGTAACAAGAGGGGTAACCTTTATTATTAAGAAAAACAATTTAATAGACATTTACAATTGTGAAAAATAATGATGAAATGACCTAAAAGCTCAGTTAACAGTGAATATATTGAAGCAGAAGCTATATAAAAGAATCCACAAAATAAATTTCACTTTTGACATAAGTATTTGACATAACTAACCCTATGAAAACATTTTATGTCGAGAAAATTGAGTAATACACTTGATGAATTCTAATACAACACTAAAGATGAAATAACATCGAAATACCTTGAAAATACTTTTCCAAAGACTAATTTTTAGAAAATAAAGGGAAAAGAAAACAATATTGACAGCCTCTCCTTTCCATAAGTAGTGTTTAATACATTCTAAAAGATCATTAGAGAAAAATTCGACATGCAGGAGCAGGAAACAGAGATGGTGGTGAGGTTTGCAAGTGAAAAGAATTTATCATTGGATCCCATATAAGGCAAAAAGAATCTCCTTTCAGGTTACAGAAATGAATTAAACTAAAACAACACATAAAAACTTTTAGTCTAGTTCCATGAATAGATAAAACATATCTGTCAAGATGGAGATGTAACCAAGGGAGAGCTAATTACCTTGCTACAGCCTTCATGAGTACATATAAAATTCTTTTCTCCAGTATGAACAAGTAGATGTCTCCTCAACTTACACCTATCAAAGAATTTCTGGAAAACAAGAACAAATAAAGAAAATTGAGAGATCAATGGATACACATGACAACTATAAAAATAACACCTCAACATGATTGCAATCACCTTTGATTGGAGAAGAAATCTTAATAAGGAACAAATGTGATAAGAAGCTAATGACACTGCTGGCATGATAAAAGAAAACAAGATGGAAACGTATTCTAGTTTCTCATTAACTATGTTTACCAAATTCCCGAAAAATCAAACAAGCACTTTATCGCATAATCGAGCTATAATACAGGCAATCTTGCATAGTGGTAAATGCTTGGATCTTGAATAAAGACCCAAATTAGTCACTATGTTGAATAGAAACAGCATAACTATTGTAAATAACCATTTAGTCACTACTACACAAATTGCCTTGCAGAGAAGCGCAATAATGTTAGGATGAAAAAGCAAAGATAACCATAGTAATGCACAAGTTACCTTTCCGCAGCCAGGATAAGAACAAGCATGTTGCCGATCCCCATGTGTAAGATAATGTTTCCTAAATGTGACTTCATTAGGGAAAGCTTTGTGGCAACCTTCATAGCTGCAGAGGAAAAGAATCTCTGTAGTTTGCTCAGGTTTTGGCTCCTCCGGTTCAGGCTCCTTAAACTTCTCTTTCAGAACCTCTAACCAGTCCTCTACGCACAACAACGAATTGAAAATCCCATTTTTAGATACATAACATGACATGGTCAAAAAAGTAAATGAAAAAGAAAAGAGATAAAAAAGAATAAATAGATAATATGACGTACCGAAATGTCAAAAATAATAATAACCAACTTTACAAGAACTATATAGCATGATTACAAGTAGAACAAAGTAGAAGGAAAGTAAAGGAAAAAATCTCTGATCTGAAACTGAATTTCCTTTAAACTCAATATTTCAAAATTGTGAAAAACCACCAAAAAGTAAAGATCTGCTTCTTGTGAACTCCCCAACTAGAAAACACAGTAAAACTAGAGAAATTACTCTAAAACTAGAACATATTGTGCATATAAATGTCCTATTCTTAAGTTTAAACATTCTATCTTTTCAGGTATACAATAAGTGCTATGGAAAATTGGCCGCTCAGACACTGTCCCACACAGTAGATTTCCAACCTGAAAAAGGGTTAAGTCTAAGTCTTCAGTTTTATATTAATAATTCATCATGTAGTGATATATGCAATTTTTCATTTTATTTTTTTAATTCCAAATTCATATTGTGTGTGTGTGCACGCGCATGCACTTTTTAGTGAGATGGAAACCTCACCTAACACCTTGACTACAATGGTTCCTAGAAGCCAAGAGAAGATCAAGTCCAGAATATTTCAATTATCGAGGGAGTTAGACAAATTGAGGTTTCACCTCCTCATTGGAACAAAATAAAGAAATAGACAATAAGTGTTGTGTGAATGATTAATGCTAGCAATCTGAGCGTTCCATTGTAAAACAAAAGTGTTGGGGTATAACGAGTAATATTTAGTGTGTTCTATTGTTCTTATGCCAATTTCTCAACTAAGTTATATTACTGAATTTTTTTTTCCATGACTCAAGAAGAAAACTTTTTACTGCATTACTAATAATGAAATAATCAAACTTCCATATAGACAACTTACCTCTGACCCACTTCAAAACGGAATACTTCTTCCCTGTCCCCGCATTTTCTTGAGGAACCCTAAACCATATCGTGAAAAGAAAGAAGTTAATAATAGATAAATTAATAGAAAAAAGGAAAAAAGAAGGGAAAGAATAAAAGGCTAAGAAATCAAGAAATCGCGAACTCACCAATCTCTGACCCATCGAGCAGCAGGAGTCGGATCCTTAACGATCAGATGATGACGACGATCAGGCATGGCGAAACTCGCTGGATAATCGACGAAAGCTTGAAACTTTTCCCTTTTGAGGAGTCAGGGTTTCGAAAGGGGGTCTAGGGTTTTGATGGTAAAAATAAGAATAATAAAAATGATGATGATTTTGAGGGGATAAATAGAAGAGTCCAAGTAAATAGATAAAGGTCGCCATGAATGCTTCTCTCATTCCTGCTCCTTCTCGGAATCGGAATTGCAATGGCGCGGTTTAAACGAATTCCGAGTCCCATCAGGTTTTGAAACGGAGCGGTCTTCTTCTTACTGGGTTTTTTAGCAAATATCTCCTTGCTTTTGAAGATATTGTATATTTCTCCCTCCATTGTGTATAATTTTCCTTATAACATTGTGTTCTCAAGATATATTTGCAAAAACATCCTTCCGTCATTCTGGAGCTAACAGAGTTAGATTATTTTGGGATCGCTATGAATTAACATAAAAAACAATTTCTTTGAATTAACTATTATAAAGAACATAATGAGGTGGTGTTAATTTTTATGATTAATTTGCCTACAATAGTGACGGCCGTTTATTATTGGAAAAACAAGCTAATCATCAACAAAAATGCTATTTGGCTCCCTTGTTAGCTCCCGCTCTGGCTCCCGCGCTGATGTGGCATGCCACATGGCATGACACATAAGCTCCAATCTTAACCCAAAAAATTAAATTTCCCCCCAATTTCAAATTTTGAATTTCCCCCTCAGCCCAAAAATTAAATTCCCTCCCAGCCCCAATTAACAAAATATCCCTCTGTCTCAGTCTAAATCTCTCTCTCTCTCTAGTGTAGATCCGAGCGCCGCCCCTCGCCGTTCATCGTCTCGTCGCCGCGCGTCGCCATCTGCCCCTCTCTTTCTCCATGGCTGTCTGCCCCTGCTCTTTCTCTCTCTCTCTCTCTCTTCTCTCCATCTTTCTTGGCCACCCGTCGCGCTATCGCGAGTTGTGCCTTACCTTTAGCAAGGTTGCAGATTTGGCTGCCCCAGTCAATCATGAATATGATGATGTTAAAAATTGGATAGACATCAAGCTCAAAAAATTACAAATAAGTGAAACATGTCGGAAGCAAAAAGATAATCCAATGACTCATGAGATTGTGGAAGAAGAAAGGAAAGATGAAGAGGATGGCTTGGAAAACATATTGAATCCACTATCTAAGAGTCGTAAAGGGCGGCCTAGGAAAAACAGAATTAAGCCTGCAAGTAGGCAGAGCAAAAAGAAATCTGATCATGATGGCAATGTCTCAAATCCTTACATGCTACAATCATGGGGAGTGTATCCGCCGACACAACAATTAACACAGTCTCAAGTAGGTGTTAGAACTTCCCCACAAGAAAGCATGATTTTAAATCCTTACATACTACAGCCAAATATGGTACAACCATGGTCGCAGTCTTTTTCTGAGGACTGCTACCATGGTCGCAATTTTTTATGAGGACTGTGATTAAGTCGCAGTATTTTTATGAGAACTGCTACCATGGTCGCAGTCTTTTCTAAGGACTGCTACCAAGGTCGGTTGCAGTCCTTTTCTGAGGACTGCTACCATGGTCGCAGTTTTTTATGAGGACTGTGATTAAGTTGTTGGCCCAAGGTTACAATCACCCATGATTAGTGTATTTTGATGATTACAAAACATATTAGTTATTTGTACTAATAACATTTGTTGTTTAAGTGTGTTTCAGATTTCTATTCATTCTAGAAGTCTTCTCTCACAAATACAAGGATTTGGACTCAAGTCAACTCCAATTGGGCTCAAGGAACAAGTATTGAAGATCATATGAAGAAGCCTATTGAAGATCTTGAAGTCTTAGAATCATTGTAAGAAATAGAATGTTAAAGTTTGAGTATATGAAATTTGGCTCTAGGATTTGCACACACATTTGTTTCATATATTTCCTATGTTTTAAAAATGGTTATTTCTAAGTTTTATGCCTTAGTTTATATATACATGTACCAAAAGTTTTATATCTTGAAAATCTTGTATATAACATGTGTATAAACTATTTTCTGCATAATACTTAGCTATATGTATTTTAAAATATTTCTCAAAATTTTTCTAACTCAAAAACCAGTCCAGTTTTTCTGTTTCAGGCAACTTCGGTCGACCGGCCCGTCGACCGGCGATGTGTCTGGACATGCACTGTTTGTGCATGTCTGTCGGTCGACCGAACCGGTCGACCGATGGAGAGCAAATTGCTCACGGGTTTTTTCGGTCGACCGGACCGGTCGACCGGAAGAAGGAAACTGTGTTTCCTCTTTTGGGACGGTCGACCGGACCGGTCGACCGAGAGCCAACGGCTCTTTGCAGCTGGGCTGGCGGTCGACCGGACCGGTCGACCGCCAGGCCTGCAAAATCCCAACGGCTCTTTCCTCTTTTGTGCAATTCTGAAATCTGTTTTTTATCTGATTTCTTGGCAGACTTTTTCAGTGTTTTTCAGGTCTTTTTCAGAGAAAATAAGACCAAAAGAAATTGTTTCTAACCTATTTTTAACCCTATAAATAGAGGAGAAGTCTCTCTTGCATATTACTTAGAAAAATCCTCAAGTTTGTATTATTTTCAAAAGAGAAAAGAAAAGAGTTTAAAGCTTTCATTTCAATTCTTTTTGAGCTAGTTTTTCAGTTGTGTTTGATTGCTACTATCACTCTACAACTGAAGTTTTTCTCACCACACTTCATAGAGCCAAAAATCCTATACTCATTCTATAGTGAAGTTGTAATTGAAGTGAGAGTGTTTGTAAAAGAGTTTGAGAAATAGTGTAGTGATCTTGTTGTGATCACTTTATTCTTGTAATCCTTTCCTTGTGGAGCAACCTCTTCGGTAGAGGTCCTTTGTACTCGGTGGAGCTCGGTGCTCGGTCTTCGGTAGACCAAATTGTAAAGGCGTCCTCGGTGGATAGTGGAAACCCTTCACGGAGGTGAAGGCGGGGAGTAGAGCGGTGGCTCGAACCTCGAAACAAATCACTTTGTTTGCGATTGCCTTTGCGTCTAATTCTTGCTTTACTTTTCAATAGCTCCTTATTGCTTTCTATTGCATACTTGTGATATTGTTTAATTCTCTTGTGCTACTATTTGCTTGCTTGTAATTCTTGCCATATATCATTGTGTTTGCATCATTCTTCATATCATTCATTTCATACTTGTGTGTGCCAATCCCGTACTCATCCAACAAGAGCTTCACATAGCGCCTCAACCCATATCAAGGGGAATCAAGAGGAGTTTAGTCCAGAGCCTCGCAAGAGGAATTCGGCTACACTTGTTGAATTGTACTAAGTTGAGCCTCACTTATTTTAGGTTCCGCATTTAGTGAGTTAAAATTTTTAAGATTAGCAATCACACCTATTCACCCCCCCTCTAGGTGTTTTTCAATTGGTATCAGAGCTTGGACTCTAGGATTTAGTTTAACAACCTTAGAGAATATCCTAATTTGCTAATCATTTCATTCACATTCATATAGTAAAAATGGCCGATGGAATTAAGACCCCTCCTAAGTTTGATGGACTTAACTTTCCCATATGGAAAGTTAAGATGACCGTATTTTTGCAATCTCTAGGTAGCCGAGTTGCAAAAGCCGTGACTAAGTCCTTTAGTGTACCCCCGGTGACGAATCCACTTGGTCCGAAATAGAGACTAAGGAATTCGATGCCAATGCCAAAGCTCACTATGCACTTCTACAAGCCCTTAATGATGATGACATTTCTAGGGTTATTCATTGCAAATCCGTATATGAGATTTGGTCACACTTGATAGTCACTCATGAGGGGACCTCACAAGTAAAGAAGGCTAAGATTGACCTTCTTCGGTCCCAATATGAAACATTTAGCATGCAAGAAAATGAAACCATAGATGATATGGTTACAAGATTTACCAAGATTACTAATGGACTCTCTTCTTTAGGTGAAGATATCAACAATGATCAAAGAGTAAGGAAGATCATCCGGGCTCTTCCTCCTTCATGGGAAGTTAAAGCAACAACCTTGAAGGAACTCAACGACAATGAAGAGATGGAGCTTATAGGTCTCATTGGGAACCTCAAAACCCATGAGATGAAAGGAAAGCAAGGGAGGATATGGCTCCTTCCAAAAGAAGACTATCGCCTTCAAGAGTCAAGCTACACACTCCGATGAAGACGATGAAGAAGAAGATGATGAGGAGCTCTCACTCCTTGTTAAGAATGTCCGGAGGATGTACAACAAGGCGAAGTACCAAGGTAGAAGAAGATGGCAAGGAGGCAAAGAAGAAAGGAAGATTGTGTGCTTCAATTGCCAAAGACCGGGACACATTGTGGCGGAGTGTCCGGACAAAGCTAAGCCCTCCACATCAAAGAAGCCCTACAAGAAGAAGGCTATGAAGGCAACTTGGGATTCGGAGACCGAATCCGAGGAAGAAATAGACACCGCCAACATGTGCTTCATGGCTAATGAAGGCACAAGCAAGGTAACCTCTTCCCCTTCTCATGATAATGAACTTTCTATGGATGTGTTAGAAGAAGCTTTTGTTGAGTTGTCACAAAACTATGATTTCTTAAAGAAAAAGTATCTTAAAATGAAAAAGGATAATGAATCTTTAAGTCTTCAAGTTTTCACTCTTACAAAGGAAAAAGATGATTTGGTTTCCACTTTGGCCACTACTAAAAATGATTTTGAAAAATATAAGATTTCTTGCAAAGGTAAGGCCCCACTAATTGATTCTAATGAAGTTTCTATGATTAAGGAAAGATTAGACTCATTAAGTGTTGTTTTGAAAGATTGTGAGTTTAACAAGAAGAAAATTGAGGCTATGTTTCCTAAGAAACAAGCCCCAAAGAAAAATGCTCATGCTCATGTTCATGCTACACAACCTAAACAACATGGCAAAACCCCAAAACATGCTCACACTACACATACACATCATGCATTCATGTATGGTAGAGTGTTCTCATGTTCACATTGTGGACAGAAAGGGCACTTAGCCAATTTTTGCTATGATAGATTAAACATTTCACGTCATAATGTTTGGGTTCAAGGCACTAACTTTCAAGGACCCAAGAAAGTTTGGGTACCAAAATCAACAATTATGTTAAATGATGTAGGTACTTTCCAAATCCCAACGACGTAGAGGATTGTGGTATCTTGATAGCGGTTGCTCAAGGCGCATGACTTGGGACATCAATAACTTTGCAACCCTATCAAGATATCATGAAGGTGGCACCGTCACCTTCGGAGATGACGCCAAGGGTAAAATCATCGGTATTGGTAATGTAAAACTTGGCACCTCCCCTTTAATTGAGAATGTAGTTTTAGTTGATGGCCTCAAGCATAATCTCTTGAGTGTTAGTCAACTTTGTGATAAAGGTTTTGATATTGTTTTTGATAATGTTGCTTGTAAAGTAATTGATAGAACTTCTAATGTTTGTGTATTTTCCGATTTTCGTGAAAGTAATGTTTATATGATTGATATGTTAAATATGTCTTGTAATATTACTTGTTTGAAAGCCCTCGATGATGACTCTTGGTTGTGGCATAGGAGATTAGGGCATATTTCTTTTGATCACATTTCTAGGTTAAACACAAAGGAAATGGTGAAAGGTATTCCTTACTTGAATTTTGAAAAAGACCGAGTTTGTGACGCATGTCAATTTGGGAAACAAACTAAGTCTTCTTTCAAGTCAATTAAGGATATCATGACATCACGTCCTTTGGAGTTAATCCATATGGATCTTTTTGGCCCTACACAAACCAAAAGTCTAAGTGGGAATAGATTTGCTTATGTTTTGGTTGATGACTTTTCAAGATTTACTTGGGTTTTCTTTCTTGAACATAAAAGCCAAGCATTTTCGTATTTCCAAACTTTTAAGAAAAGAGTTGAAAAAGAAAAAGATGTTTCGATTTTGAGAATAAGAAGTGATAGAGGAGGTGAATTCATTAACCAACCCTTTACCACTTTTTGTGATGAACATGGAATAAAGCATGAACTTTCTTGTCCTAGAACTCCACAACAAATGGAGTAGTTGAACGAAAAAATAGAACATTATAAGAGATGGCTAGGACAATGCTAAGTGAATATGGTCTACCACATTATTTGTGGGCCGAGGCCGTAAATACATCATGCTATATATCAAATCGTGTTTTCTTGTGTAAAAATACTACTAAAACTTCTTTTGAAATGTATTTTTCTAGAAAACCTAATGTTTCCTATTTTAAAGTTTTTGGTTGCAAATGCTTTGTTTTAAATACAAAAGATAATTTAGGAAAGTTTGATGCTAGATCTTATGAGGCTATTTTTGTAGGTTACTCAAACACTAGTAAGGCTTATAGAGTTTTCATTAGATCATCATTGACTATTGAAGAGTCTATTCATGTTAAGTTTGAGGAATCTAACAAGTTTGTTAAGAATGTTGTAGAAATAGATGCATTGGATGAAGGGTTGGAGAAAGTGACCTTGGAGGATGCTTCTACTATGGGAGACAAACCAAAGGATGATGAAGGAAGCAAAGCTAAGGTGGAAGAGGCACAAGAAAATGAAAATTAAACACATGAGGTGGAGCCTACTCAACCACTACCAAAGGAATGGAGATACAATCCACATCATCCCAAGGACCTCGTCATAGGTTAAGTATCAAAAGGGGTAACTACTCGCTCTAGACTTCATGACTATTGTGGTAACTATGCATTCATTTCTCATATTGAACCCAAAAATGTGCTCGAAGCCGAGGCCGATTCATATTAGTTGCTAGCCATGCAAGAGGAGCTCAATCAATTTGAGCGCAACCAAGTTTGGCACCTTGTTCCTAGGCCCCACGATAGACCAACAATTGGTACTAAGTGGATCTTTAAGAACAAGTTGGATGAATCGGGTAATGTAGTTAGAAACAAGGCTAGGTTAGTTGCCCAAGGTTACACTCAAATCGAAGGGATCGATTTTGAAGAAACCTTTGCACCCGTAGCACGGCTTGAAGCCATACGGATGACACTAGCTTTTGCCTCATATAAAGATTTCAAATTATTTCAAATGGATGTTAAAAGTGCTTTTCTAAATGGATTTATTGAAGAGGAGGTGTATGTTGAACAACCCCCCGGGTTTGTTGATCCTACACATCCGGATTTTGTTTTTAAATTAGATAAAGCTCTTTATGGTTTAAAACAAGCCCCTAGGGCTTGGTATGAAAGACTTTCTTCATTTTTGATTTCAAATGGTTTTAAGAAAGGTAAAATTGACACAACTTTGTTTACAAAACATGTAGAAAAAGATATTCTTATTGTGCAAATTTATGTAGATGATATTATTTTTGGTTCTACTAATGAATCTCTTTGCAAAGCTTTTGAGTCATGCATGAAGGATGAATTTGAAATGTCTATGATGGGGGAACTCAACTATTTCCTTGGACTCCAAATCAAGCAAAGGAAGGATGGGATCTTCATCAATCAAGCCAAGTACACAAAGGAACTAATCAAAAGGTTTGGGCTTGAAGGATCGAAAGTAAGCAAAACTCCCATGGCAACAACTACAAAGCTTGACAAGGATGAACAAGGTAAAAGTGTAGACATTAAATTATATCGTAGCATGATTGGTAGTTTGCTTTTTTTGACGGCTAGTAGGCCGGATATTATGTTTTCCATTTGTCTTTGTGCACGTTTTCAATCTTGTCCTAAAGAATCTCACATAATTGCGGTTAAACGCATAATTAGATACCTTAAGGGCACTATTGAAATGGGTTTATGGTATCCTAAAACCGGATTATTTGAAATGAAGAGTTTTTCGGATGCCGACTATGCGGGTTGTAGGGTAGATAGGAAGAGCACAAGTGGAACATGTCAATTCTTAGGTAATTGTCTTGTATCTTGGTCTTCCAAAAAGCAAAATTCGGTAGCCCTATCAACCGCCGAGGCGGAGTATGTTGCGGCCGGAGCTTATTGTGCACAAGTTCTTTGGATGAAACATACTCTCCTTGATTATGATTTACACTTTGATCATGTTAAAATATTTTGTGATAATACTAGTACTATTCACATGACAAAGAATGCAAATCAACATAGTAAAACCAAACACATTGACATTAGGTATCACTTTCTTAGAGATCATTATGAGAAAGGTGATATTGAGATTGATTATGTTTCTACCGATTTTCAACTTGCCGATATTTTTACTAAACCATTAGACTATGCTAGATTTTCATTTATTTGTGGTGAGTTGAATGTTTGCATTATGGATTCTTAAAAATAAAATTTTTTTTCAATTGGTATTTTCACCCTTTTTGATGTATGACAAAAAGGGGGAGAATAAGTTTAGTTTGATATTTAGTTTTGTTTAGTTTTGATATTATTTGTTTAGTTTTGATATTATTTGAGTTTTATTTTATGAAAAATAAAAGAAAGTTTGTTTATTTAAGTTTTTGACAAAACTTTTGTACATTGAATGCTTTATGTATTGTGCTTTCAACAGTCCAATCTTTTATACATAGCATTATTTGAGGGGGAGTCTTTCAAACTCTTCTTCCATGTTTATCTAAATAACCTATATGTTTTGTCATCATCAAAAAGGGGGAGATTGTTGGCCCAAGGTTACAATCACCCATGATTAGTGTATTTTGATGATTACAAAACATATTAGTTATTTGTACTAATAACATTTGTTGTTTAAGTGTGTTTCAGATTTCTATTCATTCTAGAAGTCTTCTCTCACAAATACAAGGATTTGGACTCAAGTCAACTCCAATTGGGCTCAAGGAACAAGTATTGAAGATCATATGAAGAAGCCTATTGAAGATCTTGAAGTCTTAGAATCATTGTAAGAAATAGAATGTTAAAGTTTGAGTATATGAAATTTGGCTCTAGGATTTGCACACACATTTGTTTCATATATTTCCTATGTTTTAAAAATGGTTATTTCTAAGTTTTATGCCTTAGTTTATATATACATGTACCAAAAGTTTTATATCTTGAAAATCTTGTATATAACATGTGTATAAACTATTTTCTGCATAATACTTAGCTATATGTATTTTTAAAATATTTCTCAAAATTTTTCTAACTCAAAAACCAGTCCAGTTTTTCTGTTTCAGGCAACTTCGGTCGACCGGCCCGGTCGACCGGCGATGTGTCTGGACATGCACTGTTTGTGCATGTCTGTCGGTCGACCGAACCGGTCGACCGATGGAGAGCAAATTGCTCACGGGTTTTTTCGGTCGACCGGACCGGTCGACCGGAAGAAGGAAACTGTGTTTCCTCTTTTGGGACGGTCGACCGGACCGGTCGACCGAGAGCCAACGGCTCTTTGCAGCTGGGCTGGCGGTCGACCGGACCGGTCGACCGCCAGGCCTGCAAAATCCCAACGGCTCTTTCCTCTTTTGTGCAATTCTGAAATCTGTTTTTTATCTGATTTCTTGGCAGACTTTTTCAGTGTTTTTCAGGTCTTTTTCAGAGAAAATAAGACCAAAAGAAATTGTTTCTAACCTATTTTTAACCCTATAAATAGAGGAGAAGTCTCTCTTGCATATTACTTAGAAAAATCCTCAAGTTTGTATTGTTTTCAAAAGAGAAAAGAAAAGAGTTTAAAGCTTTCATTTCAATTCTTTTTGAGCTAGTTTTTCAGTTGTGTTTGATTGCTACTATCACTCTACAACTGAAGTTTTTCTCACCACACTTCATAGAGCCAAAAATCCTATACTCATTCTATAGTGAAGTTGTAATTGAAGTGAGAGTGCTTGTAAAAGAGTTTGAGAAATAGTGTAGTGATCTTGTTGTGATCACTTTGTTCTTGTAATCCTTTCCTTGTGGAGCAACCTCTTCGGTAGAGGTCCTTTGTACTCGGTGGAGCTCGGTGCTCGGTCTTCGGTAGACCAAATTGTAAAGGCGTCCTCGGTGGATAGTGGAAACCCTTCACGGAGGTGAAGGCGGGGAGTAGAGCGGTGGCTCGAACCTCGAAATAAATCACTTTGTTTGCGATTGCCTTTGCGTCTAATTCTTGCTTTACTTTTCAATAGCTCCTTATTGCTTTCTATTGCATACTTGTGATATTGTTTAATTCTCTTGTGCTACTATTTGCTTGCTTGTAATTCTTTCCATATATCATTGTGTTTGCATCATTCTTCATATCATTCATTTCATACTTGTGTGTGCCAATCCCGTACTCATCCAACAAGAGCTTCACATAGCGCCTCAACCCATATCAAGGGGAATCAAGAGGAGTTTAGTCCAGAGCCTCGCAAGAGGAATTCGGCTACACTTGTTGAATTGTACTAAGTTGAGCCTCACTTGTTTTAGGTTCCGCATTTAGTGAGTTAAAATTTTTAAGATTAGCAATCACACCTATTCACCCCCCCTCTAGGTGTTTTTCATAAGTCGCAGTGTTTTTATGAGAACTGCTATCACGGTCACAGTCTTTTTCTGGGGAGTGCTACCAAGGTCGCAGTCTTTTTCTGAGGACTGCTACCATGTCGCAGTTTTTTTATGAGGACTGCTACCGTGGTCGCAGTTTTTTATGAGGACTGTGATTAAGTCGTAGTGTTTTTATGAGAACTGCTACCACGGTCGCAGTCTTTTCTAAGAACTGCGACCAAGGTCGCAGTCTTTTTCTGAAGACTGCTACCAAGGTCGCAGTCTTTTTCTGAGGACTGCGATCAAGGTCGCGGTCTTTTTCTGAGAACTGCTACTAAGGTCGCAGTCTTTTTCTGAGGACTGCTACCATGGTCGCAGTTTTTTATGAGGACTGCTAGCATGGTCGCAGTTTTTTATGAGGACTGTTATTAAGTCGCAGTGTTTTTATGAGAACTGCTACTACGGTCGCAGTCTTTTCTAAGGACTGCGACCAAGGTCGTAGTCTTTTTCTGAAGACTGCGACCAAGACTGCTACCAAGGTCGCAGTCTTTTTCTGAGGGCTGCTACCATGGTCGCAGTCCTAATTACACTGAAAATATATATGATTTTAGCATCTCACATGCATAGTTTAATGATTATTTTCTTATGTTTCAATATTATAGAATTTTGACTCATTTGAGAGTCATGTATTCATGTAATTATGGATGGATGCAAACAATATTTTGTGATGATTCTGCTTGTATTCATGTTCTATTTTTGTATTCATTCTTGCAACTATTCAACTACTTGTATTCATTTTCTATTGAAGGGTCAGCTCTATTGATTCTTGTTCTATTGATGTTTGGCTTCATCCACTTTATTAGCAACTTTTTTCCAGTTGATGATTACTACTGCAGTTCAAAGAAATGAGTTCAACTTTTGATATACGATATGTTTGATGTTTCTCCTGCTAAAGGTCAGACAGCACACACGTTTCCCTAGCAATCTTCAAGAACTCAAAACAATTATTCATGGAAGAATAATGCAACAAAATGTATAATTGCAAGCTTCTGATTGTAACTGAGATACATGGATACATAAGCAAATAAACAGAAGTGTGTGAAAACTTTATAATTATTGATCTGAAAACTCCTGTACAGAAACAATATCTATGGTGCATACATTAAATAATACGTGATACATTAAACAATGCATAAAAAATCTGTTTTGATGCGCAGCTCTCAACCTTCTGAGTCTTGGAGAACTCGGCAATAGAACGAAACCAATTACAGACCTGCCACAGTCAACGGGCGGCCGAGAGACAGGCGACATTCGATGGGCGGCCGAGAGAGAGAGCGCAGGCGCAGGCGCATTCGGCGATGGGTGACGCGCGACGGGTGGCCGAGAGAGAGGGAGAGAGGAGAGAGAGAGAGAGCAGGGGCAGACAGCGATGGACAAAGAGAGAGGGGCAGATGGCGACGCGCGGCGACGGGCGGCGCTCGGATCTACACTAGAGAGAGAGAGAGATTTAGACTGAGAGAGAGAGGGGGGGATCTATCTTCATTTTGTTAATTGGGGCTAGGAGGGAATTTAATTTTTTGGGCTGAGGGGGAAATTCAAATTTTGGAATTGGGGGAAATTTAAATTTTTGGGTTGAGGTTGGAGCTTATGTGTCATGTCATGTGGCATGTCACATCAGCGCGGGAGCCAGAGCGGGAGCTAACAAGGGAGCCAAATAGCATTTCTCAATCATCAATGGCTACATCTCTAGGAAAAATTAAATTCTTTGTTTTGATGGAAAAAATTAATTCTATTATTATTTCTTTTTGGATTTCAGTTCCAATCTTGATTCATTCTTGTTGCACACATGTCTGCACTTGATATCCGTAAATAGAAATATGGATGATGGCGTATGTATTGATTTCAATTTTCAAGTAGCACATTGACAATTTGCATGCATCAAAGGGTTTCAAGAAATACGTAATTTCAGCCTCAAAAAAGGGTTTCAAGAAATACGTAATTGAAAGTACACCTAGAGGGGGGGTGAATAGGTGTACGGCTAATCTAATGAACTAAATGCGGAAATTAAAACTTAATTGCAACTACACTTAATGCAACCAACGAGTGTAGCCGAATTCCCGGTGAAGGGCTCTGGACTAACTCCTCTTGATTCCTCTGAATAAGAGTTGAGGCACTATATGAAGCTCTCGTGGTTAAGCACAAGTGAGGTACACACAAACAAGCCAAGCATATAATGAATGTATGACAATATGAAAGATGCAAGGTACAATATAAAAGAGAGAGACTTAGAGTCAATGGATCAAACGCAAACACACGAATATGTTTCGAGGTTCGAGCACACAGCTCTACGTCCCCGCCTTCACACAGAAGGATTTCCAATCCACTTGTCCACACAGGACTCCCACACAGGGAACCTCCACTGAGGATTTGGGGCAAATACAACCGGGAGTACACAACTCCTCTCTCAATTACAAACACCACCTCTACACTTAGAGGCTAGGCACAAAGCCACACAAATCAACCTCACAAATGAGGGATAGGCACTTAGCCAATACAACCAATCAACCTCTCACTAGAGGGATAGGGCACAAAGCCACCACTCCACAAATCAACCTCTACACAAGAGGGATAACACAAAGTAGGAGGGTTTATAACTTAGTGATCAAAAGACAACAAACCAATTTCTTTTCCCACAAATAAAGATCCTATAGAGAGGATAGAATGATAAGCTCAAGTGTGGAAAACAAAGTGTTTTGAATAAAGAAAATCACTTGAGAAAATCTCCAAATAGATATAGAATTTTTTACCAAAAACAAATTCCCAAAAGACTATTTTCTTTGAAATAAAAACACTTTAAAAACAATAGAAGATCAAATCTTTGAAGCTCTAAAACTCTTTTTAAAACTTATAAAAACACTAGAGAATGGGAGAATTTTTGCTCTAGAAAATCTTAACCAAAACCTCTCTCAAATGGGGTATTTATAGCCCCTAGAAAAATCTAGCCGTTGGGGCAATTTTTCAGCGCAGACGGCTGTCGGTCGACCGGCCCGGTCGACCGCCAACGGTAAAAAATCCGACCATTGGAGCCTCGGTCGACCGGTCCGGTCGACCGCTGCCTGGAACAGAGAGCAGAGCTCTCTGCCGGTCGACCGACCCGGTCGACCGGGGCTTTCCAGAGAACAGAAGCTCTCTGGCGGTCGACCGACCCGGTCGACCGGCCCTCCAGCCAGAGCTGGCGTGCACGGCTGTGCACGTCGGTCGACCGACTCTAGCTCGATCGACCGACCCGGTCGACCGTCAGAAGCTAGGGCAGGACTAATATAGGGATTGAAAAGTTGACTTTTTATCTTAAATAAAATCCCATAAATTCTCTAAAAATCCACAAAAATAAGTTCAGTATAATACATTGATATACAAACTTGTTTGAGTAAAAATCAAACCAAGTTACAAACATTTTGAACTCTTTTTGTGTTATGAAAATTTTGTCGAAAACCAAAAACTGTATTTTCTAAAACTTGGATTTTTCAAATGGAAATCCGATTTTTCCAAAACTCATCCAAATACAAAAACATGATATTTAAACAACTTTTAGGCATGTAGTATATGGATATACTCCAATATACATGAAAGATATATATATATCAATATTTTTGACTTTAAATCAAAAATTTTTTTTGTTAAAACACAAAACTCCAAACACATGAATAGGCATATCAAAATAACTCTCTCTGAGATATGAAGCATACATGTATATAGAACAAATTGAAATCACCTAGATGGGGGGTGAATAGGTGATAGGCTAATCTAATGAACTAATTGCGAAAATTAAAATTAATTTGCAACTACACTTAATGCAACCAACGAGTGTAGCCGAATTCCCTGTGAATAGCTCTGGACTAACTCCTCTTGATTCCTCTGAATAAGAGTTGAGGCGCTATATGAAGCTCTCGTGGTTAGGCACAAGTGAGGCACACACAAACAATCCAAGCATATAATGAATAAGCAAAATGAATCAATGCAAGGCACAACACAAGCATATACAATATATGACAATATGAATGATGCAATACACAATTAAAAGAGAGAGAGGGTTGAGAGCCAATAGATCAAACGCAAACAATAAGATGTGTTTCGAGGTTCGAGCACCGAGCTCTACATCCCCGCCTTCACCGAGAAGGATTTCCAATCCACTAGGAGTACTGAACTCCTCTCTCAACCAATACAACCTCCACCGAGGCAATACAAATGGTCTACCGAAGACCGGAGTACCGAACTCCACAAATCAACCAATACAACCTCCACCGAGGCTAACACCAATCCACCTCTACCGAAGAGGGATACAAAACCAATCCAACTCCACCTCACCAAGAGGGAGCACACCACAACCTCAACCTCTACCAAAGAGGGAGCACACCACAACCCAAATCCACCTCTACCAAAGAGGGATAACCACAAATAAATGGTTTACAACAAGGTGGTATATCTCAACCACAAACCAATCTCTTTTCCCACAAAACAAATGATCCTATAGAATAGGATAGAGTGATATAGCTCAAATGGAAAAACTAGGTGTTTTGGAAATCAAAAACTCAAAGAAAAACTTTGGGAAAACTCTTTAAAGATGATGGAAATGAAGAACAACACAAATCTCCCAAATTTCTATTTTCTTTGATTTTTCCAAAAACCTAAAACAATAAAAGAATAGATCTTTTGAAGCTCTAAACACTTTTGAAAACTTGTTTTATAAACCAGAGAATAGGGAAATTTTTGCTCTAGAAATCTTGGTGAAAATCCCATACAAATGGGGTATTTAAAGACCCATTGGAAAACTAGCCGTTGGAGCTGAACTGGCAGCTCTGGCGGCTGGCGGTCGACCGCCCGGTCGACCGCCAACGGTCATATTTTTGACCGTTGGAGGAACCCGGTCGACCGCCCGGTCGACCGCCTAAAACCAGAGAGCAAAGCTCTCTGGCCGGTCGACCGACCCGGTCGACCGTGCCATGAACCTGGCCAACGTGCACAAGGCTGTGCACGTCGGTCGACCGATCGGTCGACCGACTCTGGGGTCCGGTCGACCGGCCCGGTCGACCGTCAGAGCCTGGCAGGTTCTGTTCTGGGTCAGAAAACTGGGTTTTTAAATATTCTAAAAAATCCCATAAAACTTCTAAAAATCCACAAAATAGTTTCTAACATGATATATGTTATATAAACATGTGATAAAAATTTCAACACAATTGTCAAACATTTTGAACCATTTTTGTGTAATGAAAAAATTACCGAAAACCAAAACCTGTATTTTTCCAAACTTTGATTTTTCAATTAAACTTTGTCCAACACTTATCCAAATACAAAAACATGATACTTAAACATTATAAAGCATGTTGCATATGGACATAGGTCTAATATACATGAAACATATATATATATATATATATATATATATATATATATATATATATATATATATATATATATATATATATATATATCATTATTTTTGTCTTTTATATCCAAAATATGTTTTGTTAAAATACCAAAACACAAAACCTCATGAATAGACATCTCAACATAAGTTTGTCTAGGAAGTTAAGCATGCATGTATATAGAACACATCTAATATACATAAAACCATGTAAACTTGTATTGATCTAACTATTCATGAAAACGAATATCGGTTAAACCAAAAATCGAAAAACCGAATCCAAAACATGAAACGTGTGTGTATTGTGAAACTTGAGCATATCACACTATCTAAACTTTACAAATGGATCTAAACAACAAACTAAACTATGGATACCTAAGTCTTCTTGAGGAACACTGTCTTCAAGTCGACTCGATCCAAAACGTGATCCACCGAGCTTGACTCCAATGAGTGCTATATATGATCTTGATGCTCGGGCTCTTGAATCACCATGTGAAAGCTTCAAAACTCCTTTGTTGAAGCTAATCACCAACTAATATCTTGGTTAAAGATCTGAAACTAAACATCACAAGATTATTAGTAAACATAACTACATGAGTTAATCATCATCAAAATTAGAGTGGAAAGCCTCTGGGCCAACAATTTCCCCCTTTTTGATGATGATAAAACTCATGGAGTTATATATGCATGGATTAAAGTTAAAGCTTCAAAGAAGCTCCCCCTTAACTCATGCAACACAATAAACAAATAGATATGGCAATAAAGCACATAAACATGTATGCAAATGCATGGAGATAAACATGAAACACATCAAAACAAGTAAATTCTTTTTCTCCTATTTGCAAAACACAAAACACATATATGCATAAGCATAAATCATGCATATATACCAAATCCTTTTCAAAATACTTCTCCCCCTTTTTGTCAATCATCAACAAAGGGGTTAAAGTAAAAACAAAATTCTTCTCCCCCTTTTTGTTCGAAATAAAGAATCAAGAAAAGGATCAAAATCAATAAAAATGTTCTCCCTCGTTTTGTCTAAAACAAAAATGATACCAATAAGGGGTGCAACCAATATGATACCAATTAAAAATTTGTCAATGAAGTGCATATTGATACCAGTTGAAAAGTGATCATAAAAACATTTAAGAAATGCCTACCAATTGAAAGTAAATGAGGCATTGATACCAATTGTGAGAAAATAAATAAAATCTTGATACCAATTGAAAGTAAATGTCATTTTGAACATATGATACCAAATCAAAATCAAGATTCACCTTTTTTTTTAAATTATTTTGCATCATAAAGTATGGGAGTGGAATATCAAAATACGAAATGAAAGATGAAAATACTCATTTTCTCCCCCTTTATGAAATACCAAATAAAACGATGCATAAGCTTGTTAAAAGATACCAATTGAAAACTAATTAATTGAAACATGATAGTCATTTAAAAATTCAAGCTTTGCATAAATAAAATTTGTGCTCAAGAATATAAGGATATAGTAAGCACAAATAAAACATGTATAGGTGTATGAAAAATGAGTACCAATCAAAATTGATGATACCAAATGAAAGCATACATACACAAAGACAATATATGAGTATATAAAATTGTCAATATTGATACCAATTGAAAGAATCCAATGATACCAATTGAAACAACAATAATATCAAGTGTATACCTCATATCCTACCACCCATTTCATGCTCAAGTTTAAAATGATTTTCACTATAAAGCATACATGTGCATGGTCTCCCATCCAACCGCCCTTAGAAGGTAGGGGTTTTCAAAAATAGGTTTGAAAAATATAGTATATATGAAAACTTCTACCATAACGAAGAATCTCGCAACTAGTTAAATGGAAAAACTTGTAAACTAGTATGAAATCCTTCAAGTAAGGAATAAAACAAAAATATTTTTCATGAAACTATGTAAATCACATGATCACTAAAACACTCAAAGTCCAAAAAGCCCATACATACTCATGAAAACATAATCATGAGAAACATTAAATGAAGTGAGTGTGCAAGTGTTATGTGAAAAACATAATCATGAAATTAGGCAATAAAGCTCAATATTCCTTAAAACATGAAAATCATCAAAACTCGATTTCTTCAAGGCATATGTATGTCAAGTACAAACTAAGATATACATACATATCCAAAACATAACGAGTCCACAAATGTATATGCATGAAGGCACGTGGCTCAAGAGGATGTATATGCATAATCAATAGTTTGGATAAGATGGACATATACATGAAGTTAAACATGAAAAACATGAAAATCATCAAAACTAAATTTTCATTAAAAATTATACTTCAAGGCATATGTATATTTTGACAAACCAAGAAGTATACATACATTTCCCGAAACACAATTTGAGTCCATCATAAAGATTTGCATGAGAAGCAAATGACTCAAGGGGTATACATGTATATCTTAATGGTTTGGCAAAATAAACATATACATGAAGTGAAAACATATGATCATAAAACATGTTCAAAATGGGGAATACAAGTTAAAATGCATGAATCATCAAAACTAGACTATACTAGCACATCTAATGGGTACAAATAAGCATTCAAGTACAAACATATAATGATCTATTTGTGGTCCACTATATGTACAAGTATATATCTTAGTCTTAATGAAAACTAACATTTAAACATATATTCAAAACTTGAAGCATGAAACGAGACATAAATCAACATGATAAACATAAAAATGATCATTATGTATATGCATGTGTATTAGATCTAGGACATATATATTAGTTAAAAACAAAGTGAGAACACATAGATATAGATCCATATTAAACATGGGTGTCTCAAAATAACTAATCATGTATATCACTAATCTAATGAACATGGCATAGGCATAATGAATAATAAAACAAGACATGCTATAAATCGATGAACATGAAAAGCATGCAAACATAAATAAGGAGTAAGAGACCGTTACCAAAACCTAGAAGGCAACTCTCCAAGTCTCCAAGACACGGTGGTCTTCCCACCAAACTCTCCTTGAAAGTGATGCATCCAAATAGTTCTCCTTAAGCTCGGAACGCATCCACTTCAAGGTACCGCTACTCTCACGTCATGCGAGAGCCCACACCTACATCAAATACAATAGGGGTGGTCTTTGGTACCCATACTCTTTTGGGTCCATGGGGGTTAGTACCTTTTCTAACCCAAACAAATTTATTTGCTAAATTACAATCATTTATACGATCAAAACAAAATTTAGCAAGGTGGCCCTTACGTCCACAATGTGTACAAGTGTACACATGAGCATACAATGTGTGATGGTTGTGACCGTGAGAAGCATGTGTATGCCGTGAAGGGTGTGCATGCATAGATGGAACTTGTTTCTTTCGAAACAAAGATTCTAAACGTGTATGACTCATAACACAATGGCTCAAAGTGGAACCCAAACAATCCATATTCTTCTTAAGCAAAGATATATCATTATTAATTAAAGAAGAAGTGGAGCATGCAATAGGTGATCTAGATGATACTACACTAGCATGGCAAACATGTGAATCCATATTATTTTTCAAAGATTCATTTTTCTTTAAACAAATTTCTAAATCCTTGGAAATAGAAGCAATTTTCATTTTTAAAGAATCATTTTCTTTTAAAACAAAATTAACTTTTGAAGACAAGTTTTTATTTTTCTTCAAAATTATTTCACAATCATTTTTAAATTTTAAAAATTCATTTTCCTTTAGGGCAAGGTCTAGTTGAGATTTAAGTGAGTCACGTTCACTTGATATCTCTTCCTTCTCTTGCAAAACCAAATCAAGTCTTGAACATAAATCCTTGTTTTCTTTATTAAGTTCAAAACTCTTCTTTTTCAAAAGATTATATTTTTCTAATAGTTTTTCACAAACAATAGAAAGTTCTTCATTTAAAGTGTTAGGATCAACATAGTCACTACATGAAGAACTAGCATCATCACTATCTAATTGAGTTTCCGAGTATACCTCAAGGGAGTCATTCCCTTGGACCATAAAGCATTGTGGCTCGAATTCTCCACTAGATTCATCCTCCATGATATTGGGCATTTGAAGCTCGGAGGAAGTCAACTTGTTCCACACTGTAAAGGCGGAATCATAGTTAGAAACAAGCATAAGATATTCTTTGTTAAGCGTGCTTCTAATAGCCTCTAGGGCAAGAGTATTGGCCCCTATATGATTGCGGTTACCAAGATAGCATTTCTTGATAGCGGCAAGGAAAACATGCAATCCTAGGGTTTTCAAATACATGGACATTCTAAATTTCCACATGTCAATGTTGGAGACATCGAACATGGGAGGTGACAAGAAATCCATGAGTGTATGCAAACAAATATACGTGCAAATGCAAATGATAGATTAGCTAACCAAAATCTCACTCCTAGGTGGTTAAACCAAATATCAGGAGCGGAGGCTCTGATACCAATTGAAATCACCTAGAGGGGGGGTGAATAGGTGATAGGCTAATCTAATGAACTAAATGTGAAAATTAAAATTAATTTGCAACTACACTTAATACAACCAACGAGTGTAGCCGAATTCCCTGTGAAGGGCTCTGGACTAACTCCTCTTGATTCCTCTGAATAAGAGTTGAGGCGCTATATAAAGTTCTCGTGGTTAGGCACAAGTGAGGCACACACAAACAATCCAAGCATATAATGAATAAGCAATATGAATCAATGCAAGGCACAACACAAGCATATACAATATATGACAATATGAATGATGCAATACACAATTAAAAGAGAGAGAGGGTTGAGAGCCAATAGATCAAACGCAAACAATAAGATGTGTTTTGAGGTTCGAGCACCGAGCTCTACATCCCCGCCTTCACCGAGAAGGATTTCCAATCCACTAGGAGTACCGAACTCCTCTCTCAACCAATACAACCTCCACCGAGGCAATACAAATGGTCTACAGAAGACCGGAGTACCGAACTCCACAAATCAACTAATACAACCTCCACCGAGGCTAACACCAATCCACCTCTACCGAAGAGGGATACAAAACCAATCCAACTCCACCTCACCAAGAGGGAGTAAACCACAACCTCAACCTCTACCAAAGAGGGTGCACACCACAACCCAAATCCACCTCTACCAAAGAGGGATAACCACAAATAAAGGGTTTACAACAAGGTGGTATATCTCAACCACAAACCAATCTCTTTTCCCACAAAACAAATGATCCTATAGAATAGGATAGAGTGATATAGCTCAAGTGGAAAAACTAGGTGTTTTGGAAATCAAAAACTCAAAGAAAAACTTTGGGAAAACTCTTTAAAGATGATGGAAATGAAGAACAACACAAATCTCCCAAATTTCTATTTTCTTTGATTTTTCCAAAACCTAAAACAATAAAAGAATAGATCTTTTGAAGCTCTAAACACTTTTGAAAACTTGTTTTATAAACCAGAGAATAGGGAAATTTTTGCTCTAGAAATCTTGGTGAAAATCCCATACAAATGGGGTATTTAAAGCCCCATTGGAAAACTAGTCGTTGGAGCTGAACTGGCAGCTCTGGCGGCTGGCGGTCGACCGCCAACGGTCATATTTTTGACTGTTGGAGGAACCCGGTCGACCGCCCGGTCGACCGCCCAAAACCAGAGAGCAAAGCTCTCTGGCCGGTCGACCGACCCGGTCGACCGTGCCATGAACCTGGCCAACGTGCACAAGGCTGTGCACGTCGATCGACCGACCGGTCGACCGACTCTGGGGTCCGGTCGACCGGCCCGGTCGACCGTCAGAGCCTGGCAGGTTCTGTTCTGGGTCAGAAACTGGGTTTTTTAAATATTCTAAAAAATCCCATAAAACTTTTAAAAATCCACAAAAATAGTTTCTAACATGATATATGTTATATAAACATGTGATAAAAATTTCAACACAATTGTCAAACATTTTGAACCATTTTTGTGTAATGGAAAAATTACCGAAAACCAAAACCTGTATTTTTCCAAACTTTGATTTTTCAATTAAACTTTGTCCAACACTTATCCAAATACAAAAACATGATACTTAAACATTATAAAGCATGTTGCATATGGACATAGGTCCAATATACATGAAACATATATATATCATTATTTTTGTCTTTTATATCCAAAATATGTTTTGTTAAAAATACCAAAACACAAAACCTCATGAATAGACATCTCAACATAAGTGTGTCTAGAAAGTTAAGCACGCATGTATATAGAACACATCTAATATACATAAAACCATGTAAACTTGTATTGATCTAACTATTCATGAAAACCAATATCGGTTAAACCAAAAACCGAAAAACCGAATCCAAAACATGAAACGTGTGTGTATTGTGAAACTTGAGCATATCATACTATCTAAACTTTACAAATGGATCTAAACAGCAAACTAAACTATGGATACCTAAGTCTTCTTGAGGAACACCGTCTTCAAGTCGACTCGATCCAAAACGTGATCCACCGAGCTTGACTCCAATGAGTGCTATATATGATCTTGATACTCGGGCTCTTGAATCACCATGTGAAAACTTCGAAACTCCTTTGTTGAAGCTAATCACCAACTAATATCTTGGTTAAAGATCTGAAACTAAACATCACAAGATTATTAGTAAACATAACTACATGAGTTAATCATCATCAAAACTAGAGTGGAAAGCCTCTGGGCCAACACATATCTAATACACATTAAACAATGTAAACTTGTTTTGATTCTATCTATTCATGAAAATCAAGATCGGTTAAACCGAAAACCGAAAACCAATAAAAATGAAAACTAGAAACAAGTGTGTGTGTTGTGAACTTGAGCTTATCACACTATCTAACTTTACAATGGATCTAAAATAAAAACTAAATTATGTACCGAGGTCTTCTTGTAGAGCGCCGTCTCCAAGTCGACTCGATCCAAACCGTGATCCACCGAGCTTGACTCCAACGAGTGCTAGATATGAACTTTGACGCACGGGCTCTTGAATCACCATGTGAAAAGCTCCAAAACACCTTTGTTGAAGCTAATCATCTACTAATATCTTGGTTAAGTATCTGAAACTAAACATCACAAGATTATTAGTAAACATAACTACATGAGTTAATCATCATCAAAACTAGAGTGGAAGGCCTCTGGGCCAACAATCTCCCCTTTTTTGATGATGACAAAACTCATGGAGTTATATATGCATGGATTAAAGTTAAGCTTCAAGGAAGCTCCCCCTTAACTCATGCATAGCAATAAGCAATAAGATATGCAATGAATACTAAACATGGATATGCATCAACATGCATAAAAATAATGAAATGAACATGCTCTTGATACTAAACATGAAATAAACATGCTCTTGATACCAAACTTTTAAATAAATTCCTTTTCCTTTTTAAAATAAACATGTTCTTAAGCTCTTTGATACCAATAAAAATTTCAATAAAAATAATAAAAAAACTTAAGCTCTTGATACCAATCAAGGCCTCTTGATACCAATCAATAAAACAAAATTCTTAATACCAATTGGAAAGATAATCACTAAACAATAAACATGCATATAAACTCATGCATATAAACTCAAATGCTTCTCTCCCTTTTTGTCAATCATCAACAAAGGGGTCAAAGAAAACAATATTCTCCCCTTTTTGTCTTAAACAAAAAAAATGAGGGGTGAAATCAAAAAAACTTTCTTGATACCAATTGAAAGAAAAAAAATATGATATCAATGAAACAAAAACATACCAATTGAAAGTACATAATGTGGTACATAAGACAAATGTTTTAATATCAATTGATACCAATTGTAAGTAAATACCAATTAAATACCAATTTTAAGTAAACTTATAGATAATCTTGATACCAATTTGTAAAGATTAGTACCAATTGAAAGTAATTTTTCATTAAAGCATATGATACCAAAAATAATCAATATCCTTTTTTAATCATTTTTAACATAAAGTATGGGAGTAGAATACCAAAACCAATTGAAAGGTGAAATATAAATTTTTCTCCCCCTTTATGAAATACCAAATAAAATGATGCATAAGCTTGTATCAAATACCAATTAAAACATAGTCAATTGAAATAAAATAGTCATTAAAGAAATCAAACTTAGCATAACCAAAATTTGTGCTCAAAGATATAGAGATATAGTAAGCACAAATAAAACATATATATGAGTATACAAAAAGAATGTCAATAGTGATACCAATTGAAAGGATCCAATGATACCAATTGAAAACACAATAAGATTAAGTGTATAACTCATATTACTTTCCACCCATTTCATGCACATGTATAAAAGGATTTTCAATAAGAAGCATACAAGGCATGGTCGCCCAACCAACCGCCCTTTAAATGGGTAGGGTTTTCAAAAATAGGTTTGAAAATAGAGTATGTTTGAAAAGCTCTACCATAATGAAGAATACGAACTAGTTTTAAGAAAAATTTGAAAACTAGTACGAAATCCTTCAAGTAAGGAATAAAACAAAATTATATTTCATGAATCATGAAAATCACTCAACAATTGACACTCAAAAGATATAAAGCTCATATAGGACTCATGAAAATAAAATCATGAGAAAACCTCAAATAATGTGAGTGTACAAGTTTTGTGTGAAAGACATAATCATGAAAATAGTCAATTAGGCTCAATAAGAAATTTCTTAAAACATGAAAATTATCAAAACGATTTAATCTTCAAGGTATATGTATGTCATGTTCAAACTAAAGTATTTACATATCCAAACATAACGAGTCCACAAAAGTATATGCATGAACGCAAGTGGCTCAAGGATGTATATGTATATCTAATAGTTTAGACAAAATGGACATATACATGAAGCTAAATATAAACACGAAACATGTAGAAAATGAGAATACAAATCAAATGCATGAATCATCAAAGCTAGGCTATACTAGTACATCTAATGAGTACAAATGAGCTTTCAAGCACAAACATATAATGATCTATTTGTGACTCACTAGTTGTACAAGTATATACCTAAGTTTTAATGAAAACTAACATCTAAACATGTAATCAAAACATGAAGCATGAAAATCAATACAAAACTAATATGATCATTATGTACATGCACATGCATAGATCTAGGACATACACATTAGTTAAAACAAATGTGAGAACACAAAGATATAAATCCATATTAAACATGGGTGTCTCAAATAACTAAACATGTATATCATAGGACTAAGAAACATGGCATATGGCATAATGAACATTAAAACAATACATGCTAAAAACAATAATATGAAAAGCATGTAAACAAGAGTTAGAGACCGTTACCTAAACCTAGAAGGCAACTCTCCATGTCTCCAAAACAAGGTGGTCCTCCCACCAAACTCCCCTTGAAAGTGATGCATCCAAATAGTTCTCTTTAAGCTCGGAACGCATCCACCTCAAGGCACCATCACTCTCACGTCATGCGAGAGCCCACACCTACATCAAATAAGATAGGGGTGGTCTTTGGTACCCATTCTCTTTTGGGTCCATGGGGGTTAGTTCCTTTCCTAACCCAAACAAATTTTGTTGCTAAATTTACATCATGTATCTTATCATAGCAAAATTTAGCAAGGTGGCCCTTACGTCCACAATGTGTACAAGTGTACACATGAGCATACATAGTGTTGTGTTCATGAACGTGCGAAGCATGTGTATGCCGTGGATGGTGTGCATGCAAAGATGGAACTTGTTTCTTTCGAAACATAAATTCCAAACGTGTGTGGTTCAAAGCACAATGGCTCAAAGTGGAGCCCAAACAATCAACACTTTTTTTCAAAATATTTATATCATTTTTAACACTTGAAGATAAAGTGGAGCATGCAATAGGTGAGCTAGAATGTGAAGCTACACTAGCATGGCAAACATGTGTGTCTATATCATTTTGCAAAGAAATATTTTTCTTTAAACAATCTTTTAATTCTTGTGAAATCAAATTTATTTTATTTTTCAAAGAATTATTTTTTTTAATACAAAATCAAGTTTTGAAGTTAAATCCTCATTTTTCTTCAAAACAAATTCACAATCATTTTTACTTTTCAAAATTTTGTTTTCATTAAGTGCAAGATCAAGTTGGGATTTAAGCGAGTCACTTTCACTTGAAATCTCATCCCTTTCTTGCAAAACAATCTCAAGTCTAGAAGATAAATTTTTATTTTCTTCTTTTAAATCAAGACTTTCCTTTTTCAAAAGTTTGTATTTTGAAATCAAATTTTCACAATTTTTAGCAAGTTCATCATTCATGGCTTGAGCCTCCATACACTCATTGCAATATGAACTAGAACTAGCATCTAGTTGAGTGTCCGAGTGTACCTCAAGGGAGTCATTCCCTTGGACCATGAAGCAACGTTCATCGGACTCGTCTCTCCTAGATCTCCTCATCTTATCGATAATCTTTGGTAGCTCGGGAGAAGTCAAAATGCTCCATACTGCAAAAGCCGAATCATAGTGAGAAAACACATGTAAATATTCTTGATGAAGAGATGCTCTAAGTGCCTTTAGGGCTAGTGCATTGGCCTCTATATGCTTGCTATCATTAGGGTAGGATTCCTTGGTAATGGTAAGGTAAACATGCAAGCCTAGGGCTTTTAAATGACAAATCATAAGAACCTTCCATATGTCAAGTCTAGAGATATCAAACTTGGGAGGAACATCCATGAGTGCAAACTATATGTGTGCAAATGCAAATACAAATATAGATTAGCAAAATCAAGATCACACTCCTTGGTGGTTAAACCAAATATCAGGAGCGTAGGCTCTGATACCAATTGAAAGTACACCTAGAGGGGGGTGAATAGGTGTACGACTAATCTAATGAACTAAATGCGAAAATTAAAACTTAATTGCAACTACACTTAATGCAACCAACGAGTGTAGCCGAATTCCCGGTGAAGGGCTCTGGACTAACTCCTCTTGATTCCTCTGAATAAGAGTTGAGGCGCTATATGAAGCTCTCGTGGTTAAGCACAAGTGAGGCACACACAAACAAGCCAAGCATATAATGAATGTATGACAATATGAAAGATGCAAGGCACAATATAAAAGAGAGAGAGTTAGAGTCAATGGATTAAACGCAAACACACGAATATGTTTCGAGGTTCGAGCACACAGCTCTACGTTTCCGCCTTCACACAGAAGGATTTCCAATCCACTTGTCCACACAGGACTCCCACACAGGGAACCTCCACTGAGGATTTGGGGCAAATACAACCGGGAGTACACAACTCCTCTCTCAATTACAAACACCACCTCTACACTTAGAGGCTAGGCACAAAGCCACACAAATCAACCTCACAAATGAGGGATAGGCACTTAGCCAATACAACCAATCAACCTCTCACTAGAGGGATAGGGCACAAAGCCACCACTCCACAAATCAACCTCTACACAAGAGGGATAGCACAAAGTAGGAGGGTTTACAAGTCGACTCGATCCAAACCATGATCCACCGAGCTTGACTCCAACGAGTGCTAGATATGAACTTTGACGCTCGGGCTCTTAAATCACCATATGAAAAGCTCCAAAACACCTTTGTTGAAGCTAATCACCTACTAATATCTTGGTTAAGTATCTGAAACTAAATATCACAAGATTATTAGTAAATATAACTACATGAATTAATCATCATCAAAACTAGAGTGGAAGGCCTCTGGGCCAACAGTAATTTCAGCCTCAAAAAAAGATATTACTTGACGCTTGATTGTTTATTGTTATGCTAGTTTAAGATGAACGGTTAGATCATCAATACTTAGGATAAAGTTCTCCCAAAGCTTATTTTGAAAAACGTCACACTATTATAATAATAAAATAATCATATGTACAATATATAGGAAAATTTTGCTACAACCACCTACTTTGCTTCATAATTAGGAAAAAACTCAGCTTCATAATTTTGTTCGCTACTGCCTCATCCACGTCATAAACTAATTTCTCACAACTACCACTTCTTTATATATTTTTATTTCCTCTTTTACCCTTCGTCCATCACCTCCGAAGTTACTCTTCCTTTTACCTTGACCTTGATGTGGACTTTATAAGGATTGCGAGCAATCCTCTGAGAGAAATGATTGAGAAATAGGGTATTTTGGGATGATCATGATCGCAGTCTTCAAAAAAACTCAAAATAAGGCATTTGTGAGGACTGCATTCATGGCCGCAGTCCCTATAAAGACTCAAATGTAGGACATTTTTGTGAATACTGCGATCATAGTCGCAGTTCTCATAAAGACTCAGAAATATGTCATTTTGTGAGGACTGGGATAATGATCGCAGTCTCAAAGATAGGACATGTTTGTGAGGAAAACAAGCTTGCAGTCCTCAGAAATATGGCATTCTTATGAGAACTACGATCATGATCTCAGTCTTAAAAATATGATTTTTTGTAAACTGTGATCTTGATCGCAGTTTTATATATACCAGCAGTCAGTATTTTCGAAGCGGCCGCTTTTTCGAAGCGATTAATACGGGGGCATTTGCGTCTTTTGCCACTGAGAAGGGCTTCTGTGCTTGATACATGGGCGCACGTGGTTGGTTTTAAAAAGGAGATGGCTGAAACGAACAAAATTATGAAGCTGAGTTTATTCCTAATTAAGGCTTGACGTAGGGGGTGCAGCGAAATGTCCCTAATATATAACATTATAAAATAAATACAGGTTGATGTATATAAATATAATGCATATAACATACATGGAACCTAACCGATATTTGATTAAAGATGTGTGGTATCATTCTTATACACCGAGTAAAACTCACCATTTAAAAATGATTTATTTTAAATTCATATAATTTGGAAATACTATATACACTATTATAGAATTGGGTTTTCACGTCGCACGTTAGACGCGGTTTCAGTAACACAATAATGTAAAATAAAGATGGTGGCATTTTTGTAATATGTTGAAAAACTTACAACAACAATTATCCAAAAAACCGACGTAGAAACTCAAAAAATAAAGGCGGTGATATTTTTGTAATATGTTGAAAAACTTACAGCATCGATTCTCCATAGAACTGTCTATAAACTCAAACCAAAGAACCAACATCGGTTCTCCAAAGTCTTTTTTTAAATAAAAAAGACTTACGATGTCGGTTCTGAATAAACCAACGCCATTTCTCCAAAAATTCGTTTTCCTCTCAAATGCCAAAAATTCAAATTCCCGCACCCAGTGCCACTCTCCCTTTCAAATTCCCCATCAGATCTCAAAAGCCTAGCGCTCCTCGAGCCCGCCTCCGAACTGCAGCTGGAACTCTGTTCGCTGGCACGACGTCACACGAGCTACAGCGGCAACAGCAACATGCTGTCACGGGAGCTCTGATCCGAGCAGAGCAAGCTCTGCTCCGAGCAGAGCAACAATAAGCTCCGATTGGAGGAGGACGAGTGGAGATTGACAGCGGTGGTTTGGATTTGGAGCTCGGTGGCTGTGGAGGGCAAGTGGAGCTTGTGGTGGTGAAGTTGCGGTGGCGTTCGGGTACTTGGGGAGCAGCGGTGGTGACGGTGGAGATTGTGGTGCTCAGTGGCTCGTGTTGCTCGGTGGTGGAAGTGGAGCTCGTGGTGATGGAGCGGCAGAGCTCTTGGTTGGGATTTGGGACGGATTGGATTTTTTTTTTTTTTTGGGTGTAAAGATTGGATTTACAGTTTAATGATGATGATGATAATTTTTTGAGTCTGAAATATCTCGATCTTTACAGTTTTGTGGAGTGTAAAGATTGATTTTTTATTATTTTTTGTTTTTTGAGTTTGAAATATTTTGAGTTTGATGATGATGATGATACTTTTGGATTCGAATTTGAGACGATGTTGAGCTTCCCGCGGCGGTTGGCGATGGCGTCGTGTAGGATGATGATGGAGTGGTCCACGAAAGAAGACGATGGCTGATGTTTTATTATTTTTTTAAAAAAATAAAGTTTCCGCGTCAGTTTTGTCTTTGCCCCCACCTTACAACGTCGGCGTCATAGACGTCGGTACGTCTTTTCATTTTCACGTCAGTTTTAAACCAACGTGGAAGCACTTTTTTTTTAGTGATAAATATAACTAGACCTGACCCCAGTTCCAGGATCGGAGGAACCGAAACCGGATTGGGGTCGGCCGGTTTCGGTTCGATTTTTATTTTAAAACTAAATGCACAAGAGATTATTGATATATATTGTAACTAAAACTTTTAACAAGCTCCCTGCTAGCTTATTTAGTTTGGGCGTTGGGCTACTAATGTAAAGTTTTGGGTTCGAGCCTGCAAGGTAAGGTAAAAAAAACATTTTTTTTTAATAATTAGGCCAGGCCTGGCCTACAGGCCTGGCCTCATGAACGGGCCTAGGTCTGGGCCTGGCCTGGCAGGCCCAGGAGGGTTTGGACCCAAAAAAAAAAAAAGGTTCTGAACCGGGGCGGTTCCCGATTCTGAACATTACAACCCGGTTCCAGTTCGGTTAGGAACGGGACCAAACCGGTTCCGGTTCCGGTTTTTCAGACCCGGTTCCGGTTCGAACCGACAGTTCGAACCAAACCATGGTCGGGTCTCTGTATAACTCAATATATTTTTATTATTTGTTTCTAGAACCTAAACTACTAGTACTATAGTGTAGTATATGTATAAACAGTCAAAGTACAAAATTGTCAGTATCTAATTCTTATCCTACTGTTCTCATTCCTTGAGGACAGAAAATCAATGCGATTTATCTCGCAGATTTTCATCTGATGACTCTTCTAGTTAACTCCTACATCTGTACTATTGAAACGTGTCTATTATTTTAATAATACCAGGATAAATAGAGTGGATTGTATATGTATGAGAGAAAAAGTTTTTATTTTTTTGGAACTTGACAACGTATAATAACATAATATATATTATCATTTAGTTCAAGGTGAATTGAATAGTTTGTGTGAAGTGAGTATATATTACGTGATGTCTGAGATCAGTCTTTCAGAAAGAAAAACCTTACTCTATTGACTTATTTTCTTGGGTTGGACTTGGAAGTTCATGACACATTTAGGGGCGTTTGGCTCAAGGAGCAAGAGAGTTGGGATACTTCATAAAAGATAGCTTTGGATTTACTTAAATCGGCTCAACTTAATGTGAAATATTCTACTGGAGAAGGTCTCAATGTGAATATTCTAATGAAGAAGGTTGATATGCTTATGAAACTTAATGTGAAATATTCTAAAGAAGATGACATCTATTTTGCATAATGCTACAAAATATCAAAGGCTTGTGGGTAGTCTCATTTATCTCCCTGTGACTTATCCAAACATTGCTCGTGTTGTCAGATTATGAGTCAATTTTTATATTTTCCTCCAACATATACGTCTTACATGTTGAATAATTAGATGAACAAATAGTCCCACATCGACTAGACATGAGGATGATCTTGAGTATGTAAAGATTTGGGCAACTCCACCTAGAAGGCTAGTCTTTTCAATTAGCACCTCAAATCCTTACAATTGGTATCAGTGTCGTGCCCGAACTTTGTCATGTGTGTGTGGGTAATGTTCTGACCCTCCAAATGGGCGCAAAAGACACATTTGTAGGCTCTTGTGAAGCTAATTGGGCTTTGAGAAATTTGATAGTGGTGCTGTTTCGCGTAAGGCGTGGCACCAACCACACGCGGTGAAGGGGAGTTGACATCTTATAGTTGTTACTTCACAATAAGACGTGCCTCTACCTACGCGGTGAAGAAGTTGAGCTTCCAGTGTGAAGATAGTTATGTTATCCACAAAGCACACACTTTTCCGTGGCTCATTCTCCTAGCTGGGCCTCTTCAGTTTATTAGTTGAGAGCATATGCAGGTCTACCACCAGTTGGTCTGTGTTCTTTTTTTTTAAATACATAAGTCGCAGTCGAAGTTAAACTTGAGACTTCCCACAACTTGTAATATCTCCTAACTCAAAATATTGTATTTCTACCTTTATTAATTTTATTTAGATTTACTTATTATTATTGATTAATTTATTTTATACATGTGTATAGATACATATACATATATATTAAGTGTATATATTTTTGATTTACATTTATACCAGTATATGTATGTATTATATATTATACATTATTATTAGCATTACTATTATTATGTTATTGTTGGTATTATTTCTAATTGATCTTCTTTTTCCAACCCATAATACTATTATCCAATAAGCCATAACCCATCTAACTCGTACCCGAAATAAAGTAAAGTAAAGTAAAATAAATAAATAAATTTTAAACAATATATACATATACATATATATATATGGGGTTACTGTACCTCAGCCTGCAGGCTGAGAGAGTTTCTCAGCCGGCGGGACGTGGCTGAATATATGCCACACATCGGCCGCAGTGTGTTGGCGCCAAAAAAATCAAAAAAATACCGCCTAAACAATCGTGAAACAAATTGACAAAAATACCCCTTTTTTAATTCTAAAGTGGAATAAAGTCATGAACAAACAAAATTTCAGTTGAATATATCTACAGTTATAAAATTCGTAATTTTAATACATCGAAAAATATAATTAAAAAAATTGGATCAATATAATGTAAAATAAGCAGAAGCATTGAAAATTTAAAAAACATGCCATGGTCGCAGACTTAATACAATATAACAACTGCGACACAGTCGCAGTCACTAGTCGCACTCATAGTATAACAAAACGTTTTTATGCGACCTAATACAATATAATTTCAATTTTATATGACAACTGCGACACAGTCGCAATCACTAGTCGCAGTCATTGTATAACAAAACTTCTTTATATAACGTCTGCGACCCTAGTCGCATTCTATCGTACAACAATGCGACCTCCTTCAGTACTGCGACCAAAGTCGCAATCTTCTTTCCCATGCCTTATGTAAAAGATTTTTAATATGCGACTAGGGTGGATTAGCCATGCGACCCTGAGATCAATTCGCGTATATCAAATCTTATAAAAATTACTATATTAATTACACTGAATTAAATGAAGTAATTAATATTCTTTCTACCGTGATACAACAGCAGTCTAGAAAAAGAGATGCACTAATGTTAATCTCGAGAAAGGAAAGATGTGCACCATACGTAATCTAAAGATATAGGCAAATAATTCTATAAAAGTTAATCTGTACTTCATGTATTAAACCTCTGGGAAAAAAAAGAACTCTTCGGATTCTCCCGCAATAAATCTTCAATTAAATATTTATTTTTTTTTTACCACTTCTTACCATATTCAACCATCACCTGTAACAATTATTATTACTATTCATGTTCTTCCACAATATTCACCTTTATATAATGCTTGTTACTAATATATTATCTCATACCTAAAAACTATATTTTTGCTCTTCTTTTTCAATTTGATTTCAAAAACTTCCAAAAAAAATTCATTCTTGAATCATGTCTTCCCCATCTTCTTCCTCTGAACACTTAGATTTCAACTTCAATCGTTCCCCCACCGGTCCTTTGTCTTTAGGATATTCTAGTGAATCTGATACCAGTCTCGTTAAATACTGCGACCATAGTCGCGGTACTGTGATCATAGTCGCAGTCCATGGTCGCATAATATATGTAAAAACCAATTTAATTGTTCATAGGAGGATCAGACAACATTCACAAAATAAAGAACAAAAAAATATAAAATAATACGTAAACTGTGATTATACTATCACTCTCTTTAAGTACTGCGATCATAGTCGCGGTACTGCGATCATAGTCGCAGTCCATGGTCGCATAATATATGTAAACATCAATTTAATTGTTCATAGGAGGATCGGACAAAACATTCAGAAATTATACGAAGGACAGTATTTGATGACTAACGGTTGACAATTTATGGTCGCAGTTACTTAATCATTTATCAGTTCCCAATGCGACTATGGTCGCAATAATGTACTGTTTTGGAGTTCAAAGTAATTTAAAGTTATAGTGTATTAACTTTTAAACTGTTTTGGATAACTGAACAGTCACCTAGGAAGTATACAATTTTTGGGAAAAGGTAGAAAATAAGTTTGGGAGATATTCACATGGTTTGAGAGCTTAAACCTTTTGGAATTCCGGGATTACAAATATATAAAGGGTCATCAGCAAAGGATTATAAACATACTCAATTGTTTTTGCTGAAACTAGTTACTCTCACTGTTCGGAAATAGATTCAAAAATGTCTTCTCCACCGTCTTCACCGGAAAGAAGCCAATCATCTAATGATGATTGGATGTATAGTTCTGAAGCGATGCCTCGCTACGGGTCAGAGGATGAGCTTGATACAGACGACCCGTTCTGGGAGTTCATTGATGAACCAAAATACTTACATGAAGAGGAAGAAAGCGAAGAGGAGATTGTCGCTGAAGAGGTGGAAGGGACGGAAAGCGATACAGAAGACGAAAGCGGTCATACTCTTGACGACGAATCTGATTACGATGGTGATGACGAGGATTAGAAGTTTAAAAATTGTATTTTATTTTTTTAAATATATATGAATCTGTTTTCTAAGGTTAATTTTAAAATGAAGGATATATATGACTTTTTTTTAAATTAAAGCAGTCATACTTTTTTTTAAATATATATGACTTTGATCGCAGTTGTTGGCCGAGTCTTAATAAAATACACTGCGACCTTGGTCGCAGTTGCTGGTCTTTAGTATTAATCAACAACAACACTGCGACCTTGGTCGCTATGCGTGTCAATATAAAGGAAACACCTACCTAACGTACTGCGACCTAAGTCGCAGTCATTGTACTGCGACCCTAGATTGCAGATGCTGGCACTCTTTATCAATAACAACATATGCGTGTTAATATAAAGGAAACACCTACCTAACGTACTGCGACTTAAGTCGCTGTCATTGTACTGCGACCCTAGATTGCAGATGCTGGCCCTCTTTATCAATAACAACATTGCGACCTTGGTCGCAATTAACCATGTACACTGCGACCAAAGTCTCTGTCTACATTATATACACAAAAAAATAAACTATATAGGAGAAACTAGATCTGACAAAGAGAGGTAAGGAAATAGGGGAAAAAGTAATTTATAATCAATAACCTAAATCATATAAAGAGCGACAAAAAGAAAGGGGGAAAAAATAATAATAAACAAGTCTGACAACGTGCGCTCCAAAAATTGCCTTTTGGGCAAAAAAATAATAAACAATAAGGAAAGTTAAAGAAAAAGTAGCTTTTCACAAGGGGTATTTGGTAATTTAACTTCTTCCTATAAGCGGGCCGCAAGTTAGTGAGGTGACAAATTGAGCCACGTCACCGCAGGCTGAGAGAGTACGGGCTGATATACATTTTTCTCTCTCTCTCTCTCTCTCTCTCTCTATATATATATATATATATATAATCGTGTGCTTGAATTGTTTATGACAAGTTTCGAACTCATATCCTTTTTACCAAATCCTAATATCTAAACCATAATGCCACATTGGCGTATGGTTAAGTAGGAGATCTAATTTATTTAAACAAATCTAAACCCAAATTTAAATTTTAAATTTCCAACTGAAAGATCTCATTAGATCTTTAGGATCTTTATCTTAACAACCTGAATTCTTATCTTAACAATCTGATTGCTAAAAATTCTAACCTAAAAGATTTTATCCTATTATGTTAACGTAACTCTCTTCTCCTGCTTCTAAAAAAAAAAGAGAAGGACAGTCAGAAAGAAACCCAAACCAACATCCTTCTCCTCCCTCCACCTCTCCTTGGAATCAATCGTGACAGAGGAACGTGTCCGAAGCGTGGAGATTGAGGAGCAGGCTAAGAGAATCAATCCAAGTAAGTAAAAATTTAATTTTTATGAATTAATATATTGTTCACGCATATATATCGTATCTTAGTACTGAGATGTGGGTGACTGACTTTATCGATTAGTAACATTATTTGATTTATTAGATCTATTCATGATTGGGTTGGTCAGTAACATTTATTGGAATAGTGTTTTTCTTAAGATAGAGGGGCTGGCCCGGGTGCAAATAGCACCCGAGTTCCCTGATTAGGCCGGAGAGCCCCAACCCAAATGTTCAAAAGAAAAAAATAAGGAAAAAGAGAGCTGGGCCAGTGGCCTGGGCCGCCACTGGCCCAAGCCAGAAGAAAAGAAAAAGAAGACAAGCCCAGTGGCGGTCCCGAAAGAAAAGATAAAGAAAGAGAAAAAAGGAATTGGGCCTGGCTCATTGGGCCAGGCCAGAAACCAGAAAACAAAAACAGAAAAGAAAAGAATACAAAGCATTCTGAAACCCAATTTCAGATAGCCCAATTCAGTTCAACCCAAATATTGTGGGTTCTAATCTATCTTCACCCTACCCAAATACAAAAACAGATCTGTTAACTTCTTGAAAAACAATTTTATAGACTAGATAAAAATTTGAAAATAATAAATAAAAATAGGGATAAATATCTAAATAACCCCTAGATTCTATTGAAAAATTTTGGGATTATTTGCAGCTCATATGGGACTGAATCACTGCCTTCTAAGTTGAAATCCGCTATTTCAACTTTCAGACCCGTTAAAAAATTTCCATGTTTTTAACAATTTAAACCCCACAAAAATCAGTAAATAAAATCTAATTAATCCTATAAACTCAATACATCATCATATAACCTTGTTTTAAGATCTGGACCATCCATATTTAATTTAAAATACTGAATAAATAGGATATCTCATGAAAAAGTTGATATATGTAAAATTCAATAAATTCTAATTCGAATGTATTTAATGTAGATTTCTTCGAATTGGTTATTGGACGTGTGATAAACCCAGGTAAGTGTTCTATGTTTTCTTATTGAATATTTCGATATTATTTTAAGTGAGTGCTTTTAACTTGTTTCAATATACGTTATTATGTTTAAACAGTGTTCATGTTTAATTACTGTTCATGCACGTCAACTATTGTTCATGTTCACATATTAAATACATAATGAATAAATGCAAAAAGATTATATTGTCGATTCTAAATAAATATCATGATACCACTTAGGTAACTTGACTGACTATATATGACATCTACCTGATAACCATTGTATTCATGTTATTGAAAGTTACTGAAAAAATATTGTCAGACCGTAACACATGTATTGCTCCATTGTTCTGCCGTTTATACGGTAATATTGTCCACATTATTGTTGTTACATCATTGATATTGTTACTGTCACCGTATCGTCCCAGTAATCAAAATAATATGGATATTGATTGAACTAAATAATAATATAAAATGACAACTTACACTGGAATTGGAGAAATTGATGGAGGAGACAACGTCTGTATTTTGGGTAGACCATGGATACAGGTTGCGCAACCGAGATACGATTTCACTGCAGGGTTCCGGGGGAAGACTGACATCCATATTGTTCATATTGTCATTGTTATTGATACATTGTTATTGTTATTGACTACCTAGCGTAAGACCTGATTCAGCGCCAGGTGATTGGGCCGTGGTTCCGGGTATGTACGGAACCCACCTAAAGCATGAACAATGTCTCCAACCAATCAGATTAGCACCTCGATTGATACGTGTAATAAGCATAGTATGGGATGCGTCTATTACAAGTGACAATTGGTGTTCGCTGACATAATAAATGATAATGAACTGTTTATAGTGTATTGTAACTGTCCGTAATCACCTAACTATACACATATATAAACTATGATAGACATAGATTGTACACATGACCGGATTGTATACCCGATTAGTGACATATGCTAGGTTACACATCTTGACATTACTTGTTTCCTTTTTTCATGTTGTCAGCTATATATCGTTCATAACTTTGGTTTTGATATTGATTATTTTGTTATCCTTTATTCCAGTTTATTATGTTGTTATTGCTTACATTATTATTATGCACGAGCTCTTTTTTATACACACACACACTCATTAGGTCGCTTCTGACGACCCTGGATTCGTACGTCCAGATACTGGATATTTTATGTTATTGATCAGGTATTTCGATTGAGACCGAACATGTTGCGAGGAGCTGGAGTTTTCTTCTATTCACTCTGGTATTATTATTTTTCTTTTCATTACTTTTGATTCTATAGTTTTCCTGATCATCCATACTTTGCCATCAGTTATTATTCCATTTCTTATTCATATGATATCATGCGTCAATGTTATATGTAATATTGCAGTGATCGTTGATTCATTATAATATAGATTTATAGCTTGTTCTGGGTTACTTTAGGCTTAGCGTGTACACGTGAGGCATTCCCCGTGTATATACATCGCCAACTCTCGTCGCGACTCCGTTTCCATGTATTTTGGGAAGCGGGACGTGACACAACACATTCTTACACTTTTACTAGTGAATGAGGCCTTAGTGGCTGGTGTGTGTTTCTTGGTGATTCTTTTATCTTATGAAATGCAATAAGCAACCTACAATATGCAAATCCACTGGGGAAGCAGAGTACCGTGCTGTGTCTTCAGCACGTTGTGAGAATTTTTTTCGTCGCAAGGTCTGTGTTCTGTTTCTTGCATATCTGATGCTACTCCCCTTTTCGCTGATAATGTGACTCAAAATCCCGTGTTTTATGAGCGCATAAAAGATACTGAGTTGAATTGTCATTTCATGTGTGATCACTTCATTGCAGGCATCATCTCTCTTCCTTGTGTAACTACAAAGCCTCAATTTGCAGATATATCTTCAAAAGAAATGACTCTTGATTGCCATGCTTTAAACAAAAGATGAGACAGATTGAAGCAATGCAAATTCTGTATATAGAACTATACGACAGAATCCTCACACACACACACACACACACACACATGAGATACTTCCCTCTGTTTTGCCTCTGATTGTCAGTTACTACATTACTCATGCTCATGCATACAAGTAATCTGAATGCTTTGGTTGCAGGTAATTTGTCTTGCCCCTTGGAGGCCGAAGGAAGGCATTGGATTAAACTGTCAAACTTGTATCTTCTGAAGTTTTTAAGCCCAGATTAGCACTTCAAACCTCTATGGAAATAGATCCACAAACTAGCGAGATGCAGAAATTGATCAACTGATATACTGATTAGTAAGAAGGATTTATTTTTCAAACTCTCAACTTGTTTTCCAATAAGCACAATGTTTGGTTTATCTAAATAGATAAAAAAAAAAAAAAAATCAATCTAATGCTTCCCTGAAATGCACAAAAGATATAAATCTGATCAGAAGCTCTAAAACTAGTAACAAAGAAACAATGTGAAATGTGTTGAGTATTCACATGCAAATATAACCTCATATTGGAAAGTGAATAGAAAAGTGAATGATGTAAATAAAAAGTAGGCCTCTACCTATCTGTTTAATTTTTTGGGTTAGATTGGGTCTCTATTTAAAGTCCATGTTCCCCTATGGATCCCTGTGAAAGTGTCCATACAGCGGTGGCGCATGTAGGCCATGGCCCATGGAGAGCAGAGTTCAATTTGAAATCAGAGATGTGAGCTTAGAGTCTAATGTGAAACCTGACTAGTGATTGAAAAGCTCTAAAAGTAGTAACAAAAAAATTTGAAATGTGTTGAGTATTTATGTGCGAATATAGTCACATATTGAAAATTAACAGAAAAGTGATGAACTTAATTAGAATGTGAGATCTCTACCTATAAACTTAAGTTTTGAGTTAAATTGATTCTCAATCTCTATTTAAAGTCCATCGTGTTCCCCTGTAAAGGCATGTGTAAGTCCCCAACAAAATATATAGAAGATACCAATCTTATACATCTTCAAAAATAATAACAAATTTATCATTTTTCCTTAGAATGACATTCTGAAACCGTACAAGTTTATCATTTTATTTTGGGGAAAAATGCTTTTAGGTCCCCAGGGAGTTTGACTTGTGTCAAATACTCCCTGGAGAAAAAAACCGTGTCAAAAAAGCTCTTTGAGAGAGTTTCCTTTGTTTGCAGGTCCCTATCTCAATACATAGCTTGGTGTGTATTCGTATTGCCCATATTAATCTTTAATTGACCATTGTGCTGTCATTTGTCCTTTAATTAGCCCACGTGATGTAATATGAAATCTTTGATGACAATTACTTTAATTGTTTTGCTGTTCAATTCAAAATTTTTGATGCAATTGTTTTGCTATCCACTTCAATTGTCATTTGTCCACTTCAATTGTTTTTGCTAACTTGATCAAAACATTTATAAAAAATCATTTAAATATTTAAAAAATAAAATTAAATGACAACAAAAAATAATTAATGACTTGTTTTATAAATTGTTTAACATCTATTGTTTTATCAAACAAAAATCATTTAACATATGTTTTTTTTTTATTTTTTACTTATTTGTTTGTTTATCTTTTTATTAATTTTTGTCCAACCCCCGATTCGTTAAGCCCCCGACTTGTGAAGATCACAACATTAAGCTTCTCCAACTCCCGCGAGCTCTGTGAGTCTCCGCTTGCTCGTTATAATCTAGAGCAGAGAATAATTTTTGAAACTTAGATACAAATTTTTGTTGGTTATAAAGATTGTTTATATTTTGTGGTCGTATATTTCAAAAGCTAGTCATGTTCTCAAAATATGTACATATATTCCAATAGTAGGACACATTCGAATCTCATCGTTTATCTTTTTCTAAATTGTCCGTCTCTTAGATCTGAGAAGCAAGCCCGAAAAACTCATGTTTCCTTTCTTTTTCTCCATCTCTCACTTAAAAATACCCAAAATCGTAAAAAAAAAACCTCATCTTTTTATTCTTCTAATTTTTCACTTGATATGAGAATAGACACCCAAAAGGACCACTTTCTCTCTTTTTTCTCCATCTCTCAACTAAAAAAATTCATCTTTTTCTCGTTTCTTCTATCTGTCTCCTGCAGCTCTCTTTCCTTTGTTCATTATAGATCATATCAAACAACTATCAGTTCTTGATCATTATTCTCCAAGCTTATTAAAAGTGTTCTTTTTGCAAAGAAAATCTCAATTCTTCATTGAGTATAAATTTGTGAATGATCAAAGTTTTCTTTATGGAAAAAGCCACCTTTTTATAATATTTGAAACGTTGAAAGTTTTCATGAAATGTGTTCTTTTAAGAAAAGGGAGAAAGAAGAAGAGTCTTGCTTGTACGCAAACTGCCTATTTTCCTCTACAAATTATCTAAATTTTACGTAAATTGTCTTCCTTTCATTGTAAATTATCTTTCTTTTCCTGTATTTCTGTATATGTTTATATGTAAACTATCTACCTTTGTTTTAAATTGTCTAATCTTATCTTTAAAATATCTACATTTACATGTAACTATTTTGTTTTATTTTTAAAACATCTACGTTTGAAATGTCTACATTTACATAAAAGCTATTTGCATTTAATTTAAATTATCTATGTTTATTTCTAAAGAACTATATTTATATGTAAAATATTTGTATTTATTTAAATTATCTACCTGTTAGTTTAGTGTATCTAGCTTTTAGATTAGTATATCTACATTTCTTCTGAACTGTCTAACTTTTAATTCAATAGTTTATCTACATTTCTTCCGAAACTGTCTAACATTTAATTCAATATGTCTACCTTTCATATGAATCTTTCTATCTTTTAGTTTAGTATACCCTTTGAGATCAGTATTTTTTTTTCTTTCTTAGGAAATTGTCTACTATTTAGTTGAATGCCTTTCTTTTACCTCAACATATCTATCTTTTATTTCAATATATCTACCGTTGATGTAAAATTGACCACTTCTTAATTCAGTATTTCTACATTTCATATAAAATTGTCCACCTTTTAATTCAATTTATCTAGTTTTGACATAAAATTTTTAGTTCAATATTTCTACATATAAATCTGTCCACATTTTTAGTCCAATTTGTCTATCTTTTATATAAAAATTCCCCCTTCTTAGTCCAATAAGTCTGTTTTTCATATAAAAAATTCCACCTTTTAGTTTAGTATTTCTATCTTTCATATAAAAATGTCTATCTTTGCCTTTACTTTACATTTTAGTCCAGTATATCTACTTTTATGCAGAATTTTTTTATCTTTTAAGTCAGTATATCTCTCTTTCTTATTACAAGTTGTCTATTTTTAGTTCGACCTTTCATAAAACTTTCTACCTTATAGTTTAGTATATTTGTTATTCTCAAATTAGTGAGAACACTGTTGCAATAAAAGAATTCAGAAAATTAAATTTATAAAAAAGAAAACAATAGCCCAAGAGATAAAAAATCAATAGCCTAATGTTTACAAGAACACAGAAAGCTAAATAGAAAAACTCTCATTTTTATTTAGCTAATTAAATATCATACAAGAAAAAAATAGGCCCTTTCTCGTAAAATTAAGCATATTAAGATCTAAGACTAGGAATACCAGCTCTAAATGCTATTACAACTCCAAATCTCACAAAATCACACATTATTCAAGGTTTTATTGAAAGAAAATCCTAGAAGACGGTGAAGGTATACGATTTTGATGCCACAGGTCGACACTTTTTGAACATGTTCATTTTCTTGCATGTTAGGCACTTTTAATGTGCTGCATATGTACTTGCTTGCATCAGTTGGTCCTGACCAACTTCAAAAGGGCAATACAGCAATATTTATGAAAATACTTTGTACCCTATATTGCTTTTTTATGAGGACAAGGGTCTAATCACAGAATGAACTTGGTCAAGAGAGCTTTTGGAAAAAGGGGAAAAGACCCCCCCCCCCCCCGGGGGGGGGGGGAGCAGGGGGACGAGAGAAACGTGGTGGCATGTTTTCTCGGAGGTTAAAGACAATTATCCTGTCTTAAAAACCCTATTCGTGGTTACTCCTGGTTGATTTCTAGGTTATGTGCCTTTTACCTACCTGGGAGAAAATGTGGCATGTCCCATAGTGGGTATAGTTAACATTATAATGAGGTATTTCCAAATCCTAATAGTTAATGTCATGCCTTGCTTCCCAAATTATGTGAAAACGGAGTCGCGGCAAGAGTCAGCGACGTATATACGTGAAGAGAATACCCCACGTATACACGCTAAGCCTAAAATAATTCGAACAAGTTATAAAAATCTACTAAAATGAATCAAGATCACTGCAATATCACATATAAGCATCCACACATGATAGCATATGAATAAGGAATGGAATAATAACTGATATCAAAGTACAGAGGATCAAGAAAATTACAAAATCAATAGGAATGAAAAGAAGATAATAATACCAGAGTGGATCGAGGAAAACTCTAGCTCCTCGCAGCATGTCTGATTTCAATCAAACACTGATCAATAACATGAAACATCCAGTACTTGGACTTGCAAATTGAGGGTCATCAGGAAGCGACCTAATGAGTGTGTAAGAAAATGAAGGTGCTCGTGCATATAAACAGTGTGTACATATTCATAAACAGTACTGGAATAAGACATATATAATATATAAAACATGAATAAAGAATAATAAATTCAGTCAATATAGTAATCAATTGTCAAACCAGGTCAGGTTTCTATCACAGTCTATATATATATATATCCATGTGGAAAGAATAAGTCATGCTAGGATCCAGTGTACAATCAGGTGTCTATTATAACATGTATATATCTATGTTCAGTCTGTGTTATCAATATAATGTTTCAGTTTTATTATCAATTATGTCAGCGAACACTAATTATCACTTGTAATAGACACATCCCATACTACGCCTATCACACGTATCAATCGAAGTCCTATATTATTGAAATCAGTAGAAGAGACATTGTCCATACTTTAGGTGGGTTCTGTGCATACTTAGAACCATGACCCAATCACCTAGCGCTGAATCAGGTTCTACCGCTAAGTAGTCAATAACAATAACAATAACAATATAAATAATATGGCATGTCAGTCATCCCCCGGAACCCTGCAGTGGAACCGCATCTTGGCTGCGCGACCTGTATCCGTGGTTCACTCAAAAAACAGACGCTGTCTCCTCATTAATTTTCCCAATCCCAGTGCAAGTTGCTCAATTATATTATTATTTAGAACAATCAATATCCATGTTATTTCAATTACTGGGACGATACGATGATTGTAACAATATCAATGATGTAACAATAACAATATGAATAATATTACCGTATAAACAGTAGAACAATGAAATAATACATGTGTTACGGTCTGACAATATTTTTTCAGTAAGTTTCAATAACATGAATACAATAACAAGCCCGGATACTGATTAATAGATAGCCTCATCTAGAACTGATCAATATCTTATCCATCTGCACTAAGATACAATAGTAACTGATCTATTAACCAATAGTCTCAATACAATCATCATGAACATGAAGTATCAATCCATGTGAAAGTATCTGATATGGTAAACCATCACCTCAATAAATCAATAACCAACTCTCATTTCTGTCAATTTACTCTAATCTTTTATATTATCAGTATATCAGAATCTCACATAAACAATCAGCTATGTCTAGTCATATCCTCACCATCGAATTACAGTAAGATCATCAATCAGGACATCACCCGTTCTCACTTCTATTCAAGGTCAATCACAGTATCCAACATAAAGAATATACATCTCAGGTCAACTCTAAATTTAACTAAGTCCATGCATAGTTCCAAGCATCAAGGTAGATTCAGTCTTCTAGAAAAATAGCAGCATGTTCTATCAGTCCTCAATATTTAAAAAGATTCCTATCTAAATAATTACCAAACAATTGCCTCATAATACTTTACATGAAATATACCACTCATCCACAAACATGAATTAGGCTAATCACTAGGTCCAGTCAAATCACAGTCAAAGATATACCACCAATAATTCTGAATCTGAAATGGAAAACAATCTATAATGAAATGATAGGAAAGAATATCTCAGTAAGAGGTTATTGAATCCACTATATATCCATGTGCTTTATTAATTCATATTAATCTAGTCTACACTCCTTAACTCTAAGTCAATCTCCATTCCAATAAAAGTCCAATAATAAATCCAAGCATCAACAGATCTAATAAATCAGATAATATTATCCATCGATAAAGTGAGTCACCACATCCACATCTCAGTACTAAGATACTAGCTCTGCATACACACACACATCAACAATATATCAATTTCATTCTTCATCTTCAGATCCATTCTCACCCTAATATTGTCCACTGATCCAATCTATCAATGAAACAATCTCATTAATTATTCTTCAACTTTATAATTAAATTCTTATCTGGTTATTACTAATAAGGAGGATCAAGACTAATACTCATCTGCCTAGAATAATAGAACGAATCGACAATACTATTGGTAATAGAGTAACGATATATCAATAAAATAATATCAGAGCATCACAATGTAACAATAATGACCGACATGAACAGAATAATGCAAAATAATATATACATGCGCATGAAACATTAAGATAAAATGCTGAAATTTAAATAGACCAATAAACAAACACTCATATGAAATGACCCAGTTTTAGGACTGAATAGTCGTCTGGTCTTCACTACACGTACGGATCTATTGATCATCTCATGGGTGAATTTTTGAATCACCAGTGTATCAGGTTCATAATGAACATAAATCCAGAATAGGTCTAGGTCTTCTGTTATCGGGTTCGTAGCGTACGAACAAGTCTGCATCGCTGTAACATATAACCAATCACATATAGCCACAAATACACATAAATACAAATGTACACACCCCCTATACATATATACATACACACACACACACACATATATACACACACACACACACACATATATATACATATATATACACACACACACACACACACACACACACACACACACGAGTATATACATACATACACATAGTAATGCTTACACCTAGGCATACACAATACTCACACACTTATAATCATGCATATATTTATACATACATACACACTCTTACATAAACATATACAACAAACATGCACACCTCCATGCACATGTAGCAAATATCCACAAATGTACTATCACATAATAATTTATGCACCCCCAATCACAAATGACACATACATAAATACATACATAATAACATAGAACTAGATAGAGGGTATACTTACGGTGTAGGAGGAGACATGATTGGGAGAAGGCCGCGGTGAAGCTCGCTGGAGGAGGCAGAAGCCGCGGAGGGGAAGAAACTCACAGCTGGCCATGGAGAGTTCGACGGCAGAAGAGGCGGAGGCCGCGAGGATGTTGGGGTGTCGCGAGCTGCCTCGGGGTCTCGCTAGAGAAGAAGGAGAAGGCCGCATGGTGGGTTTGGGCTGCCAGCAAAGGAAGGAGGAGAAGATTAGGTTAGGGTTTTGATTTAGGATTGATGTTTATATAGGAGATGTTAATTGATTATCATTATATAAGTAGAATTAGGATAATTTAAGATTAGATGGTTAGGATTAGGAGATATGAGAGATTAGATTAGTTAGGATTTTTATTTAATTAAGATAACTATAGAATTTAGTAGTTAGGATATATGAGGATTGGTTCGGTTAAGATTTAGATTTGATGGATAGGATTAGATAGGATTAAATATAGGTAGAGAGAGATATAGGGTTTGTGATTAGGTAGTTAAGATATATAATTACATAGTTAGGATTTAGGATTTATTTGATAGGATAAGGATTAAAATATATTAAAGATTAGTTAGGATTTTATTTTGAAATAGAATTAGTTGAGATTGTGATTTTGAAAATAGGATGTAGATTTGGGTAAGTTAGTATTAGATATGATTTTTATTAGGATTTAAATTTGAGACGAGGTTAAAATTAAATATTGGGTAATAGGTTTTGGTTTGGGTTTTGGCTCAACTAAAAAAAATAGAAGGAATGAAAATGGGCTGATAGCATTGGCCAAGAAAAATAAAAGAAAGATAAGAAATAGATACGGGCTAATGGGTAAAGGTAAAGCATATGAAAATGGATACTTAAGTTTGGATTGGGCTTAGGATTGAGAATAAGAAAATGAAAGAAAAAAGAAGATAAAAATAGGGGGCAAGAACTGAGCTTGTCCAAGAATAATACACAAAATAAATATCAATAATATTAACAATAAGAATAATAACAATAATACACAAACATATTTAACAATAACAATAATACTAATTATCAATAGTAATAACCATAATAATAATACATAACAATAATAATAAGTAACACAAAATAGATGCAATAAAAAATATTATTATTCATTATTAATCTTGTATTTCAAAAATAGGGTATTACATCTACCCACCTTATAAAAATTTCGTCCTCGAAATTTCAATAAAGTAGGGAATGAAAAAAATCAAGTTAAAAGAGAAGATAAATCTTCTAAGTCACTCCTCACTTCATGGGCCCACCGCGCTTCCGTTGTGTGCTCTGATCTCTACTACCAGCTTTAAAATAGAGTAATCAGTTTCAAGAAATAAGATCAGGAAATAGAATTGATAAGAAGAATAAGAATCAAGATAGAGCCAAAAATACTCTAGAGGAAGAGATGCATTCAGAGAGTTCGAAAGATCAAAGAGATAGATTTTTAAGGGAGGACAATCAATTTCAAGTGGAGTTAATATCATTGTATGGATAATATATGTACATTGCAGTATAATTATAACTTGTTTCAAGTTATCGGTATGAACTAGGTTCTTTTCTAGTAAACTTGGCTCTGATACCAAGAAAATTCTGTTATGCCTGCTTCTCAAATTACGTGAAAATGGAGTTGCGAAAAGAGTCTGTGATGTATATACGTGAGAGAATACCCCATGTATACACGCTAAGCCTAAAATAATCTGAACATGCTATAAAAATTTACTAAAATGAATCATGATCACTGCAATATCACATATAAACATCCACACATGATAACATATGAATAAGGAATGGAATAATAACTGATAGCAAAGTAAAGAGAATCAGGGAAACTACAGAATCAATAGGAATAAAAAGAAAGACAATAATACAAGAGTGGATAGAGGAAAACTCCAGCTCCTCGCAACATGTCCGATCTCACGAACACCTGATCAATAGCATGAAACATCCAGCACCTGGACTTGCAAATCCAGGATCGTCAGGAAGTGACCTCATGAGTGTGTAAGACAAACGAAGGTGCTCATGCATATAAACAATGCGTACATAATGGTAAATAGTACTAGAATAAGACAGATATAATATATGAAATATGAACAGAGAGAAATAAAGTCAGTCAATACAGTAATTAAATGTCAAATCATGTCAGGTATCTATTACAAATATATATATATCATATGGGAAGAATAAGTCATGCTAGGGTTCCGTGTACAATCAGGTGTCTATTATAACATGTATATATCTATGTTCAGTCTGTAATATCAATATAATATTTCAATTTTGTTATCAATTATGTCAGCGAACACCAATTGCTACTTGTAATAGACGCATCTCATACTACGCCTATCACACGTATCAATCGAAGTCTTATGTTATTGAAATAAGCAGAAGAGACATTGTCCATGTTTTAGGTGGATCTGTACATACCCGAAACCACGACCCAATCACCTGGCGCTGAATCAGGTCCTACCACTAGGTAGTCAATAACAATAAACAATAACAATAAGAATATGAACAATATGAAATGTCAGTCATCCCCCGGAACCCTGCATTGGAACCGTATCTCGGCTGCGCGACCTGTATCCTAGGTCTACCCAAAATAAAGACACTATCTCCTCCATCATTTTCCCCAATCCTGGTGTAAGTTGTTCAATTATATTGTTATTTAGAATAATCAATATCCATGTAATTTTGATTATTGGGACGATACAATGACAATAACAATATTAATGATATAACAATAACAATATAGACAATATTACCGTGTAAACGGTAGAACAATAGAACAATACATGTGTTAAGGTCTGACAATATTTTTTCAATAACTTTAATAATATAAATACAATAACAAACTCGGATACTGCTCAATAGATAGTCTCATCTAGAACTGATTAATATCTCATCCATTTGTACTAAGATACAATAGTAAATGATCCATCAACTAATAGTCCCAATACAATCATCATGAATATCAAGTATCAATCCATGTGAAAGTATCTGAATGGTAAGTCATCATCTCAATAAATTAATAACCAATTATCTCATTCCTATCAGTTTACTCTAATCTTTATATTATCAGTATATCAAGTCTCACATAAGCATTCAGCTATGTCTAGTCATATCCTCACCATTGAATTACAGTAAGATCATCAATGAAGATCATCACCCATTCTCATTTCTATTCAAGGTCAATCAAAATATCCAACATAAAGAATATATATCTCAGGTTAACTACAAATCTAACTAAGTCCATACATAGTTTCAAGTATCAAGGTAGATTCAGTCTTCTAGTAAAATATCATCATGTTCTATCAGTCCTCAATATTTAAAAGATTCCTATCTAAATAATCACCAAAAAATTGCCTCATAATACTTTACATGAAATGTATCACTCATCCACAAACATGAACTAGGCTAATCACTAGGTCCAGTCAAGTCACAGTCAAAGATATACCAAAAATAATCTTTAATCCGAAATGGTAAACAATCTATAATGAAATGATAGGACAATAATATCTCAGTAACAAGTTATTGAATCCACTATATATCCATGTGCTCTATTAATTCAATTAATCCAGTCTAACTCTAAGTCAATCTTCACTCCAATAAGAGTTATTAATAAATTCATGCATCAGCAGATCTAATAAATCAAATATTGTTACCCATCGATAAAGTGAGTCACCATATCTCAGTACTAAGATACTAACTCTGCACACACACACACACACACAATTATATATAAACACACACACATCAACAATATATCAATTTCATTCTCCATCACCAGATCCATTTTCACCCTAATATAATCTACTGATCCAATCTATCAATGAAGCAATCTCATTAATTAATCCTCAACTTTACAATTAAATTTTTATCTGGTTATTACAAATAAGGAGGATCAAGACTAATACTCATCTTCCTGGAATAATAGAACGAATCGACAATACTGTTAGCAACAGAGTAATATATATCAATAAAATAATATCAGAGCATCATAATGTAACAATAGTGTCCGACATGAACAAAATAATGCAGAATAATATATACATACGCATGAAACATTACGATAAAATGCCAAAATTGAAATAGACCAATAAACAAACACTCACATGAAATGACCTGATTTTAGGACCGAATCACAGTCTGATTTTCACTGTACATACGGATCTCTAGATCATCCCAAGGGTCAATTTTTTGAATCATTAGTGTATCGGGTCCATAACGAATATAAATCCAGAACAGGTCTGGGTCTTCTATTATCGGGTTCGAAGCGCACGAATAAGTTTGCATTGCTGTAATATATAACCAAGCACATATAGCCACAAGTACACATAAATACACATGTACACACCCCTACACACATATGAGTATATACATACATACACATAATCTTGCTTACACCCAGGCAGACACAATATTCACACACTTATAATCATACATACATTTATACATACATACATACTCTTACATAAACATATACGACAAACATGCACACCTCCATGCATACGTAGCACATATCTACAAATGTACCATCACATAATAATTTATGCACATCAATCACAAATGACACATACATAAATACATACATAATAATATAGAACTAGAGAGGAAGAGAGGGCACACTCACGGTGCAGGAGGAGACATGGTTGAGAGAAGGCCGCGACGGAACTCACCGGAGGAGACAGAAGCCGCGGAGGGGGAGAAACTCACAGTTGGCCTTGGAGAGTTCGACGACAGAAGAGGCAGGCGAAGGCCGCGAGGATGTCGGGGTGTCAAGAGCTGCCGTCAGGGTCTCGCCAGAGAAGAAGGAGGTCGCATGGTGGGTTGGGGTTGCCAGCAAAGGAAGGGGAGAATATTAGGTTAGGTTTTGTTTTAGGAATAGATGTTTATATAGGAGATGTTAATTGGTTATAATTATATAAGTAGAATTAGGATAATTTAAGATTAGATGGTTAGGATTAGGAGATAATAAGAGATTAGATTAGTTATGATTTTTATTTAATTAAGATAACTATAGAATTTAGTAGTTAGGATATATGAGGATTGGTTCGGTTAAGATTTAGATTTGATGGATAGGATTAGATAAGATTAAATATAGGGGGAGAGAGATATAGGGTTTGTGATTAGGTGTTAAGATATAGAATTACATAGTTAGGATTTAGGATTTATTTGATAGGATAAGGATTGAAATATATTAAAGATTAGTTAGGATTTTATTTTGAAATAGAATTAGTTGAATTGTGATTTTAAAAATAGGATGTATATTTGGGTAAGTTAGAATTAGATATGATTTTTGTTAGGATTTAAATTTGAGATATGATTAATATTAGATATTGGGTAATAGGTTTTGATTTGGGTTTGGCTCAACTAAAAAAAAAATAGAAGGAATGGAATGGGCTCATGGCATGGGCCAAGAAAAAATCAAAAAAAAGGAAATGAATATTGGCTCATGGCATGGCCAAGAAAAATAAAAAAAAGGAAATGAATATTGGCTCATGGCATGGCCAAGAAAAAAATAAAAAAAAAGGAAATGAATATGGGCTAATGCGTAATGGAAAAGCATATGAAAATGGATACTTGGGTTTTGGATTGGGCTTAGGATAAAGAATAAAAAAAATGAAAGAAAATGAAGAGAAAAAATAGGGGCTAGAAGTGAGCTTGTCTAAGAATAATACACAAAATAAATATCAATAGTATTAATAATAAGAATAATAACAATAATACGCAAAGATATTTAACAATAACAATAACAATAATTATTAATAGTAATAACCATAATAATAATACATAACAACAATAATAATTAACACAAAATACATGCAATAAAAATATTATTATTCATTATTAAATCTTGTATTTCAAAAATAAAAGTATTACAGTTAATCTACCACTTCTAGGCTTCTATCCATTAGTGGGATTATTGAGCCCACAAATTAGTATTAGTGCCCATGAAGGAACATGCATTTTGACTTTCTCTTGGTTTTATCACACCGAAGAGGTGTGAAATAGGTTGTCACATTAAGCGGGTGGTATGGTAAGGTGATGTAGGTTGGGTGTGGTTAAATATATTTGGATTCAAGAACTCAATTAGGACGAGCTGTTTTGGATCATAGTGATTCTAAGTTTATTGCTTACACTTTTACGCCACCTCTACACAGATTACCAAAATCAAAATAAGAAAGATTATTATTATTATTATTATTATTATTATTATTATTATTATTATTATTATTATTATTATTTTGGAGGGGGGTGTGTGTTCATATATTTCATGGATGGCATTTGAAATCCTTTCGCTTCATGAGCACCACCACTCTGTTAGTAAGAAATATAACTCTGGCTGAAGTGAAAGTGTAACAAACATGTGTATTGAAAATGTATGGAGGGTTGCAACCCATTCAAAATTATCGCGGTTTGAGGATTTGCCTTCTCATAAAGGCTCATTGTGCACTATGAGGAGTTGCTGGTCCTAATTCCTTTCTTAATAAACATAGACAAGAAGGTACAATGATTATTTTTTTTTTTAGCTCTTTTACGTAAATGACATAATTAGTGGATCATGTAATTGTTGTAGGATCAGGAAACTGGAAAGAGTAGAGGTGTTGGATATTTGCTAACTCCAAACTCTCTTGGGTACTGGGTTGCCACCCTTGTAGTACCACCACACAAATGAACTAACTCAAGCTAATGCAAAGCACAAAGCGAGGAAGCTTTGAATTGCTTTTCTTTGCTCTTCTGTTTTCTTCTTGCTTGCTTTGCAAATGCACCATGTGACCCTTTATACAGGTTGAAGTACATAGAAGTCACATGCCATACTAAATGCATTGAGTTAATACAAAGGCTACTCATTCAGTAACTAGACCTTAAGTTACTGGCTTTATTTTAGTTCAATAAAGACTTCAGGTTTGTTGAATCAATTCCATGGCTCCAACAATTATTAGCTGTAAGGGATTTTTTGATATGAATGATTTACTTTTGTGTCAACCACCTGACATGTATTCTCTTGACAGTTCCATGCAAGCTGCATTTATTCATGGTTTCAATGACAAGGGACATGTCCTATATGCAAGTGTAACGTGGGTTGTGCCCAGCAGGACACTGGTGTATAATCTTGCGCAAGGCTTCTGAATTTTGGGACCATGGCATACAGGATGTAGGATCACACTGAACATCATGTAACCTTTAGTTTTTGGTATATCATATGCACATCTTGTTTTGCTCCAAATACTGTTTCTGGTGTTAAATTCGTCAGAAAATTGTTATGAGTTGGTGATATCATACTCGGTTCATCTTCTGTTAGTATGGTTCGAGACCTGACTGAACGAACTGGTCTAATATAGAACTTGACATTGGATTTATTTTTGGATATATTTTGTATGATTATATTATGTGATGTGAGGTTTCTCTGCTTTCCAAATGGGAAAATATTCAGTATTTCAGCCCAGACAATATGTATGAAGGAGAAAGAAATACCCTTGAAGAGTACAAAAAAGAACTTGACAGCTACACGAAGATGTACGCCTTTCTCCCTTCTACCACATTGTACAAACTTGTTATACCACAATGTGTTATCTTGTTCAAAGTAGAGAGATGCGTTCACATATGCAAAGCAAAGACTCTTCTGAGGAAAATTAATGATCTAGAACATTTACAGCATCCTTTCAAAGGAGATGAGTGCATCATTTCTGAAAATTATCTCCTTAGCTCATGATAAGATTAAACTGGGACACAATGTTCTAGAGGAAGAACCCAGCTGTTTCCCTGCTGTTTGTGCATGCTGATTATGTGAAAGAAGAATCTTTTTTTTTTTTTGTGCGAGAGGATCAGTCCTAGCGAGGATCAGTCCTAGCACGATAGAAAATGTGAAGCTGAATATTGTAAAACATCAATGTAGGATACGAGGAGCAATGTTGGCCAAGGAAGCTGCATTTCAATTGGAGTTGAAATATGATGAACATGCGCAATTGGTGCCAAGGAATTAAGCTCAAATCTGCGATTACGTAAATATGTTATGATTGATCTCCAAAGAAAAATCCTCCAAGTCTTCAAAATATTTTACAAGAGTAGAGCTCAATACATGAATTGTAAGATTCCATGCCAGACATTCTTATGTGGTCGGCCTTCAGAAAAACAAAAGAGAAGCTAGGGATTCGAGTTTACCTTTGAGCATGGGATTTCCATCTTTATTTCACTTCCAAATTGTAACAGAACTAGAGAAAAATGAAAGTTAATGTAATTCAGAGGTCATCGAAAGAACATCAAATTTCTGCAATCCGTTTTCTTTCTTTGTTAAATTAGTTCTTACATTCACCCTTTCTGGACTCACTGCAGGAGAATGATTTAGCTATAATTTATATTTGAGTAATCTCCCTGTGCATGCTTGTACATATCCACATTCAACAAAAGAAAGTGTGTATGCTACCGAACTTTTTTTTTTGAGAAAAAACGGTGAGCCAAAAATGCCCCCCACGTTTCATTAAAAAGAATTAATGAAAATAATCCCAAGCAAGTACACGAACCTAAAGTCCCTCAGTATTATAAAAAAACTGTGCACATGTAGGTGCCCAAAGATAGCTAAAGGAATCCAAGTACGAAGAAAAGAAAAAAAAAAACTCCCACTCACGCTTCTCCGCTGACGCAGCGGGTGCATTAGCTAGCCAAATCTTCCACTGACACACCCTCTAGTGCCACTCTAACATGCTCCAGCTCAAACTCCCGCTGACGTCACCGTTCCGCCAGAGAAGAAACCCCTCACGCGTATTTGATACCCCTGCCTAGATCCAGCTACAACGCCAATCACATCAACGTTGACCTAAAGTGTCCCATCATGGTCAAGTCAAAGGCGACAACAAACTTTCATAACAATAGTCACATCAATATCGTGTGGCTGATATGACCACTCACATGTATTGATACTCTGTAACCGACCCTTGGACAGAGGTTCTAACAATGTAACCCCATGAAAATTTTGAAAGTTTACTTAATGTTATTTTCATGTATAGATGTGTGGGCATACATATGATGTATATGTATATGTATTGCTAAGAATTTGATGTATAAAAGTGTGTGTGTGTGTGTGTGTGTGTGTGTGTGTGTGTGTGTATATGATGACCGAAAGTAGTGAGTTGGTTAGATCTATGTCTTTAGACATACAAATTCGCGATCCAACCATCTGATTATGATCTAAACATTTAAAAATCCCTATAAACCAATTTTTGTTAGATTTCAAATATTCTACACCGTAAATTAACTAACTCACTATTTAGGCCGTCTGTTTTTTTCTTACTTGATGCATGGGCAAAAAGTATTCAAAATACTTGATTTTTAGTTTTTAGATATTTGAAATAAATATAAATCAACTTTAACAAAGTGGATCTTGTATTCGAATGTCGGATGTTGGTATTTAAGTGGGAAGGATTCGGCCTCACATCCTTTTAGAAGGACACAAGTCTCTCTCTCTCTCTCTCTCTCTCTCTATATATATTATATATATATATATATATATATATATATATATATATATATATATATATATATATATATATATATATATATATATATATATATAAAATATGGGATTGACTTGAGTACATGCGGAAGGATTCGAGCCCGAATCCTTCCCATTCAAACTCAATCCCACGACATTCAAATAAAATATCCACTCCGTTGAAGTTGATCTATTTTGTTTGAAGTAACTAAATAAAAAATCAAGTGTTTTGAATACTTTTTGCCCATCCATCAAGGAGGCGCAAAATGGACAGCCAAAAATAGCATTTTACTTAGATTTATGACTTTAGACATATAAATTCTCGATCCGACTATTTGATCATGATCTAAATATTTAAAAAACCTCACACACCACCAATTTTATTAGGTTTCAATATTATGCACCATTAAACTAGCCAACTCATTTTTTCTGTCGTTCATTTTGAGCCTACTTGATGGATGAGCAAAAAGTATTCAGAATACTTGATTTTTGATTTTTAGCTACTTTAAATAATGTAGGTCAACTTCAATGAAGTGGATCTTGTATTTGAATGTCGTGGGGTTGAGTTTGAGTAGGAAGGATTCAGCCTCGAATCCTTCCATATGTACCCAAGTCTATCCCTCTCTCTCTCTCTATATATATATATATATATGTGTGTGTGTGTGTGTGTGTGTGTGGTGTGTGTGTGTGTGTGTGTGTGTGTGTGTGTTTGTGTGTGGGTTGTGAAGAGTTATGATGTAGTGATGTGTCTATGTATGTATATACATGTTGCTAAGAGATTTGGTGAAGTGATGCACAGACTAGTCAACTAACATGACATTATAGCCGACTAATGAGACCACCAATAGATGTGTACATTGACATTTGACTTAGACTAGTTAACTAACATGTAATACCCTTATTTTGAAATACATGATTTAATGTGTATAGTAGTATTTTAATATGTATAAATAATTTGTATTAAGAGTTATCATTATCTACGCGTGCTTTCATATCTAATAGTTATACATTTCTATTATTATTATTGGTGACTATTTGTAGTAGACGTTATTACTATTACTTCATTTCGATTAATGTTATTTATTATTATTGTTGTTACTATTATTAATATTCATATGGTTTGTTGTTATTAATATCATATTTATTTATTATTATTATTGTTTATTTTTAATTATAGTCACAGAAATTTTTTATGGATTATTATTATTATTGCTACTACCAACATTGCTATATCATTATTTTGATATTCTTTTTACTAATATTTCATTTCCTGTTCTACCCATTATCCTTTAACTTAACCCATTAGCCAAGATTCAAAACCCAAACCCGTTTGCCAATAATCCAAACCCATTACACCAAGTCAAATCCTATATTCAAAACCCAAACCCGTTTTCCAATAATGAAAATAGACCTAGAGGGGGGTGAATATGTGTATGGCTAATCTAATGACAAATGATACAGAATTAAAAACTAATTACAACACACAAAGTGTAACCAAAGAGTGTAGCTGAATTCCCGGTGACGGGTTCTGGACTATCTCCTCTAAATTCCTCTAAATAAGAGTTGAAGTGTTATATGAAGCTCTCTTGGTTCAACACAGCTCAACAGAAGGCATATATATAGCCTCTAAAAAATTTGCCCGTTGGCAGTCTGGAAAGGTAAAAAATGACCTTCTGACCACCCCGTCGAATGGTGCAACAGTTATATTCCTGACCGTTGTGCCTCCGGGTCGACCGCCCGGTCGACCGACTAGCACCCGAAAGTTGGGTGCTTTCAATCGGTCGACCACGCGGTCGACCGGCCGTTTAGACTGGCCATGTGCACGTCTCTCGTACACATCGGTCGACTAGTCTGGGCGACCAGCTCCTGGTCCGGTCGACCGCCAGTGTAGTCAGGCTAAAAATCTGGGACCTGAAACTAAGGTTATTTATTACCAATTAAATCCCATAAAATCACATTAATTCCACAAAAATAAGTTCTTAAAGATATTTGAATACCAAACATGTATGATTAAAAATCAACACATATTACAAACTATTTGAACCATTTTTGTGATATGAAAATTAGGCTTAAACACAAAATCTGTATTTTCTAAAACTTAGATTTTTTGAAATGAAAAACAGTTTTCTCCAAACTTGTATAAATACAAAACATGATATTGAAATAATTTTGAAGCACATTGTATATGGATAGAATCCAATATACATATAAGGTGTATATCTATTTTTTTTGTATGAAATCCAAAATCGGTTAAACCAAATACCAATAAACTTTAAACTTGTGTGTGTATGTGAACTTGAGCATATCAATATTATCTATCTTTACACAAGATCTAAATAAAACACAAACAGAAGTCTTCTTGTCGATCCTCATCTTCAAGACGACCTGATTCAAATACGATCCAAGAGCTTGACTCCACCCGAGCGCTAGATGCGATCTTGACGTGCGAGCTCTTGAATCTACATGTGTTAGCTCCCAAAACTCTTTTGTTGAAGCTAAACACCTATTAATATCTTGGTCAACAACTGAAACTATATAAACACAAGATTATTAGTAAACTATAACTACATGAGTTAATCATCATCAAAACTAGAGTGATGGGCCTTTAGGCCATCAATCTCTCCCTTTTTGATAATGACAAAACTCATAGAGTTATATATGCATGGATTAAAGATAAGCTTCATAGAAGCTCCCCCTTAACTCATGCATAGCAATAAACAAATAGATATTCAATGAAGTGCATAAACTAAACAACACATATATGCATAAATAAGGAAATAATATACATACACTCACCAAATTCTTTTCCCCCCTTTTGCATAAACGAGGAAATAAAATATATATAAACTCACCAAATTCTTCTCCCTTCTTTTGTCAATTCATCAACAAAGGGGCGAGGGAAAAACAAGCAATAAAGTTATATATGCGATATAACATTCATGAAGAGGAGAGACGTAAAGTTAACTCCCTCTGCATACATGCATTACATGAAAAGAGTTGACGAGACCCTAACCATATATCGCATAATATACAATGTATAAGTGGAGATGTTAAGCTCCTCCTACACACGTGTATTACATAAAAAAGAGAGGTCAAGCTCCTCAATGTGAGATACACTCAACATGAATCTATATATAGAGGAGATATTAAGCTCCCCTTAAATATAAGCAATACATATCAAAACATTTTTGAAACCACTTTTAAAACAAATTTTGTATTTTTAAAAGTCAACAAAATATTTTGATACCAATGAAATCAAATTATAGATACCAATTGAAAATTGTAGTTGACAAAATAGCAACTATTGGTACCACTTGTAAATAAACAAAATTTTAAGATACCAATAGAATTTTTTTGATACCAATTGAAAATGAAACATTATAAGTTTGATACCAATTGAAATCAATTTGTACCAATAAAAAATATCTAGTAAATTTTTTATACCAATTGAAAATAAAAACCAATTTTTGGTTAATCACAACTCATTTTGCAATAAGGATATCAAATTGAGAAAATACCAATTTAAGATTATTGATACTAATATTGAAAATATTAGCACATATCAAAATAAAGTATTTTTCATTATAAAGAATTGGGAGTAAAATATCAATTGAAAATAAAATCGATTGAAAGGTAAAACACGAAATTTTCTCCCCTTTATGAAATACCAATAAAAATAATGCATAAGTTTGTATAAGATACCAATTAAAAATAATTGTCATTAAGGACTAAATCAAGCTTAGCATAAATATAATTTGTGCTTAAGATGTAAAGATATAGAAAGCACAATCAAATCATATATATGTATGAAAATGAGTATACCAATTGAAATTGATACTATTTAAAGTTTGAAGCATACATATATAAGAAAACATATATGAGTATACAAATATAAAAATCCTTGAAGATTAAGTGTATAACTCATACTTACCATCCTATTCATACACATGTTGAAAGGATATTCAATAAGAGCATACAAGTATGACCGTCCATCCAACGGCCCTTTGGTGATAGGGGTTTTCAAAATTTGAGTTTAAAAATAGTTTAATATGTTTAAAAACTCTACCAATAGAAGAATATGAACTAGTTTAAGATAATTTTTGAAATAAATAGTTCGAGATCCTTCAAGTAAAGAATAAAATAAGAATCTATCTATGAAAATATAAAAATCACACGATCATCGACACTCAAATAGCATAAAGCTCATATAATCTCATGAAACAAAAATCATGAGTGAACACCAAATATAGAGTCTAAAGTCATGTAATCAACAAAAATAATGGAAATAAGACATTGAAGCTCATATGAACTTCCTTATAAACATGAGAACATGAAATTTAATTTATATCAAAATAATACTAACTTCAGGCATATGTATGTTTTGTGTAAACTAGAAGTATACATACATATCTTAAACACAAATGAGTCTATAATAAAAAATTTGCATGAAAAGCAATTGACTCTAGGATAGACATGTATATCTAAAGTTTTGACAAAATTGACATATACATGAAGCTAAATACATTATTATGAAAACATATACATAAATAGGAATATAAGTTAAAATGCAAGAATCATCAAAACTAGGCTATACAAGTACATCTAATGGGTACAGATGAGCAACATAGCACAAACATATAATAATCAAATGAGGCTCACTAGTTGTACAAGTATTGACACAAGTTTTAATGAAAACTACATCTAAACAAGTAATCAAAACATGAAGTATAGAAGAAAACATAAATCAATATGATTATTATGTTAAATGTACATGTTTTAAATTAGGATATACACACTAGATAAACTATAGTGAGAACACAAAAGATGTAAATCCATATGAACATGGGTGTATCTCAAAGACTATTTATGTATATCTCAAGTCTAATTTATATCGCATCTAATATAATGAACATAAAAAATTCAAAAACATGCTAAAAATCAATGATATGAAAGCATGTAAACTAAATAGGAGTTAGAGATAATTACCAAAATCATTAGGGCTAATCTCTAGGTCTTCAAACTATGGTGGACCTCCCACCAAACTTTCCTTGAAAGTGATGCATCCAATTGTGTCACCATATAGTTCGGAACGCATCCACCATCAAGGCACTAATACCCTCACGTCAAGCGGAGCCCACACCTACATTAAATACAATAGGAGTAAATTTTAGTACCCATACTTTATTGGGTCTATTGGGGTTAGCATCTTTCCTAACCCAAACAAACTTGTTTGCAAAATTTAAATTATGTATCCTATCATAACAAAACTTTGCAAGGTAGTCCTTACGTCCACAATGTGTACAAGTGTACACATGAGCATACATAGTGTCATGTGTATGAACGTGAGAAGCATGTGTATGTTGTGGTTTGTGTGCATGTATGTGAAACTTATTTCTTTCGAAACATGGATTCCAATCATGTGTGGTTCATGGCACATTGGCTCAAAGTGGAGCCCAAACAATCAACACTTTTCTTCAACATACATATATCACTTTTAATATTTGAAGACAAAGTGGAGCAATCAACATATTTATCACTAGAAGAAGAAGCAATAGGAACATGACAAACATGAGAAGATAAATCATATTTTAAAGATTTATTTTCATTTGAAACTAAATCCAAATTCTTTGAAATTAAAGAAATTTTATTTTCAAAGCTTCATTCTCTTTTAAAATAAATTAAGTTTTGAAGATAGAACTTCATTTTTCTTTAAAACATCATTACAATCATTTTTACTCTTTAAAATTTTGTTTTCATTTAGAGTAAGGTCAAGTTGGGATTTCAATGAATCTCTTTCATTTGAAATCTCAACCTTCTCTTGTAAAGTCAAATCAAGTTTTAAAAATAAATCCTTATTTTCTTTATTTAATTTAAAGCTTTTCTTTTTCAAAACTTGGTACTTTTCAAGCGAGTTTTCACAAATTATAAAAACCTCTTCATTTAATGCATCGACATCTATACTATCATGATCATCATTAGAAGAGCTAGTACAATCATTTAGTTGAGTGTCCGAGTTTACCTCAAGAGAGTCATTCCCTTGGACTATGTAGCACGCTTGTTCGGATTCATCTCCACTAGATTCCTTCTCCACATAATTTGTCGTTTATAATTTGGGAGAGATCAATGTGTTCTATACTGCAAAAGTGGAATCACAATGAGAAATCATAGAAAGATAATCTTTGGTAAGAGTGCTTCTAAGTGTCTCTATGGCTTATGCATTGGCCTCTATATGCTTGTTATTATCAAGATAAATTTCTTGAAAGTAGTAAGGTAAACATGCATTCCTAGGGTTTTTAAATAAGCACTCATTCTAAGTTTTCATATATCGATGTTGGAAGCATCAAACATGGGAGGGGCAAGGTGATCCATGAGTGTATAAATAATGAGTGTGCAAATGCAATACTAGATTAGCAAGCCAAAATCTCACTCCTAGGTGGTTAAACCTAATATCAGGAGCGTAGGCTCTGATACCAATTGAAAATACACTTAGAGGGGTGAATAGGTGTATGGCTAATCTAATGATAAATGATGCGAAATTAAAAACTAATTGCAACACACAAAGTGTAACCAAAGAGTGTAGCCGAATTTTCGGTGATAGGCTCTGGACTATCTCCTCTAAATTCCTCTAAATAAGAGTTGAGGTGTTATATGAAACTCTCTAAGTTCAACACAGCTCAACAGAAGGCATATATAGCCTCTCAAAAATCTGCCCGTTGGCAGTCTGAAAAGGTCAAAAATGACCTTCCAGTCGACGCCCGGTCGATTGGCGCAACGGTCATATTTCTGACCGTTGTGCTTCCGGTCGACCGCCCGGTGACCGGGCAACACCCGAGCGTTGGGTGCTTTCGGTCAGTCGACCGCGGGTCGACCGACCGTTTAGGCTGGCCATGTGCACGTCTCTCATGCACATCGGTCGACCGGTCCGGTCGACCGCCAGGTCAGGCTGAAAATCTAAGACTTGAAACTAAGGTTATTTATTACCAATTAAATCCCATAAAATCACATTAATTCCATAAAAATAAGTTCTTATAAGATATTTGAATATCAAACATGTGTGATAAAAAATTAACACATTTTACAAACTATTTGAACCATTTTGTAATATGAAAATTAGGCTTAAACACAAAATCCGTATTTTCTAAAACTTGAATTTTTGAATTGAAAAACCGTTTTCTCCAAAACTTGTATAAATACAAAAATATGATATTGAAATAATTTTGAAGCATATTTTATATGGATAGAATCCAATATACATATAAGATGTACATCTATGTTTTTGATATGAAATCCAAAATCGGTTAAACCAAAAATCAATAAACTTTAAACTTGTGTGTGCATGTGAACTTGAGCATATCAATACTATCTATCTTTATACAAGATTTAACAAAACACAAACTGAAGCCTTCTTGTCAATCCTCATCTTCAAGACGACCCAATCCAAACATGATCCAAAGAGCTTGACTCTAACTAAGTGCTAGATGCGATCTTGATGTGCGAGCTCTTGAATCTACATGTGTTAGCTCCCAAAACTCCTTTGTTGAAGCTAAACACCTACTAATATCTTGGTCAACAACTGAAACTATATAAATATAAGATTATTATTAAACTATAACTATATGAGTTAATCATCATCAAAACTAGAGTGATGGGCCTTTGGGCCAACAAATAATCCAAACACATTACACCAAGTCAAACCCTAAACTAACAATCAAATAAATCCTAACTAATCTAATCCTAATCTCATGATTTTTCTCTCCCTCTTCCTCTATCTACAAACACAACAAATTTTTTTCCCCACATTATCCATCCTCTCCCCTTCTCCAAGCAACCCCCAGCATAGAGCTGTGCCAACTCCCCTCATCCAGTGATTGGGTGCTCATGGTCTTCTTCGCATCTCCTCGCAAGTTCATGATTTGTCGCGATGGTAGTGAAGCTTGGACTGATGTGCCTCCAGGCGCGCGCCACCTCTTCAGCATGGCCTACTCCACCGCAGCAACCACACACCCAAGGCCTTCTCCTCCTTCTCCTCTCCAGCATTGAGATCCGGTCCATGGCAGCCTCTCTCCTCTTGCCGCACCATAAGAAACTCTTAGGCTGGGGTATATTCCTTCCCAATAGGCCGTACACAACTCCTGAAGCCCTCTCTATGGCCTGTGCACAGCCCATGGTCCCTTTCTTCTCTGTCGAGAACCACAGTCCTTCGCCTGTCCTTGGCTGAACCAGCATCTCCCCGGGCTCCCTATCCATCCGAGCATGAGGACCCCTAACAGCAGCCCCCTCCCATCTCCGCAGCCAGACCTCCACAAACCCCCAACAGCACCCCCGAGGCCTTCCATTTGCCGCCCAACCTTACGTCACGGCCTGCTTCTCTTAGCCGAGACCCCCCTCTCCTGCGAACTTCATCGCGGCAAGATCCACCATGGCCGCAGCCCAACAGCCGAGCCCCCCATCCTCAGGCCTGGTGCATCCACCAACCTCCTTGCCGAGCATCAGAGCCCATCACACCCCTTTACGACATGACAACCCACAACATCCTCAAAGTATAAGCTCGGACTCCCACCTCTCCGTGGATCGCTGCTGCTCGTCGTCGGCGAGCGCGAATGCACCCACGCCCTTCCCAGCAAGATCCTTGAGACGTAGGCACTGTCCGCGACTTCCACCATCACCGTGTCCCGTCGTCGGAGATTGCCGCAAGTTTCCCTAGCGGGCATGCGTGGGTCTCCCTCTTCTTCCTTTTGTGCATATATATATATATATATATATATATATTATATATATATATATTATATAATATATATATATATATATATATATAAGTGGGTGTTTTAATTGTGTGTTATAAGCATTAGTATGTGGTTGAGTATGCATGAATTATTATTGTAGGGATATGTGTGTAAATATGTATAACTTTACATGAAGTGTGTTAGTTATGATTGGGTGTGCATGTATGTTGTGTGTGTCATGTGTGTGCATGAGTGGTTATATGCATCTTTGTGTGTGTGTGTGTATTAGTATATGTGTAATACCCCGTTCCCGGAATACGTACTTAGTTGCGTATTCAGATTTTTGGTCGTATTTTTTTCGATTTGTTTCCTGTATTTATTCTGTATTATGAATTCCTTATATGACTGTTTTGTCTTGGATTTGGATTCGTGGATTCGGAGTCAGCCCTAGTCTGAACCGAAGGCCCGATCCTAGTGTATTACTCGATTTGGTCTTTCCGGTATTCTGATTTGACCGATTTCTGTTTCAAATATCATTTTCCAATATTATATATTTTATATGATTTTCTGAAATTTTTCTGAATTTAATTAAATGTCTTCAAACCGGTGTCGACCAGTGCCGCTGATCGATTCCAGGATTTTTATTTCACAATCAGCTAGGAATTTCTAGAAGGTCCTTTAGGAATTATTCCTTAGAATCATATTTTCTACCTACATTCTTTTTTTGAGGATTTTATGAATTTATGAAAATTCCACCGGAGTCGGTAGATAATTGGTTCCGGGATTTTTAGTTTTAAAACTATAAAGTATTTCTTAAAACGGATTTCACTATGATACTTAGTATTATATTCTTGATTTTTGGTAATTATTTCGGGTCGTTCCGAGACACTTGAATTTCGGACGATTCCGGTATTTTCCCGAAAGATTTCCGCATCCGCAACTGAATCCCGGGAATCCGCCACTTTCATTATTTTCAAATTCTTTTCCAAGAAAATATCTCCTCATATGAATTTCTTTTCCTTTTTCCTTTTCCTTCATTTCTTTCCTTCCTTCACAATCCACAAGAATTCCCATTTTCCAAAATTCCAACAATTCCAAATTCCTTTTTCTTCTTCCCACCAACTCCCACCTACCCCCATTGAATGCATCTCTCTCTCTCTTCCATGGCCGGCCAAGTGGCCAAGTGAGGGACACCTCACCCTCCCCCTATTTACACAAACCCCCTCTCTTTTCATTATTTGCATCTCCTTCATAAAATCTAAAACCTATATAAACTTTCCCTTACATTTCTTTTCCTTTTTCTTTCTTTTCTCTTCTCATTTCTTTCTTCTTCTTCCTCTTCTCCAAGAGAGCCAGCCGACCCTCACCGCCGGCCAGCCATCTCGTCGCCGGCGAGGACCCCTCCCAACTCCGGCCAAGCTCCACCTCCTCCAACACCAACAACAACAACTCCTCCATCTCCTTCTTCCTCAAGGATCATCACCATCTCTACCTTTCCTCTTCTTCTTCATCATCAACCACCACCACTCCTTTTGGTAAGTAATTTCCCTCACCAAGACTTGTACAACTCTTAGTCTACTTATGTTTGCATATTCTTGTTCAATTGTGTCTTCAATTCTTGTTATTTAGCCATCAACCCAACCCTAGAAAATCTGTTCTGTTTGCTGTTTCCAGTCGATTAGTCGACTTGACCTAGAACCTAGTCGACTAGAAAACCCTACCTGAAACGTAACCTTTCTGGAGCACAGTTTTAGTCGACTTAGGTTATTTATTAGTCGACTAGAAACCTCGATTAGTCGACTACTCCCTTGACCCTAGTCGACTAACCTTTCCTGAACCAGAAACCCAAACTCTCTGTATCACAGTATTAGTCGACTTGACATGACTGTTAGTCGACTTGAGATGTCTGTTAGTCGACTACTCTTTCCACCCAGTCGACTAACTTTTCCTGAATCAGAATATCAACTCTCTGGAACCCAGTTTTAGTCGACTATACCAAACTGTTAGTCGACTAACTCCACTATTAGTCGACTACTCTTCCATCCTAGTCGACTAACTTTAGCTGGTTGTCTTAGTTGATTCCTTTCTTGAATATGAACCTTACCCTCTAGACTTATATCATATCTTAGTATTACTTGACTTGTCACTTGACAAACATCATCTTACCTTCTCTCCTTCTCTCTCCTCTTCTCTCTACATATTTATATCAGGTTTTGTGGCGCATCCCGAGCTTCCGTGGATTTTGGATCTTTCGGCGTTTTGGTGATTTAGGCGAGTAGTCTCGCTCTTCTCTACTTGAGTTTCCCGTTTCATCGGTCGATAAGTATTTCACTTCTTATTTCCATATTCATGTTTGCCCTGCAATTGCTTATATTATGGTAGCTTCATCTTGTACTTGTGCCATGCTATTGATATGCTTACTTCTTTATCATATACCATGCGTGGCCGACCCTTCGTGGTCGTTGGACTTTGAGTTACTTCCATGTTACCATTTGCCATTACTTCAGACTTGTTAGTTGTATGCTTCCTTTTAACACATGTATATCACCTGACATCTAGTGTGTTATCATCTGACCACCTGACCTGCTACTTTTTGGCAAGACCTCTTGTTATGTCATGACTTACCCAGACCTATTATCAATCTCTTGTTATGCATGTTACTTGATGGATATCACCACTTGTCATGCTATCTTTTGACACCAAGCATGATGTACATGACTTTGTAATTATTATGTTTACGGGAATCCTGTCTTGTTATTATGGAACTAAGTGCCACACGGAGCAAAGTGCCACACATTGCACCAGGTGGGGGCCACCTCTTGAATCTGTGGGGGCCACCTCTAGAATCCATCCCCTCAGAGCAAAGTGCCACACCATACTCGGTGGGGGCCACCTCTTGAATCTGTTGGGCTATTCCTGTTATGTCCAGTTATTCTCGTAATCTGATAATTATGTTCATAAGCCATAAAAGGACAACTTGTATGGGGAATGGGAGGAAGTGATGGATGCCGGAATGATATCTTGCTTATAGTATGGGAATATGACATATTGGCGGTACTGTTAGTGGGACTTTGGGCCCACAGATTACTGTTAGGGGGACTTTGGGGCTCCAAACTGGTCCCAGGTGTATGGGAACTACTATAAGAAGCTCTGTCAGTTCTCCATCTACTTCCGTTAACAACCCTTGGCTTGCTTATATATGGATGTATGTGGGTTGGCCGTACACCAGGTCACTTACCGAGATATATGAGTCAGACAAGTAATAATAATAATAGATTCCAGTTATTGATTCCTGTTACATCTGCTATGTATGTCGTGATTCCCGTTTTGTATTCCCGTTTGACTTTCACATGATTTGCAACTCTGATTCTATACGCTTGGGATTTCTGTGGCATGAGATAAAGGTATATAGATGAGGGTTTCCTTGTTTGATTATTCCTTCGATGTATTAGTCTCATGGGACCGTGACTTAAGCGTATACAATCACTTTTGCTTATGATCAGCTTTACCTTGGATTTCCTGTTTTATGGATATTATGTTATACTTGTTCATATATATTTCATTTGTGTTCTAACCCTCCTGTCTTCTGTACTTGACACCTGTGCTCATCCTGGCTCGCCACCTGGCATCATATTCCTACTCGCCTGGGGAGTTTCACTGACTCCCCTGGATTCTCATGTCCAGGTTATGGAGCCCGGAGCGTGTGGATTCTCCCCGTTACTGCTCAGAGTGGCGCAACGGTAGCGTGGATCTCCAGTCGATCGTCCAGAGCCACACCCTTCCAGGCCCCCTGTATGCCTCTCGAGTTTCCTCTTAGCAAACTCGTGAGTGCCCTTTTCTATTCATACTTGTACATTTCCTTGTATTCCCCTGTTCACATATGTATATCTTTTGTACTCTCGCATTTGCGCATCAGTGATATAATATTATTGTAATATTGGATCACTTCTGGTGATAACTCTGTATTTGTATATATATATGTGTTGGAATGTATAATGCACCATTTGCTTCCGTACCCTGATTCTTGTCTGTACTGATGCTTAGCGTATATACGGGAGGGTAGTTCTGACCTATGCATATACGTTGCAGTGACGTCCCCGTATCCGCGGGATCGGGGCGTTACAGGATGGTATCAGAGCCTAGGCTCTAACTTTCTCAGTACGTCCAGAGGGCAAATTAATGGTAATGAAATTTGCAACTGGAATACATGAGTCTTGGTTATACGTTCCAACTACAAGTGCAGAGTTATCTATTCTTGACTATCTTTCCTTTGATTCCTAAATCCTTTCCATATCCCTTCCCTGTTTTGGTTTTATGAAGCCTTATACTATCTTAAGATATGACTAGACTAGAGAGGTAGTGGCTGGTTCTGAATGAAGCTATTATGTGATCTCTTCGGCCAACTCTATGAAGCTTGGTATTCTCCAGATCGATCCTGATCTGGCTATCTTTCGCAAGGCAGCAGTCGGAATTCTCTACGGATATCTTTCAGAGCGATCGATGCCTGGTGTTCGGGATTCTTAATTATCGGTCTTCTTTATTATGCTCAGACTATCAGGGTTTTCTTTATCTTCAGTATTCTGGTTTATTCTCAGAGGATTATCAAGTATGCAGTACATCTGGAATTCTATTGCACAGCCACGACGTCAGCAGTATTATTCAGCATTATTCGAAGATTTATACAGCCGGAAGTGCGGAGGATGATTATTGTACAGTCGACTTGAGAGCCCTACCTCTAGTGCTTCATATCTTAATTGGTATAAATTCCACCGCTGTCCCCTTTGTATTCAATTTACCCCTTAACGAAATTGCGAGGACGCAATTTTTTTGTAAGGTGGGTGGATTGTAATACCCCGTTCCCGGAATACGTACTTAGTTGCGTATTCAGATTTTCGGTCGTATTTTTTTCGATTTGTTTCCTGTATTTATTCTGTATTATGAATTCCTTATATGACTGTTTTGTCTTGGATTTGGATTCGTGGATTCGGAGTCAGCCCTAGTCTGAACCGAAGGCCCGATCCTAGTGTATTACTCGATTTGGTCTTTCTGGTATTCTGATTTGACCGATTTCTGTTTCAAATATCATTTTCCAATATTATATATTTTATATGATTTTCTGAAATTTTCCTGAATTTAATTAAATGTCTTCAAAACCGGTGTCGACCAGTGCCGCTGATCGATTCCAGGATTTTTATTTCACAATCAGCTAGGAATTTCTAGAAGGTCCTTTAGGCATTATTCCTTAGAATCATATTTTCTACCTACATTCTTTTTCTGAGGATTTTATGAATTTATGAAAATTCCACCGGAGTCGGTAGATAATTGGTTCCGGGATTTTTAGTTTTAAAACTATAAAGTATTTCTTAAAACGGATTTCACTATGATACTTAGTATTATATTCTTGATTTTTGGTAATTATTTCGGGTCGTTCCGAGACACTTGAATTTCGGACGATTCCGGTATTTTCCCGAAAGATTTCCGCATCCGCAACTGAATCCCGGGAATCCGCCACTTTCATTATTTTCAAATTCTTTTCCAAGAAAATATCTCCTCATATGAATTTCTTTTCCTTTTTCCTTTTTCCTTCATTTCTTTCCTTCCTTCACAATCCACAAGAATTCCCATTTTCCAAAATTCCAACAATTCCAAATTCCTTTTTCTTCTTCCACCAACTCCCACCTACCCCCATTGAATGCATCTCTCTCTCTCTTCCATGGCCGGCCAAGTGGCCAAGTGAGGGACACCTCACCCTCCCCCTATTTACACAAAACCCCCTCTCTTTTCATTATTTGCATCTCCTTCATAAAATCTAAAACCTATATAAACTTTCCCTTACATTTCTTTTCCTTTTTCTTTCTTTTCTCTTCTCATTTCTTTCTTCTTCTTCCTCTTCTCCAAGAGAGCCAGCCGACCCTCACCGCCGGCCAGCCAGCTCGTCGCCGGCGAGGACCCCTCCCAACTCCGGCCAAGCTCCACCTCCTCCAACACCAACAACAACAACTCCTCCATCTCCTTCTTCCTCAAGGATCATCACCATCTCTACCTTTCCTCTTCTTCTTCATCATCAACCACCACCACTCCTTTTGGTAAGTAATTTCCCTCACCAAGACTTTTACAACTCTTAGTCTACTTATGTTTGCATATTCTTGTTCAATTGTGTCTTCAATTCTTGTTATTTAGCCATCAAACCCAACCCTAGAAAATCTGTTCTGTTTGCTGTTTCCAGTCGATTAGTCGACTTGACCTAGAACCTAGTCGACTAGAAAACCCTACCTGAAACGTAACCTTTCTGGAGCACAGTTTTAGTCGACTTAGGTTATTTATTAGTCGACTAGAAACCTCGATTAGTCGACTACTCCCTTGACCCTAGTCGACTAACCTTTCCTGAACCAGAAACCCAAACTCTCTGTATCACAGTATTAGTCGACTTGACATGACTGTTAGTCGACTTGAGATGTCTGTTAGTCGACTACTCTTTCCACCCAGTCGACTAACTTTTCCTGAATCAGAATATCAACTCTCTGGAACCCAGTTTTAGTCGACTATACCAAACTGTTAGTCGACTAACTCCACTATTAGTCGACTACTCTTCCATCCTAGTCGACTAACTTTAGCTGGTTGTCTTAGTTGATTCCTTTCTTGAATATGAACCTTACCCTCTAGACTTATATCATATCTTAGTATTACTTGACTTGTCACTTGACAAACATCATCTTACCTTCTCTCCTTCTCTCTCCTCTTCTCTTTACATATTTATATCAGGTTTTGTGGCGCATCCCGAGCTTCCGTGGATTTTGGATCTTTCGGCGTTTTGGTGATTTAGGCGAGTAGTCTCGCTCTTCTCTACTTGAGTTTCCCGTTTCATCGGTCGATAAGTATTTCGCTTCTTATTTCCATATTCATGTTTGCCCTGCAATTGCTTATATTATGGTAGCTTCATCTTGTACTTGTGCCATGCTATTGATATGCTTACTTCTTTATCATATACCATGCGTGGCCGACCCTTCGTGGTCGTTGGACTTTGAGTTACTTCCATGTTACCATTTGCCATTACTTCAGACTTGTTAGTTGTATGCTTCCTTTTAACACATGTATATCACCTGACATCTAGTGTGTTATCATCTGACCACCTGACCTGCTACTTTTTGGCAAGACCTCTTGTTATGTCATGACTTACCCAGACCTATTATCAATCTCTTGTTATGCATGTTACTTGATGGATATCACCACTTGTCATGCTATCTTTTGACACCAAGCATGATGTACATGACTTTGTAATTATTATGTTTACGGGAATCCTGTCTTGTTATTATGGAACTAAGTGCCACACGGAGCAAAGTGCCACACATTGCACCAGGTGGGGGCCACCTCTTGAATCTGTGGGGCCACCTCTAGAATCCATCCCCTCAGAGCAAAGTGCCACACCATACTCGGTGGGGGCCACCTCTTGAATCTGTTGGGCTATTCCTGTTATGTCCAGTTATTCCCGTAATCTGATAATTATGTTCATAAGCCATAAAAGGACAACTTGTATGGGGAATGGGAGGAAGTGATGGATGCCGGAATGATATCTTGCTTATAGTATGGGAATATGACATATTGGCGGTACTGTTAGTGGGACTTTGGGCCCACAGATTACTGTTAGGGGGACTTTGGGCCTCCAAAACTGGTCCCAGGTGTATGGGAACTACTATAAGAAGCTCTGTCAGTTCTCCATCTACTTCCGTTAACAACCCTTGGCTTGCTTATATATGGATGTATGTGGGTTGGCCGTACACCAGGTCACTTACCGAGATATATGAGTCAGACAAGTAATAATAATAATAGATTCCAGTTATTGATTCCTGTTACATCTGCTATGTATGTCGTGATTCCCGTTTTGTATTCCCGTTTGACTTTCACATGATTTGCAACTCTGATTCTATACGCTTGGGATTTCTGTGGCATGAGATAAAGGTATATAGATGAGGGTTTCCTTGTTTGGATTATTCCTTCGATGTATTAGTCTCATGGGACCGTGACTTAAGCGTATACAATCACTTTTGCTTATGATCAGCTTTACCTTGGATTTCCTGTTTTATGGATATTATGTTATACTTGTTCATATATTTTCATTTGTGTTCTAACCCTCCTGTCTTCTGTACTTGACACCTGTGCTTATCCTGGCTCGCCACCTGGCATCATATTCCTACTCGCCTGGGGAGTTTCACTGACTCCCCTGGATTCTCATGTCCAGGTTATGGAGCCCGGAGCGTGTGGATTCTCCCCGTTACTGCTCAGAGTGGCGCAACGGTAGCGTGGATCTCCAGTCGATCGTCCAGAGCCACACCCTTCCAGGCCCCCTGTATGCCTCTCGAGTTTCCTCTTAGCAAACTCGTGAGTGCCCTTTTCTATTCATACTTGTACATTTCCTTGTATTCCCGCTGTTCACATATGTATATCTTTTGTACTCTCGCATTTGCGCATCAGTGATATAATATTATTGTAATATTGGATCACTTCTGGTGATAACTCTGTATTTGTATATATATATGTGTTGGAATGTATATGCACCATTTGCTTCCGTACCCTGATTCTTGTCTGTACTGATGCTTAGCGTATATACGGGAGGGTAGTTCTGACCTACGCATATACATTGCAGTGACGTCCCCGTATCCGCGGGATCGGGGCGTTACAATATGTATATATTTAGTGAGTATGTATGTGTGAATGCCCGTATATATGTACGTATGTGGGTGCACCCATGTGCTATGCACGTGTGGCATGCATTTATGGGTACATGTGTGAGTGTATTACGGGTGTGTGTTGATTCCTTTTCCTCTTTGTGTGTTTAGTGGTGTGTTATAGCATTTCAGACTCGTTCGTGAGATCCAAACTCGACAAGAGGAGATTCGGAGTTGTGCCTGTTGCGGACCGATACATTAGCGATTCAAAGACCGACTAATGGGATGATCCAGAGATTCGTGCCAGTTCGTGCAGTAAAGACCAGATGGTGATTGGATCTGAAACTACGTCATTTCATGTGAGTGTTTGTTCTTATATTTTTCTTTATTTAATGTTACCTGTAAATGTTAGTACATCTATTCCAATTATGTCATATGATTATATAATATATACCAGTATGATCACCTATATTCCTTCATGAGACATCAGTGAGTACACCTTATTTATGTAATTAATTCGAGCGATTATCAGCGTCATTTTATTTGTTGGTAATTTATCGCTGTTGGCTTAGGCCTAGTATTGGAATACCTTAGACTGTGACTTGATTCGATCTATTGACTGGCTAGACGAGTTCATATTTAAGCATTAGACATATATGGACCTTGTATTTTGACGTTTAGATATTAGACTTATGCCACTTCATATGTAGATGATTACCATTTTCGAATTCGAATCTAGTTATGATAGTCTTGTCTATGTGACTGATCTTGAGATGATTGGTTTATGACTATGATTAGAAATATATATTTTATGTGGAATATATATCAGACTTGATATTTAATTGGTGATTATTCAGATAAGAATTAATTTGAATATTGAGGACGGTTTAGTTATGATCTTACATTATTAAGAGGTTAGAATTCTTGATGCTTGGATTGGCACATGGACTTTTAAGAGTTAGGATTGATCTGAGCTTCATATTCTTTTATTGGAATCTTGATTGATACGTAGATGAGATATACGATGGTTGGATTATGTTCAGTTGCGTGAATATGATACCCTTGACTCTGATGTATACGATGGCACTAACTTTTAGACTGTTAGGAACTATTAATTTTGGATTCTCGTATTGATGAGTTTGACTGATCTATTGATAATGTTATTGATATTGACTATTAGATCTAGAGATGATCTAGATCGAGGATGTTACACTCCTTAGTTATGATCTTGATTGAAATGGATGACGATGATCAGTTAGATGTGGTAGACTATACATTTATTTTAGGTTGTTGAGACTTAGATAGACTAGTGACTTAGAGGGCGGATATGCTGATGACTTTGAGGATCAGAACTGATTATTAGGTTATTGGACTTGTGATTTCCAATACTGATACTATGATACATATTTAGTAATTGATGTTCATGGTGACTATTGAGATTATGAGTTGATGAATCATTACTGTTATATCTAGTACTGGTGGATGAGATCTTGATCAGTCATATATGAGATTGTATATTGACTAGACAGTGCAGGACTGCTATTAGTATTAATTCACATTACTGAAATTTACTGAAAAAGTATTGTTAGACTGTAACTCCCCGTACAGTTCTATTATTCAACGTATACACGGTTACTAATATTGTTTACTGTTCTTATTACTGATCACATTGTATACCATTACTGTTTATTGTCATTGTACTATTACTGTCACGTATCGTCACAGTACTCTAGGCAACATGATCTTGATTGTTTTAAATAAATTATGTAAATGGATAACTTACATTGGGATTAGGGAAATTGATGGAGGAGACAATATCTATATTTTGGGTGGACTAGGATACAGGTTGCGCAGCGACTGAGGGTTCCACTGCAGGATTCTCGGGGGATGACTGACATCCCATATGTACTGTTTAATATTTCACTGTTTTCACAGTAAGATTACGGCCTGGTTCAGTACCAGAAAACTGAGGCCGTGGTCCTGGATATGTACGGGACCTACCTAAAACATGAGCAATATCTTCAACCAATCAGGTTCAATAACTTAAGACCCTGATTGACACATCTAGTAGGCGTAGTATGTGATGCGTCTATTAAATGTGGCAATTAGTCTTCGTTGACATAATAAATAATAATGAACTATTCAAATGTACTATAACTGATTGTCCTTACCTGATACATGTATGTATATTGGACACCCAATGATACATCTGACCTATTGGACATCTGACTCTAGTATTGACTGCTCTTATTATTGCTCATTTATGTTTATCATGTTATTATAGTCCTATTTCAATGCGTATTTTCATAGACTTGTTCATGATATTGATTATCAGTTCTTTTATTCACGGTTTATCATGTTGTACGCAATGTTTATATGCACGAGCACTTTTCTTTTTTTCTTATACACTCATTAGGTCGCTTCCTGACGACCCTGAATTCGTACGTCCAGATACTAGATGTTTCATGTTATTGATTAGGTGTTTGTGGAGATCGTATATGTTGCGAGGAGCTGCAATTTTTCTCTATCTATTTTGATATTATTGTCTCCCTTTTCATTCCTATTGATTCTGTAGTTTCTCTGATTCTCTATACTTTGCTATCTGTCGTTATTCCTTTTCTGTATTCATATGATATCATGTGTGGACACCCATATGTAGTATTACAGTGATTATGATCTATTATAGTCACTTTTATATAGCTTGTTCAGGTTACTTTAGGCTTAACGTGTATACGTGGGGTACTCTCCTCGCGTATATACATCGCCGACTCTAGTTCCAACTCTGTTTCCATATATTTTTGGGAAGCGGGGCGTGACATACCTCAGTATAATCGACTAGTGATATTTTATAGAAATTAGATTATGCTAGACTAGTCAACTAATATCTTTATTAGTCGACTAATGGGTGTCAACAGAGAGCTAGATTAGACATAGTAGTCAATTGTTTTTTTTTATTAGTTGACTGATTCTAATTGATTTCAAACTGACTTTCTTTCTTTTAGTCGACTAATCGACCTATTAGTCGTCTAATCTGGGTGGCAGAGCTTTAATCTAATTGGATCTCAACTTCACTCTCTTTACCCTATATGTACATGCTTTGGGGCTATTTTCTCTAGTTCTTTTCACTCATTTTCACAGTCTCTTCTGCCCTCCAGAGATAGGCTAGTACCCCTGAAAAAGAGAAAGAATTAGAAAGAGAAATTGAAGAACTTGGAGATTTCATCTTTTGGTAAGAAGACCAGCTAGGGGAGGTCCCTATCAACACCCAACCTCTGGGCCATTTTCTTCTTGGCTTAGTGAGGCAAGTTTTCCTCTTTTAGTTGCCTTTGCCATGTTCTTGATTCTTAGGGTTCCACAAAGAGTGTAAATGTGACTTTATAGTTGATTATCATGCTTAAATTTGACTAAGTAAATATATGTGCATCATATAGTTAGTAGTTTGCCCTCATGTTAATATAGAGAGATATAGATCTATAAAAAATAGGATTTTTATGAGATCTAGGTTATATAATACCTAAAACTTTTATTTTTATTACATTGACATGTTAGATTCAAGCAAGTAGTGGTCAAATTCATTCTTTGATTCAGATGTGTGCATTCACATGTATATAGGATTTGCTAGATTCATAAGAACATGATATTGATTCTTCGATCAAACAGAGTATACTCAATAAACATAGTATTATGTAATAATTTATTAATCAAGACATCGGAAATCCCGGGTGGGCTTAATAATTCATACATGTAGTCTAACACCGATCATACTCATTCGGTGATAAATAAACAAACACGATCAAGAAAGTTGGATGCTAGAAGCATACACAAGACATTGGACAATATATTATGTGATTAAGTGTCATCATGTATGAAATGCGATATATGAATATGTTATGTTTATGAGTACCATCATGCGTCATATGTGATATATGAACGTGTTATTTGATATGTGTATGCTATGTGTTGTATACACATGAAAGTCCTCGATAATAATCTATTTATTATGATTATTACTTGGTGTGAAGGGTGGAATAGTGTATCTTGATATTTATGTGTGTTTTGTGTTATATACATTCATGATTGTGGGAAGACACGAGTGGTATACATATATATTGCTGTAATTATTCGGGATGGGTGAATGCGAATGGTTAAATAATTGCGTTATAGACAATCATAGGAGGGAGAGAATGTGAATGATTTCATTCATAGGAGGGGGAGAACGTGAATGATGATATTCTTAGGAGGTGGAGAACACGAGTAATTACGTTCGTGAAAGACAAGAGTGTACGCTAATGTTGTATGTTTGTTGAAAGTGAATAAGTAATCTATGTATCACAGAGTATGTGTCTTCGATCTATAATAGTTTAGTGCGTGCCCTGTTAGACACTTGAATTGATAACTATTCAAGGTGACATGTGATTAATTGATTGATACTTAAAATTGTTTTAAAATCTAGAGTATCGGATCATAGTAACCCAGTTTGGAGTAGAGCCATGTTATTAGCTTGAAAGCTAGCTTATAGTAATAAGTTTAGATAAACTATTGAATTATTCATTTAAGAATATTGGTGTAGTATTGATTGGGATTATGTACCTTGAAATTATTTTAAGTTTTGGCCGGGTATTCAGTATCGTACCATGCATATCTGTGTTATTTATTGTTATTCACCATGCATAGTCTATTATGCTTCCTTTCATGTTATATGTGGACCTCTTTTAGTTGCCTCTTCGAACTAGTACTGAGTAAGTCTCAGGATCATGATCGGAAGGTATACATTTGAGGATAGAGTTATTGGCGTTATAATGCCCATTGATTTATTATTTTTTCAAACTGTTCGCAGGGTATCCATAGAGACACCGAGTGGCGGAGATGTTGGTAGTTGTCTTTCCTATTGATGGGTGGATAGAGGGTTCTGTAGAGAGACTTTCCCTTTTGTATGCATTTATTCATTTTTTGGCTTTAGACTTTGTATCCATATTGAGATTTTTCCTGTATTTGATTTTGAACTTTGTATCTATATGTTTAGAGTTCTTTGCATATAGACTTGGACTAGTTTCTATAATTGAGACTCCTTGTGTATGACATTTATCTCTTTCCCATGTCAGATTTCTGTCTATATGATTTGTTTCCTACCATATATTCATATTTGAACTGCCTGCATTATGTATTATATTATAACGGCTCTAAAGTTTCTGCCCAGACTGCAGTCTTATGATGCAACTAGTGTGTGAAAATTCAGGGTCATTACAAATAGTGAATATCTCTAGGAGCTGGTAATTTGAAATTCAAAATTCAAATTGTCCATCAGAATTTCTAAATTTGTCCTATGCCCGCAGATCCGCCTGAAGAGTACGCTGGCGCTGTGGACCCGCAACCACAAACAATTATGCCATCCTCTTGTCCCAACTCATTCGACTCACTCCTCACAGCGTTCCTCTGCTTCTTCTGTGGCAAGTCAGTCATCAAAATCTATCGAGTCATTGGCTGCGACCTCATCGCGCTCTACTGCAATGACCTCTTCTTGGGCTTCGCCGACGCCTGACAAATGCCTAACGCCTTCCCCTATCATTCCCATCAATCCTAGGGGGCCCCATGGCCAACTGACCATGTGGGGGATAGAGGTAGCTACCACTGGATCTGCTCCTGTTCCATCGCCTCCACCGTGCTTACCTCTCTCCAAGTTTCGTTCTCATGATCCACCGGATCTAGTCCTCGAGCTCGACCTCCACTGATCCTTGATCTTGATCTCCATTGGATCTGCTCCATCGAGCTCAGTCTCGTGTTCCATCAGAACTGGTCCATGGGCTCGTGCACATGCTCCACTAGATCTTGACCTTGACGCCGGATCTAGTCCACCAAGCCCGTCCTCGACGCTCGACAGGATCTGGGTCGTCCACCAAGTTCGAGATCCACCAGATCTAGTCCTCGTGCACCACCTCGATCAGATCTGCTCTACTGAGCTGATCTCGAACCCCCCCCCCCCCCCCCCCCCCCCCCCGGATCTGGCCACGTGCTTCTGGCCGTGCACCACTAGGTCCGGTGCTCAGTGACGGATCTTCTACAATGAGCTTGTCCTCCACTAGACCTCATGCCTCCACCGGATCTGGTCGAGATCTGGCCTGAGCCACCAAATCTCACTGACCGCGGCTCCCGCTGGCCGGATCCAGCCCCCTCTTGGCCAGATCTGACCAGCAAACGGAAAAAGGGAAAAAAGAAGAAAAACAAGAAAGGAAAAAAGAGAAAGAGGAGGAGAAATCTCCTTTGGATCTGACGAGGAGTATATGCTATCAAACTTGCACTATTTAGTTTAAAAGAATAATAAGTTTACATAGACGACAACATTGACTAATTCAAGAATTATTAAAAATTGTCTTCTTCCTCGCCTACTCTTTAATTTTCAAGAATTGTTAAAAATTGTCGTCTTCCTCTCCTACTCTTTAGTAAGAAGATATGCAATTCTATCCTTGCAACAAATTAAGCCCAAGCATCACCTTGGCTATTCAGGTCCCTTCAACCTTTCCTGTATAAACTCAATGCATTTCTTCACAGAATCACAAACTGAGGGTAATAGAAATCATGGCGCGAGTTAATCTCAGATGCTTCTTATGCCGTGGTTATGATTTTAATCATCTCTGAGATGGAGGCTGAGAAAGAAGAGGCTTGTACAGGGAACCATGAAAAGTTGCTGTTACAATGCAATGATTATATTCAGAAGCCTGGGTTGCGTTAATTTTCCGAATGCAGACATCCCTTGGTGTGTCGTATGTTCACAAAGCATAAGGATATAGATAAGAACTTGAGCATGAAGAAGTGGCTCTATGTTGCTAAGTACTGCCAATGGCCTTTAAGGGTGGGACTAAATGTAGAAGTAAGCTTGCATATACCTTCAGTTGCAATTTTCCACTTGATACAATACTAAAATTTCTACTGATGTTACATGTTTTGTTTTCAGGCTACACAATCCCAAAGGCTTGATCTTGGTAAAAGGTGGCAAGAAATGAGAAATATATGAGGTTATTTGTGTGTGCAAATGTGGTTTAATGAATGGGACCTAATTTGAGTACATGCCCGTTGAAACTCTTCTTATTTTTGCTGTTGTGTACCTTAACATGTTGGATAACTCTAGGAAAGCGTGATGATACAGTGAGATGAAAATTAATCCAGACCATGACTCTTAATTTATATATGACACGGGAGTCACTGATTTCATACTTAAGTTCAGAGGTGATTTGGTAATTGAACCTGAAGTGATAGCATATAATCCAGTGTGTATTTTAGGATACTTTAGTATATAAGTGATTATGAAACTATTGCGGTATAAATTAAATTAGTTTCTGTAATGCCCAAAGTGAGATTGTCCATCCTGTGAGTGCTCTTTCCCAAGCACGCTCAACACAATCTATGTTAGCCACAGTTTAACTCTTGAGTCCATGAAACTATTATATACAATAGACATTCTCACTACTTATTCATTTGTACTAGGGTGTGGAATCATGTGTGCTTAAGAATATCCCACAACAGAAACTTGAATATATAAGAATGACATGAAATAGAAAGTCGTGGTCTTTACCTATCAGCTTACGTTTTTGTGACAGGTAGGTCTCAACTCAAATTGTGTCTTTACTTGTTTGTCTCTCGATAGAGTTGATTTGTCATACGAAATTGTTATCAGAGCCGCATTGTGGCACAAAAGGAAGTTTGAATCTAATGATTGTAGCAATGGGTAGTAGATTTGGTTTGAGTTTGCGTTAGGATTATACGTGATATGTCGTGAAGGTTGATTAATATCTGATTTGAGAGTTTCCTTTTCTGAATCTATTTTGAGTCCGAGTCGGATTCAAGTTTTTTTTATTCTGATTGAAGGTGTTTTAAGTCCGAGTTGGATTCAAGTTTCCTTTATTCTGATTGAAGGAGTTGTTTAGGATTAGGAGAGTTCTATGGTTTATAAATAACTCTTTAGGGGTGGCCTTCAATGTATTCCAAGAGAATCCTATGAATTTATAATTCCTAAGGGTTAATTCATCTAGGTGAGAAATTCGAAAGAGAAACTTAGCCATAAGGATTCGCTGTTCTTGGTGGCCATCAAAGTCTTATAACTTCTCAGCGTGAGGTGTAAGTAATTTTTATTATACTTCCCAAAGTTTTAATAAAGTTTCTCCCTCTTCTCCTGTGGACTTACACACGATCTGTTTGATCAATGGAACCACGTTATATTGTGTGTTGGCTTTCTATCTACTTTGGAATATCTTCTTCTTCATTTCTTCAAGTAACCTTAGTAGATCCTGTGGTTCATATTCACTGCGCCGCCCCAGTCAATCCGGTCATGGGGGCGTCCTCTCCTAAAATCACAACAATTGGTATTAGAGCATACAAATTTGAAAGTACACCAGATGGGGGGTGAATAGGTGTACAGCTAATCTAGTAAACTAAATGCGAAATTTAAAAACTAATTGCAACTACACTTAGGGGCCGTTTGTTTCGCGTAAAAGTCCGTAATTCGTAAATGACTTACAATCCAGTTATAACTACAGCGTTTGTTTGGACCGTAATTCACAAAAGACTTACGTAACTCAACTAACACTCACTTGCAACCCAGTTACCACTCACTTACAGCCCAGTTACAGTTAGTTTTGTGGTCATACAAATTTGTATTATTTTTTTATATTAATATTAAAAAATTTTAATATTTAACTTTTTTAATATTTATTTGCAGTATTAAAACTTTTAAAATTACCAAATAGTTAATTTTGTGGTCAACTTTTTCACTTACGACTTATACATTACGACAACCAAACACTATAAAGTACAATACATTTTCCTACTTTACAATTTTATATTACCACCAAACACCGTAAAATTTACATATATGTAACTCATTTACAATTGTAAAAGACTTTACCAATTACAACTATGAATTACGGCCAGTTACGACAACCAAACAGACCCTTAATGCAACCAACGAGTGTAGCCGAATTTCCGGTGAAGGGCTCTAAACTAACTCCTCTTGATTCCTCTGAATAAGAGTTAGGCGCTATGTGAAGCTCTCGTGGTTAAGCACAAGTGAGGCACACACAAACAAACCAAGCATATAATGGATAAATGACAATATGAATGATGCAAGGCACAAAAGTAAAGAGAGAGAGTTAAGAGTCAATGGATCAAAAGCAAACAACAAGATGTGTTTCGCGGTTCGAGCACCCAGCTCTACGTCCCCGCCTTCACCGAGAAGGATTTCCAATCCACTAACTTTGTCCACCCAGGACTCCCACACAGAGAACCTCCACCGAGGATTTGGGGCAATACAATCAGGAGTATACAACTCCTCTCTCAACCAATACAACCTCACACAGAGGCAACACAAACACCACCTCACACAAGAGGGTAGGCCCTTAGCCAACAAAACCAATCATCTCACACTTGAGAAATTCCAACACAAAACTCCACCTCTCACTAGAGGGAGCTAAACACAATCTCCTCCTCTCACTAGAGAGAGCCAACCACCACTCCAAAATCAACCTCTACCCAAGAGGGATAACACAAAGTAGGAGGGTTAAATCTTGGTGGTCTATCTCAACCACAAATAACTTTTCCCACAAATAAAAGATCCTAATAGATAGGATAGAATGATATAGCTCAAGTGTGAAAAATAAAGAGTTTGAAAATCAAAACTCAAAGAAAAACTCTAGGAAAAACTCTAGATAGAATAGATAATGAAGATCAAATCAATTTCCAAAGAATTTTCTTTTCAAAATGATTTTCCAACCCTTTTAAAAACAAGATAAAGAACAAATCTTTAAGCACTAAAAACTCTTTAAAAACTTGCTGGAAGATGTAAATTTTTCTTCTAAAAATTCTTAACAAAAACAGTCCCCTAAAGCTCATATATAGGGCTAGAGAAAACTAGCCTTGGAGCTGTTTTTTAGCCCTGGCAGCTGACGGTCGACCGGCCCGGTCGACCGCCAATGGTCAAATATCTGACCATTGGAGCCTCGGTCGACCGGCTCGGTCGACCACAGCCTGGAACAGAGAGCAGAGCTCTCTGCCGGTCGATCGACCCGGTCGACCGGGTATTTCCAGAGAGCAAAAGCTCTCTAGAGGTCGACCGGGTCGGTCGACAGGCCCTCCAGCTAAACAGGCGTGCACATTTTGTGCACGTCAGTCGACCACTCGGTCGACCGACTCCTAGCTCGGTCGACCGGTTCCGGTCGATCGGCAGAAGCCAGAACAGGGATTTCAGGACTTTGAAAACTTGGTTTTTATTTACCTATAAAATCCTATAAAAACTCTATAAATCCACAAAAATAGTTTCTTATATTCTCTTTGATATACAAACATGTATGAAAATTTTTAACACATATTTCAAACTATTTGAACCATTTTTGTGACTTACAAATTTTACCGAAAACCAAAAACTGTATTTTCTAAAACTTGAATTTTTCAAATGGAAATCCGATTTTTCCAAAACTCATTCAAATACAAAACCATATTAAACAACATTTAGGCATCTAGTATATGGATATAATCTAATATACATAAAAGATATCTATATCTTGTTTTTGACTTAAAATCCAAAATATGTTTTGATAAAATACCAAACACCAAACTTATGAAATAGGCATATCAAAATAAGTTTGTTTAAGATATGAAGCATGCATGTATAAGAACATATCTAATATACATTTAACAATGTAAACTTGTATTGATACTATCTATTCATGAAAATCAAGATCGGTTAAACCAAAAAAACTGAAAACCAATAAACATGAAAACTTAAACAAGTGTGTGTGTTGTGAACTTGAGCATATCACCTATCTAATCTTTACAAATGGATCTAAACTCAAAACTAACTATGTACTGAAGTCTTCTTGACGAACACCGTCTTCAAGTCGACTCGATCCAAACCGTGATCCACCGAGCTTGACTCCAACGAGTGCAATATATGATCTTTATGTTCGGGCTCTTGAATCACATGTGAAAGGCTTCAAAAACTCCTTTGTTGAAGCTAATCACCTACTAATTTCTTGGTTAGGATCTGAAACTAAACATCATAAGATTATTTGTAAACATAACTACATGAGTTAATCATCATTAAAACTAGAGTGGAAGGCCTTTGGGCGAACAATCTCCCCCTTTTTTATGATGACAAAACTCATAGAGTTATATATGCATGGATTAAAGTTAAGCTTCAAGGAAGCTCCCCCTAACTCATGCATAGCAATAAACAAAAAGATATGCAATGAATATTAAACATGAATATGCAAAAATATGCATAAAAAAAACATGCATATAATACCACTTGAAAGGTAAAACTTTATTACCAAATCAAAAACAAGTTCTTGATACCAAAATAAATTATTTCTTCTTTTCATAAACATGTTCTTTAAATAATGCTCTTGATACCAATATTTTCTTTAAAAAAAATGCTCTTGATACTAATATTAAGTAATGCTCTTGATACCAATAAAAAAACAAACTAATAAAAAAAAAACTATGTTTCTAGATACTAGTATTCATGTTCTTAATACCAAAATCAACAAAAAATAAAACATGCATATAAACTCATTCTTCTCTCCCCCTTTTTGTCAATCATCAACAAAGGGGTGAAAAACAAAACCAACATGATACCAATTGAAAAAAATATATCAACAAAGGGGTGAAAACAAAACCAACATGATACCAATTGAAAAAAATATATCAATATAGTGCATCATGATATCAATGGAAATGAACACATAGGTAAACTACAAAATTTTTTTTTTAAGAAATGCCAATATCAATTGAAAGTAAGGCATTAAAAAAATCTCAATCAACATTTTATTCCAAAATGAAAAACATATTATGTAACCTTGGTACCAATTGAAAATAAAAAAAAATTTTTGATAACAATTGTAAGTAAACAAATAAAATCTTGATACCAATAGAAGGTATTTTTCTTTAATTGAAGGTATTTTTCTTTATAAGCATATGATACCAAATTTAAAATCAATATTAATTTTTCAATCATTTTTCATCATAAAGTATGAGAGTGGAATACAAAACCAATGGTAAACAAAATACCAATTGAAAGTAGAATACAAATTTTTCTCCCACTTTATGATATACCAAATAAAATGATGCATAAACTTGTATTAGGATACCAATTGAAAAACTAATCAATTGAAACATGATATTCATTTAAAAATCAAGTTTAGTATAATCAAAAATTTGTGCTCAAGGATATAGAGATATAATAAGCACAAATAAATCATATATATATATATGTATGAAAAATATAGATACCAATCGAAATTGATACTATTTGAAGTGTAAGCATATATATATAAAAACAATATATATGAGTATACAAAAATGTCAATATTGATACCAACTGAAAAGATCCATTGATACCAATTGAAACAATAATAAGATCAAGTGTAACATATTACCTACCACCCATTTCATGCACATGTTTAAAAGAATTTTCAATAAAGAGTATACAAGGCATGGTCGCCAAACCACCGCCCTTTAAATGGGTAGGGTTTTCAAAAATAGATTGAAATATAGTATGTTTGAAAACTCTACCATAATGAAGAATACCGTAACTAGTTATATGAAAAACTTGTAAACTAGTATGAAATCCTTCAAGTAAGGAATAAAACAAAAATATATTTCATGAAAAACATGTAAATCATATGGTCACTAAACACTCAAATCTATAAAAATATATAGTCTCATGAAAACAAAACATGAGAAAACATATATAAGTGAGTGTATAAGTGTTATGTGAAACACATTATCATGAAAAAGAAAAATCAAGCTCAATAAGAAATTCCTTAAAAACATAAACTCATCCAAACTAGAATTCTTCAAGGTATATGTATGTCATGTATAAACTAAAGTATACATGCATATCCAAAAATAAACGAGTCCACAAAAGTATATGCATGAAGGCAA